>JACEOJ010000090.1:384071-626963 GCA_013761285.1 Campoletis sonorensis
TATAATTGCATAGATGTTGAAAAAGATGTAAACTCGGAATCATGACTTTCAAAACTGTACAAGACATGCATTGATGTAGTAATTCAGTTGTCGAGACAGTCAGAAAGACAAATATTTTTTGCCCTTTTTCCAAGATCGTCGACACTGTGGTCTGTAAATACTTTTCGGTTGAAAATTAAAGTCATTTGAACGATTCTTCAAGAGAAATTAAAGTTTGTCGATGTTTTATATTTGAATAGAGTTTTTAATGAGGCAGAGTGTTATTATAAAGATTGTAATGATTGTAATGAGGCTCGATTTGACGATGAAGAATCGAAGGTTTCGGTCCTCTCACGTCGGGACGAAGTCTTAATAAACGAATGTTTATCTCTCGAGGATCAGCTCGACGCATAAAAAATCTGTGGAATCTTGACGTCAGAACCCACAAATTGCCGTTATCTCTTTCGACCCATCGTACTTCTGCGGCGAATTGCAATTGCTCCGGGCTGTAAGCCAAAATCCTTGAAAAACAAAAAAAGAAATTACCGTTACATCGTTGTCACCGTTATTTTGAATGAATTTTTATCAGTTTTGTTTCCACCTCTGACTGTTTGTACGAGGCTGCCAGGACGCAATGGCAGTTTCCGTGAGTGGAGAAAAAATAATCGTGTCGTCCCGAGGATCTACTGTTAGACCCAGACCCTGACTCGATTTTCTTCCCACGAGAGTTACCGGCAGTTGTTCACCAAAAGCTGGTGGTCCAGCCTGCAAAGCTGAAGTGGCTACGCTAAAAAGACGATCTGAGGCCAGTGGCTGATAATACAAAAGACCTTGTTTCGGAGAAAATGCTAATCCAACCACACCATCGAATAGTTCAAAGCTTTCTCCGTTTATCTGAAAATCATTTATTCAAATTACGATAAAAGAAATGAATATTCTGTGTTCAGGCTGAAAGAAATACTGAAAATAATCCAACTTATGTTTGCAATAATAAATATAATGTAAAAAATTGTTAAAAAAAATATTTAGACCAGGAGCAGAGCTTCCAGCGGCTGCAATTTTTCTTTTTTTGTATACCTGGTAAGTTGCATAATCAGGATCAGGAAACATCGAGGCGTGTAAAACTCTCCAGCTTCGGTCGGTTGCACCATCGAATATTAAAAGTCCTGAGAGAAAAAAATAAATTTTTACACACACTGGCTAATATGGAAAATACATTAAATTTTAAAAAATCTGCAATTTACCTGGACCTGTGGTATCAGTCATGTAGACAAAAACGTCATCACAGGTTGTAGCTGCGGTGTCATCGATTACTAGATTTGTCAAAAGACTGTTGGGTCTGAGAACCTTTAAAAAAAAATCGAGTTACATTGCGTATTAGTGTGAAAAAAAGTGTTGCGCAGTTCTTTGCTGTTCTTGATTTGAATAGAAAAATGTTAACGTTATAAAAAAGTAACGGTTCTACTTTTCTTTCTTGGACTTCAATTCAATTTCCAGGTGACCAGATTGAATAGATTCTTTCATTTTATTTGTAGTTTTCATGCTTCAGAGTTGCCTCTCGCGTTGGAAATTCCTCAGGATTCTCCTCTCATGGGTTTATTTAGCCGGGACGTTTCATCATTGGTTGATTAACCAAAATAACAAAAAATATTATCTATCTTGACAGGAAATCACAGGTGGACCAATACAAGGCTGACCATACATTTTTCTTTGATCTTAATTCAAAATGAAATATTAGGGATATCGACAATCGTTCGGGGCTAAATCCACTGCGGCCATAAATATGATTTTTTTCCAATTTTGATAGCCAGGCGTTTGAATCTCAAGAATCTTGCACCGCGAGTCGAATGTATTCGTAACGATATAAGAAATAAAACGAATTTAAAAATGAGCCTAAATAACAATGATTATGTAACGAAAACTTCTACAATCATGAATAACTAAACACAATCGTCATGAAAACATAATTGTAAGTAATTGAAAAAAGTTGCGATCGTTATTAATCGAGGAATGAAATAATTGAATCAAAGACTTCAACTTATCGCATGCTAGTCATTATTACAGATCTTTTCTCATTCGGAAATAGTTGGGAAAAAAGAAATACCTCTCGAGGAAAAGTGATTTGGCGAACCAATCGATCAGTTTGAAGGTCAAAGACGAGAATTTTTGGTGGACAAACGACCCTGAAGTCATCGATTGAAGTGTTGATACCGCTGTCGAGAACCCAGAGTCTGTTGCATCGATCAGCTCGAATACGATAGACTGATATCATTCCGGAACAATTGAAATCCCCTTTTCCAGCGCCATGCCAATCCCATGACGGATAAGCCTGAAGCTGCGGGCTACTGCCAAGTGGCAAATCTCGTGGAATGAAGCTCAAGGTCGCTGGAACACCGGCCCGAAGTCTTGGTGTGGATATGAAAATTCTATGCCAAGCGATCTCGATTCCCGTTGGCACAACGTTTTCTGGACGAAATTGTTCGAGATACGACGGATCGTAGGGCAGTGCAAAATCTAAGAGTGGCCATTGAGCTATCGTTTCGAGGACGTCACAATTTATTGTGCCGACTGCCAACGATCCTGTCAGTAAAACCAACGTCAGGAAGTTCCTAAACAAATAATTATTTCGCATTAAATGACAAATTTTGAAATATTCGAAATGTATAGTATATACGTTTATTTTTAAGTGACGAAAAAAAATATTTTCGTTACATAAAAACGACAATAGTCGATAAATCATTCGCTGCATCAATTTTGTAATGGACCTTCAGAATGTTGAACATTTTACAACTTCTGACGTTATACACGACATTCGCACTACTTTCTACGCTCCGGAGGTTCCGCAGACTTTGATCGACGTTTTGTAACAGTCATTTAACCGGCCAGCCTTCGCGTGACCGCGAACTCCTCATAAGTGAAAAAAAAGAAAGTTTACGACGATCGACGATTCTGCAAATGTCGTACTTTCGATTTCGAACATTGTATTATTATCTCCATTCAGTTGAACAGTACATTCACATTTCTTTCATATTAATTTTTTTCCATGTCATTGTCACTGCTATTGCATATCTAACTTTTCTTTTACCCACTGAAGAATTTCAACCGAGTTGAAATATACAATTCATCCAGGCACGAAACTTCTGTTTGTCAAACATGAATTATCCAACTGCAGGCATTCTCGGAGACAATCGAACTGTTTCCTGATGAATCTCAATGAAAAAATGCAAGGAGCGCAAAATAATGAAGAATTCAATGCAATTTGAAACGTGCACCTTTCCTTCTTGAAAAAATTTATGTTTATGTTTCTCTATGAACGAATATGTATTTTTTTTAATCGTTCTTTCATTAACTGTTTATCATTGTATGTTTATCTTTCCAATGTTCAATTGAAAATGAAAAATGGAAGTTAAAAACATTGAATAAAATCATTTATTCCTTTTCAAAATACGAGGAATGACCTCACCGCAAAATTATTCCAGATTTTTTTTCTGTTTTTTTCTCACTTATTCTGGCACGCGATTGAAACGTCAATGAGTCTATGACAGCCCGGCAATCTCTTTTTAAGTCCCGTGCAACAGTATAATTAATCGAGACACGTGCTGCCGTAGTGATTCAGTAAACTTTACAAAAAGTCTTGAACTGCCGTAAGTCACGAAATGAGATTCGAGTGCCAGAATTATTAACACACACGAGCACGCACACGCGATTTAACCGCAAATTCATGATCACTTATGCAATCAGTCAAATCCCAACAATCAAAAAGATTGAAATTTCTTTTTTTCATACTGTCATAACAATCTATTAAAGGTCAATGATCTCCTACTCATAATATCAACATTTCTGTCATGAAGATACAATCACGATTTCGATTCGACGATGTATAAATTTGTAAAAATTCGAAAAACAGAAAAACAAAGAACATATTATACTTCTGTTAAAAATCGTATCGTTTCTAACCGGATGATAAATTTTCCACTGCATTGCATTCCTTCATACGCCCTTCTCTAGCTCCACATCGTAAAAACAATTGCTATACTTAAATTAAAGTGTAATGTTGTTCACAAAATGTCATGCAAATGTCACGAATCTTAATAATCAGTTTCTCGTACGTAGAAAAACAAGATAATTTTCAATAGAAATAGTAATTGTAATGTGCGTCTACAACTTTACATGTTTCTTTACAATATGTATAAATTTTTACTATTAGATCGCAGGGGCCTCAGTGAAACTGAAAAAAAAAAAGTAAAAGGTATTCTTACGCAATGGAAAATTGAATACTCGAATTTGCTAGACCCTCAGAACGGATTTTTATTGTCAGTTTTTTTCCTTCATGGAATCAACCAACCTTTTACTATTGAAATTGAGGGCACTTTGTCAAAAGTGCAGCCCAGCTCTAATGACAGTCGAGTTGTCAAATTTTTCTTTGGTCTGTTCCTTATATTATTCAATAAGAACGCATCATAAACCACTTTTGGGACGATAATTAACTATTTTTAATCGAAATTTTTCTGCAATTTAATTTAACGTTCCACGACCATTTTAAAAACTGCCTGGCTCTCGTTGAAGTATGGTATGTTTACAAAATGTATCAATCAGTTAACCATTTCATGTCGGAAGAACGTACATAGTGACCACGTAAATATTGACAATTTTCGATGTCGCTTGATTCGATCCCAACATGAATCATATCTGGAACAATATTTTCACTCATCATGAAGCAAGAAATATTTTTTAAAAATGATAAAAACCTAGGCTTATTATCATTTTTATGTGTCAAGAAATATACAGGTTTTGTAAATCACTGTGATACCATTTTTATACATATATTCGTATGCATATAATATATGTTTATAAATTGCATAATCATATTACTGTAAAGTGTATCGTATCTCGATTACCCAACATTTGACACATATATACATATATAAATTGTATTTGTTCGAAGCAATGAGAACTACGAATCAATAAAGAGTTTTATAAATGTCGAATATTCCACTTACGATATAGACCGAAGTGTATGCAAACACGAGGTTATAATTCATGGAATTATTCACTCGTCTACGAATTGTTTATTTTTTTATTTTTTTTCTTAACTTTTCGATAACACCCTTAAATTTGAGCACTGCATTGACCGTCTGAATGAATTGACCCGGAGCGTACTTCATGGACGTATCATAGCATCTCTTCAGTCGGTTTTTAACTTAAAAAATCAGAAATACCTTTTGAACATTCGCCAATTTGTGTGAGTCATAAAAATTCATAAATCGTTGAATTTTAATGTTCAAAGAAATTATTGAATACTTTGTCTTTTGAATAATCGAGCATTTTACTAAATAAAAACCGTAATTCCTCTTATTTTTAACATCTTTGAGATGCCCAGCCGATTTACTCACGAAGAATACTACATTTCGAAAACAAAACTAGTGCTATAACGAGATTTCTGAAAAAGGTATTTGTTGAAGCAAGTAAAATTAGTTCGTTTTCAAACTGAAAAATCTCCAGTCCTCGAGAATATTTCTGTGATGGGTTAAAAATTAAGGTCGAGGATCAGTCGCTATTTTTATTTACACCGTGAGTACGATGGAAATAGCTGCAAAATTCGAAAAGAAAACTTTTCCGAACTGTTGATCTGATCGAAATGAAAATTAATCAGCCCAATTTTGCCATTGTCTCGGCTGGGATGATCCATTTTATGACGATCGAATGAGCGGTGTCGTGAAACGTTCCTTTTGAAATTTTGAGGTGAGACTAAGCGACTGATCCATAGTCTTGAGGGTGAAAAATGATCACGGATCAAAATGGCCCACTGTGACAACGAAAGTTAAATATTTAAACAATTCTCAAACTTCACATCAACCATCGACGGTTCAATGAATCAAATGACCAAATATTCAATACTCACCTCATGACAATTTCGGTTAATCCATAAAAAGATGATAAAATGAAAATTTGTTTGATACACAGTTCGTTCACAGTTTTAAATAAACCGCTCGATGGATAGCGACTTCGATCGATTTGAAGAAAAAAAGAAAGAAAAAAAAAGTAATGGAAGTAATAATGCTTTGTCTTCGAGACTCGAAGAAACGTGTTAACCACCGTGTACCAAGTCTCGTACTGAACTGCAACGTCGAGTTCCCTGCTCTAATTTCCTAACATTCTCCACGGAGGTGTGTGCACTTCATGGATATCGAATATGGGGAGAATTACTGTGGTATGTGACCAAACCCTCTGTATCCCGTTTGACGATACAGGGGAAGAGAGGAGAAAGATCGTGGAGGACAATCGAGAGTTAACATCGAAACAGGCCCACGCCTCCTGATCTCCGTAACACAAAGAGACTCGCACAGCATGCGATCACGTAAGAAGCGAATTCGTTTTCAGTTTATCCATAGGTATGTACGAGACACTATAGGTTCACGAACGCGAGTGGCAAAATCTTTTTTACAATTCTTAACATAAAAAAATTAACAGACTAATAAAAGTATTAAAATATTTTTCCTCCCATAAAAAATCCTCATCAAATAAAAAAAAGAAGTCGAAATATGTCTTAAGGAGTTCCTTCTGATGACAAGACGTTTTAAAGGCTTCTTGCTTCCTCTCGTTTTTGTTGTCTGGGTGAAAAACTTGCAATAATCAAATAATTAACTATAATTGGGAGGTAGCAAAAATGTCTAAATGAGAAATTTTATTGAAAACATCAATTAAATAATGGGGGAATTAAAAAATGCATATTTCACATCTTAACAAGTAATGGTATAAAATAAGTGTTCGAAATAAATATGAAATTATGCATCAAATTTATTGCCCACTCGGATGATTTACATATATTGAGTTTGATTCATCGTAATTCGTTATGTGATCTTCGTTTTTATTTAATTTGATCGTCATATAATTTGGTCACAACTTTGAACAAAAACTAAAAGTGCAAAAAACTTTTGCAATGAAAATCAACAAATTTTCGACGATTTAAGAACCATACAGTTAGTTTCATAAACCGCGAGAGACCACGAAACCCGACAGATTTTCTCGAAACGACCCATATATGTAAATTGACTCCCCGAATTCGACAGGGCGTACGTCTTGCAATTTGATATGATATTAATGTCTCTTTAGCTTTAAAAGACCGCGATCTTTATACTTATATATTTAAAAGCATGTATACGGGTGAAAATGTGTGCATTGATAATGTGAGTGAACATTTTCCATTCTCCGTCCGGTCGCACGGTGCTATAGTGTCCTGATTCCTGACTCTCATGAATCTTGCCCAAATATTTCATCTCTGCAGGTTCGAAAGTCTTTTGCACGTGAAAGTCCGTTACCATTTTCGTTATCAACAAATCTCTTTAATTGACAGCGTCAACCTTATTCTTTTGGAATGAAACAATTCCGTAGATAGATAATTCTTCATTCGATTTCATTCTCCAATTTTTGATCACTTTTTCTGGCACAGAAGAAAAATTCTTCGATTTTGAAGTCTTTATCGCGGGTACTTGATCGTAAACCTTTCGAACGACAAAACGTAACGAGACAGAAAAAACATTTCACGAGTATCTCGCTTTCGAAAGGTGTAAGGACGGCGTTATATACACACATACAAACAAACAAAAACACACACACGCGCTTGAGTACGTATGTGTTGATATATACGTTTGCTTGCATGTGTACATTCGTTACAGACAAACGTGATGAATGCAGGATATTCATTTTATTCACAAGGACGAGAGTGTCGAGGAGCCGACGTTGATAAAGTAAAAGGATACCAAGACATTTATGTACGGAATAAAAGTCGGTTCGGTCTTGTTTTAAATTGTATAGTTACAGAATTTACGATCAATTATGAATCAGATGAATTACTATAATCCAAAAAACTCGATTTTGATCGAGTTAGATATACCAATTGTGTAAGCGACGATTGATTATTCAACCTTTGAGTGTAATGGCATGACACAAAAAATTGCAGTACGGACTCGTTTTTTGTTTTCCTTTTGAAATTGTATTGAAAAAATGACATTTTACTACTTACGTGTCAAAAAAAAATGACGGGATTATAAATTTTTATACCTGACGAATCCGCCAAACCCATAATTAACGAGTTCATATACTTATTCTATTTGATAAATCGTTATTAGAAATAGATTGTATCTTTCATAATAGAAAATAAAGACTTCTGTAAGGTTTTAAAGAGCTGATATCAAGTAAAATTGGATATTTCGCAAAATCTTCGAAAATTTGTAATACTTGACTTTCTTTTCGGTATTTAATTCCTATAATACAAACATATTGATCATTGAGCATTTATTCAATACCGTTTTATATAGTGTGTTTTCTAATTCACCTCCAGTCGTCGATCCATTAAAATATGTATTTATGCCAATTGTATAATCAGTGCAATGCTTCACTGACAGTAATCATAGTGATTTCTCATTCGAATTATATGTGTCTACTTTTCCGTTCATTTCTGGGCATCATAAGCTTTTTTATACAACACAGCGTTTATTGATGAAGAAAAAACATTGCTCACGAATTCAAAAAATAGAAGTTCGATCGATGATTACAAAAAGCATAATCTTAACGAATAAAAAATTTAGAAACCATAAAACTATAAACTTTATAAGCTATAAACAACTATTGTAAACCATTTAAACTATTTTTTTTTATACAAATTATATGATTATAAATTAGCTTTCGTGAACATTTAAAAATAAACTTTAGAAAAAGAAATAATCGGCAAGTAATTTTCAATAAAAAATGAATCCAAAAACATCACTTTTCATTCTTAAAATAAGATTTTTTCGATTATCGCTTAAAACAAAAACCAACGATGTTGAAGTTAGCATTGTTGGAATGCAACGAAACATAAATAATAGTCCAGACATTTATTGAGACACGATTTGAAGATCGAAAAACAGTATAATATGTCGAAACGTAAAATTTTCTAAAGTCATACATTGTTGAATAAAAAGAAATGTATTTCGTTCAATTTAAACGATGCAATCTTTATATCCATGGAAGTATTTATTCTTATGTTAACAAAATTTCTGGAGCCAGAAGTATTTTGTGGAAAGTGCGTTTTATCGCGTACAGTCAACGAATTCCAATACAGGAGTCGTTGTGACTTGTACACAAATTGAAAAGCTCGGGTAACCACGGCATCGATTCGTAACGAATGCATGCATGATGCGGAATATATTGTCTCTCTATACCGGCATTTGAAACGTAAGTATTAGCGAACAGTTTCTACTATATAGTGTAGTAAATATTTATCCGTTTAATATAGTCTTGGGGTGCGAATATATCGGCTATAGAATACGTAATATACCCACGTGAATTAGTGGACTTTCCGTAATGTTTTCTCGAGTTAAGTTGTAGTTCGATTCGATCGTGCTCATACGCGTACGTGAGTACTAACGTTAATGTCCGTCCTTGATTTCTATATACATAAATAATTTCTTGAGAGAGGACAGCAAACTGCTCGTTAGAGATCGAAAGTTACCGGAACTGACCGCACCTTTTTGCTTTTTGTGTCTCATTATTTATTTGTTTTTTTTTTTTTAAGATCAATGCTCTCTCCGCGACTAGTTTGTATTTTTTTTTAAAGGAGATTACCTCGATCGATACTTTTATTTATGGATTATGCGATGATCGTAATTTCGATCGAGGAATGTTTCAGGGATTTAAAATTACGTACTCGGATGGAATTTTATAAAAAAATGGAGTAGATCTTCACTTTTTTGCAAGGCAAGCAACAGTTGACTTCAATAAAAAATGAACTGCACTGCCACGTCAGTGATAACGTTTATAACGACGTCTAATGATTTCTTTGCTATTTGCAACAACACGTTTTTGAATTTTTTTAAATTCAATCTCAATTATTTGGAATATAAGGGACACCGGGACAAAACGGAGTACCAGACCA
The DNA here is from genome assembly GCA_013761285.1 of Campoletis sonorensis. NCBI lineage: Eukaryota > Metazoa > Arthropoda > Insecta > Hymenoptera > Ichneumonidae > Campoletis > Campoletis sonorensis. The sequence continues at coordinate 393,967 of JACEOJ010000090.1, forward strand.
AAACGGGCCGAAAGAAATGAATTTTTGTATTAAAAAGTATGGAGTTTTTACTTTTTTTTTTTACATTTGTGCATGTCCCGGGCACCATGTCGAACTTTAAAACTGTGTAGTCGTGGTTGTAAAAAAAATGGACCAACGTGGATCCAACTATGGCTCGAAATAAATCGCGATCGAGAAACACCGCTTTTATCGTCTTTTTATTTATTCTTTTCTCATCCGCACCTCTCCATACATATTATTGGTTTATTTTATTTTTATTTTTTCAAAAACATTTCTCCTTACATGTCATCGAAGAATTAGTCCGAAGCACTGAATTATTTTATAAGTATAATTAATTTAATAAAGAACAAATAATATCTGTCAGCCCCCGACATGTGCCTGACATCTGACATCAGCGTCTTACAACGATCAATTGAGCAGAAAGCTTCGAGCATAAACTCATTCATAAATTAGTACATTCGACAAAGTGGATGAAACACGCAAACCCATGAGAGTCGCGTGTCTAATAAAACTCGTAAGACAATATCATCGATCTCGAACTTACCGGTATGCAAAATCTCGATCACGCGTAGTACAGTGAGCATGTTTTAATCAAGACATTATTTCGTCAAGAAATAAATCGACGTTATATGCTACTATTGTCGTGTCATTATATTCCACACAATTGAATGGTCCTTACAAAACATTTTATTGTTTGGAGGAAAATTGTAATATATTCAAATATTTCGGCTGTAGTTTATTTATTTTATTTTAAAAGTTTTTCCAAGTCGAAATGATTATGAGACTTTGTAAAACCATCAGAAAATTTCACGCTCATTTGATTGAATGAGATCGCGTAGGTAATCGATAAAACAATATTTTTCATTGTGTGGTCATGGTCATTGTGATTTACGAGAAAACTTTCGCATTTCATTGCCGGTTTAGTCGGTATCGGTCCGATTCGATCAAATAACACTCCTCGCAAGATCGTGAGACACACCCGAAGGTTGAGTCTGTCTGTAGTAATATCTTTAATGCCATGAGTTCGATAATCGAGAATAATTCTCAACTTATTCTCGACTTGGTGAGAGAATTTCATAGTTCGCGAAAGAACCATTTTGAGAGTACGATACATCGCACGCTATTGTAAGAGTTATGGCTCTAAGGCCGTTGAAGAAAACTGGAGTAGATCTGACACTTTGTTCACTTAACACGCTCCCTTCTTAAATTTCTGCGCCAGCAAATGCACAAATTATTATTCTTATAACTCCATCAACGTTTCCTTGAGATTCAACACTTTGTGCTCTGGTTACGTCGTCGATTTTTTTCAAAGTGAAGAGTATCAAATAACACGAGGACCATACAAAAGTTCCGTATTAAAATATATATTAGTGTGTCGGATTACAGTTGCTAAAGTAAAACTTTCACTCAAATGCATTTTTATTCGATTGCCTCCACGCATAATTACAAAATAATTTACATGCACTAAAAAATCGGTGATTTTTATGCATCGATCCTATAATTTATAATCATTTGGATCAAGCTTATTGCATGACACGTTTGTCATATTGAATAACACGTTAACACATTTTTTAGTCATGCTAGTATAATCACTTGCAAAATAGTTATTCCATTTTTTGAAAGCTCGTTTCTAAGAATTTTTAACGAAGATCGCAGGCTTTCCCTGGGTGGTGAACGGTGGAAAAAGAAAGCCAATTTATGCTTATGCGTGGAGGCCCTTCGTGCAACCAATTTCGTAATGTCAAATATTTGCAACACAGTACAAAACAATAGTTGTACATGTTTAAAGTTTTATTCAACACATGTTCAAAGTTTTATTCAACGATTCAACAGAAAAGGCTTTGGTATTTTTGTCAAAAAAAATTACTTAATTGACCCGAAGCTGCAATCGTTTCAAAAACGTAATGTAATGGTTCTTTTGCAATATTTTTACAAATTATATATTTTTATTTGAAATTTGTATTCATTTCAAATACGAAATTTGTGTCAGAACTCTCCGATTCGTGGTAGTCAAAAGGAAATTTGGGTCGCGAGACCCTGGAGTACACTTTTTTTTCTAAACAACAAATTCACATAGATCTTCAGTCTTCCATAATGAATTATGCAGCTTTACAGTAGCTGCATTGTGCAGCCGTATAGTATATTTAGTTTGCGAATTATCCGACCCAGCGGTGGGTTCGCGGTTGCTGCGTGGCTCTGGCGATTACAAACGTTAAGCAGCATCGACTTCGGTCAGTACTTGGTTGGGTGACCGCTTAGCTATGTACCACCTGGCGTGTCAATCGCTAAGCGGGAGGCTGTTTTCGCTGCGTTTCTGGTGGTGTTAACAAACTGAAAAAGTTAAAACATAGCTGCCTGTGTGGGCCAAGGTTTTCCACAGTTTCCCTCCCTCGCCGGAGGAACTCTGGAACAGTGTAGTGGGGATAAAAGTGCGGGAAGGGATCGTAAAAACCCGCAAGGGTGCGTACGCAGGAATAACAATAAATCTTGATGAAAATAATAATTTGTGAATTATAAATAATTGGTATACCATTAAAAAAAAAAAAAGCAATAATATGGACTTGTATCACTTACTGGTCGAAGAGTATTATGTAAACGAAAACGTCGAGAAAACACAAGATTTTTCTATAATTGTCATATAATCAGCGTACCCAATCAAATATCGACGATATATCTGTACATAGGCGTAGAAACACTTTTCGAACTATTTACTTGACTCTAGCTTGAAAGTCAATAGGATGCCGTTGCATCACCACCAATGTGTGAATTATTGTGTTGAGAAACCTTCTTGTGAAATATCGATTATTACCGAACCTCTGTTCTATAATCGCTCATTTCCATTTGTTACTAATTAATCAAAACTTCAAACGAAGCAAAAACTAACGAATGCAGCAGTGTCGTAATGAACGAAATTGAAGCAGCGATTGCTGATGTTCAAATTTTTCACCTTCGAATAACGAAAATAATGAATATTAACGACAAATATTTTTACTAATTATCTCCGGTTCTTCGATGTAACAGAGTTTTTTTTGTGCAGTGACTTCACGAAACTAATTCTAATTATCAGAAGGTCACACATTTTCAAAAAGTATTGAATTAAGGTGAAAATAAATGCCAATAATTAATAACACACAACGGTAAATTGTATTGATTAAAATGTGAATTATACTCCTGATGGACCAATTCTGGTTGCACTATTTGTCAATAAATAAGTAAATCTTTACCGAGCATTATTCAGCTCTGGGCGTATCATTTTTTATCTCCAGATCCATATACTTTGAACTCATTATTTTCCTCATCCTATGAGCGGGAAAAAAAAGAAGAGATTTGATCGAATTTGAAGAAAAACTGACAATTATAATAACACAAGCGTAAAATGCAAATGTTTATATCGTTTTTATATAACTGTAAAATATCGAGGAAACGAAAACGTGATAGGTCACAGACCCCTTCATTTGACGTATGGCAAGTTGTATATTTATATATAAAAAGGATTTTCATACATATATGCAAAACAAAAGGAATATTGTATGTATAAAAGAGATAGCGAAACCCGATGAGCCGTGTTCGAAAAGCCACGCAGTGCACCAGAGAAGCGACATATACGAGCATTTGTAACACACACGGTTTATGCTGACAAAGAGTTAGTGGTGCTTGGACTGGTCGGCATAGCCAACATGAAATTTATCGCGGGACCCAGCCCTACTTTCACATGTACATACCCAAATATGCGCCATACCTTCTCGTCCACATAAAATGTATACGTATGACCTGCTCCCATGAAAAAAATAATAATAATAAAAAAGTTCAAACAAAATACAGTCTAAACACTTTGGATATTCGCGGCTGCATCATCTATAAATGCCACATTTCCCTATGAAATACTACGAGAACTCTAATAATTTTGTGCTCCGAATAATAAAGAATTTCATGCTCCTAAAAAAGTGTTTTTCCCATGAAATATTTATTCTCATTACTAGATGATATGATTTTTTATAAAATTTTGATCAATTTTTTCTATCGTTAATAGCGTGAACATGTAATGTAAATATTTAAATTTTTTTTTTTTTCCGTTTTTTCAAGGTCTGATATTCGATCTGTATCGACGATTTTTTAGTTAAACTCACAACGATGAATATTCAGATATCAGCTGATGGGTGATTCAATAACATTTTATCGAAACAAGCTTTGTATTCTCAAATCTCGTGGACCAAAAAAAAGTTAATTTTTTTACTTTTATTGTTTATAACTGTGGAAAATGAATTATGGAATATATGTATACGATTTTTCACGACTCGCCAATGTTTGGTACGGTCTCGATAGAAATAAACCTGCTGTTTACCAAAACGTGAACGTCCTCGGCTTTTACGGAGAATTCAATCGTTGCGCATACAAAAACATGAAAAATTGGAAAATCATTACCTTTTTGTTTATGTAAAAACTCACGATTCCACGAAAGCTCCGAGCTGCAATATTTCACCAGCGTAAATCTCTTTTCCCACATTGGCAAATACGCAGCAAAAAGTAATTTCGTCAAGTGCGGAAATTCATCTTCGTTAAAATTTGATTGCAGTGTAAAGGTTTTAATTTGCGATTGAAAATCAAGCCACAAAAATATCAGAACAATTCGGTTTTCTTCTTGATTGATAAAAAATATAAAAAAATAATTATTATTCGTAGGTTTTAGAAATTCAACTATCAAATCGATAATTATTGGATAATGATCCATAAATCTTCGTTGGTGTTTTTATTTTATTTCGTTTAACTCTTAATCGTTCTTTTCAAAAACAATACATTTTTATATTTACAGTTTAACACAACACTTTACTGTATTTTTCGCCTTAATCGTTATTCACGTAGTTGTAAAAAAAAAAAACATTTATATATATCAATAGTTATTCATCTATCACAGAGAATCGTCACATTATAAAATAAACTCTCGAGCCTCTTGAGCCACAGTCTGAAAGATCTTTGAATCGTTTATAGCGAACTTGAAGAAAAAAAAAGATGTACAGTTTTCAAAAATCGCTGCCTCTGCCAAAGGTCGTAAATATATAAAAAAAATAATGAGGATAAAAATGGTTCTAAATGACGATAAGGGCATGTTCAGTCCCAACACCCACGGTACCTTGAAAAAAGTCAGGAAAATCAGATTGCATAATTCTAATGCGACCTCGTCTGCTGTCAGCTGTCACTTGAGTAGCTAATGAGCAATCGTGTCCAGAATAAACTTTTTGAAAATGTTCAACGTCAAAGCTATTGATCGTGTCCCATCGATAAACCGCTGATTCACCTTCATAACGAAAAAACATGACGCTCCCATTGTCAGTACCCAAAAGGACCATTTTCTTGGGCTTTAAGCCAAGATCGTTAACGTTACCGACCGAAGTGCCATTTCTAAGCTTATTAGTGAGTAGGCTGAACATTCTGTCTCCGCCAAGATAAGTAAAAACGACACATGCCGAACCGTCCGAACGGCGAAGAAGAACAGAATAAAGTACGTCATGAGTCGGGCTACCAGACGTCACGATCTTCGGCAATATCATGCGATAACTTCGATCGGAAGTCACATCGTAGACGAGAATTGCTCGGGAAGCTGCGTCCGTAACATACACGAATACACGACCATCGCCGCTGTAATCGGCAATTACGTATTGAAGACGCGATGCTGGAGTTGCCATCTCGTCCAACACAATCGTCTTTACGACCTGAAGACATGAAAAAAATATATATAAAAAATCGTGTGACTATCAACAATTCAATAATAACATACGTAAAAACGTGTGTCGCAGGATTCTTTTTTCATTAAACTTTTAAATTGAAAGAAAGAGTATCACTGCGAAAGATAATCAATTGTAAATAATAATAAATGATGGATATAATAATAATACATCTCCAAACTGACTGAATTTACGTCTTTTTAGCTCATTCATTTATTCAATCGAAGCTTGATATGCGTGCAGTGAACATTATGTAGAAAATTGCTGTGTAAAGAAACGTAAGTTTTGAAATACAATCTCATTATAATTTTTTGTTGGCTCAATATTTCTTCTTTGTGTGATTTGTACGTGCAAAGATTCACGAAGACTCATATTATTGAAAATATATTTTCAATACGAATATCGTCAATTTTAGAATTTATACAAAAAAAATCTAGATAAAAATAGACAGAAAAAAATTGAATAGTTTTTAATCATCAATTGATAAATTGATATATATTTTAGATAACGAATATATTGATATTGACGAAAGTTTTGGTCTTGGATCCTATGCACAAGGAATCCTCAATTATACATTTAAATGGATCTTGCATACCTTTCCGGTCTTGAGATTGATTGCAACGACCTTAGGTGGACAAGTACGAATTGGATTTTCGAGAGAACGAACGACACCCGTATCGAGAACCCATAGAATAGTATGGGAATCGAGAAATACATCAACAGCATTCTGTAAAGCAGCGCAATCGTCTTCCTCCTGAAAGGACCAACTTGGAAATGGTTTGAGCAATGGTTGAATCCCGAGTCTGTTCTTCAATGGTAATTTCGCCAGAGTAGCTGGCACTCCGGACTTGAATCTATACAAAGAATAGAAGAGTAAACATATAAAGTTTCGTTAACAAAATTCAATTAAATTATAAGATAAATTATTTTTTGCGAAAAATCAACGTTATTTATAAATAAATAAAAAATTAATCAAAACCTCAGACAAAACTCAGACATAATTAATCAACGATTCATTCAATTCTATCGGTTTTTTTTTTTTCATGTGAAATATTCCTTCAATTTTTACTCAAATTTGGAGTTCAGACTCCTAATCAATGAGTACAAAAATCCCAGAGTATTGCATCAGGTATGGTGAAAAATGCATGACTCAAAGGGTCAAGTAATTTCGAATTCTCAAACAATAATAAATACTCGAAGGTAAAGAACAAAATATTGAAGTTGGCTGTCACAACGACACAATAATTACCGAGGTAAAGTAACAATTGCTTCGTCCTTGTATATAACAGCTCTCGTAGCGATGACGTTTTTACTTATGTATCGTCCACTGCTTTTGTACATGTTTTTAGTGGTTTCACACGGCCAATCGAAACTACCGCCAACCCATTCAAATCGTTTTGTATCGTAATATTGAGCATTAATTACAGAAGCAATGCCGATGGCAATTATCGAAACGAACTTGATCATTATTGTCTCTCGTTATTCAGGTCGATTTTTGTCAACGAATTTTCCGCACTATATTTTTAAATTTTTTATTTTTATAATAATTTTTAAACTTCGTAAAACACTGCTCCGAGTGAATAAATCACGATAACTCACGAGCTGACTGATCGTCATATATTCTTGTGCCACATTTATATATCGAATCCACTCGAACGCAAGAAAATTACAAATTATGAAATATCTTTGCACGGGGAATGAAAAACAATTGCGAAAAAAATCAGCATACGAGAGAAAAAAAGATGACGTTTCAATTTTATTCTTCATCGCTTATGAAGCGGAACTTCCACTTCCGGAAATTCGGGTTATAACCATTTCCTGCTTGATTTTCAAAATATTTGTAAACACCAACAGGAGCATGCTCACTATATTTTGTTGTATATTTAGAAAAAAGTTGGAAAAATAAAATAAAACAATTTGATGGTTCATATTTATACGTCAATAAAAATCATATGAAATTCCGATCGCTTGCACAAATCCGGAAGTACCGGAAGTGCCGGAAACTTCTTTATACTAATTAAATTTCCTCAAAAAATAAATAAAAAAAAAACAAACCGTAGTAAACAAAATATGTGGATTATGCCTTATGACTATATATAAAACCGATTTGGTCTTTTGCATCTTGCATATTCTTTAAAACCTTCGACTCACCCGCAACTTTGAACGAAATACTTGTAAGTTTATTTCTCTTTCTTAATATTCACCCATAGATTTGAATAAAATAATCCTATGAACGGAGCACTTGGACTGACAATTCTTAACTGCATTAATCTGAAAATTTATCATTATAAAAGAATGCAACTAAGAAACAGTGAATCATGGAGAAACTTTTTTTAAAGCTCACGAGTCGTTGTTTTTTTTTCTTTTTGGGAGAACAATGATTTCGATAACTTTATCATCTTCGAATTCTAATTCATTTTGACGTCCCTATTAACAGGTTTTTCGTACACATTTCAAAGCTTAAGTGACGAGAAGAAAAAAATGTCGTGGGTGTTAAAAATCAGTGTTGGATTCATGGTCATGGCAATAAGTTTAGCCGCAGTCGCTGATCGCAATATCATTTACGATCTATCGTTCGTAATAACGGGAACAAATCTGGAATGGCCCGGAGGTAATGCAAAGAATATTTACAAGGGGAGCGGACGTTATATTCCGCGTAACATAATTGCGACGAGAAATCAGATTTACAAAGACGAAGCTATGGTCGTATTTCCACGCTGGAAACCTGGAGTCCCGATTACACTGGGAGTTGTTAAATTGACGAAAAAAGGTACCACTTCCGGTAAACCAATTGTATCACCGTTTCCATCGTGGTCATTGCAGGAAGAGGGAAATTGCAAAGCGCTTCAAAATGCCGTCGACATTGTTCTTGATGTTCAAGACATTTTATGGGTACTCGATGTTGGAACGGTGAACACACTGGAAAAATCAGTTTCTTATTGTTCCCCTAAAGTGGTCGCTATCAACGTCAGAACTGGTAAGGTAAGTCGTTTCCAATGAACATTTTATATGATGACCACGGGACTTTAAAAAGTTGCGTTGAGAAAAAAATGACGTAAGATTGGTCATAATAATGGTTCACATATTGTTTCCGCCAGCAATCATATTTTTCAGAAGTTCCGTCGGAACACTAAGAATTTGTGGCATTGAAGTCTGCGCATCGTTGGAACGCGATGATTTTTTTTTGATTCTTCTTTTTTTCTTATTAATTTCAAATCGTCAGCTAAACTTGAATCATCACTACCCTCGATTTTTCTGACTTAAAAGTGATTGATTTTTGTGAAACCAGGTACTCAGGATAATCGATTTGAAAAAGTGGATAAACTCGACATCGCGTCTTCAGTATCTTGCGGTCGATTATGCACAGGATGGAAAGATATTTTTATACATTTCGGACGCATCGACACGTGCGATAATCGTTTATGACGTAACAGAAAGTCGAGGCTTTCGGGTCGTTCTTCCGAAAGAAGTGACACAAGGAAGCTCTAATCGTGATGTTCTTTACATCAGCCTCGTACGAAAAAATTCTGGCACTTCAGTTTTGTATTTCACTTATTTAAGCTCAAGTCGTATGTACAGCATAAAAGTCGAAAATTTACGATTTGCTGCAACGAGCAGTTCAATCACTGACGTTGGTCCAAAACATTCCCAAATTGTTATTCTCGGGACTGACGACGGTGGCGCTATTTTCTTTCGAAAAAAAGGACATTCCGACATTTTTATGTGGAACGTTGATACCAAATTCACAACCGAAAATTTTATCCTCGTACAAAAAGGCAACGATAATCGTTTACCAACTCAAGTCGCTCCTGGCTACAAACGGCTCATGTGGGTGCTCGAGAGCAATTTTCATGATTACTTACAAAACACTGTCGGCTGTGGAGGCCCTTCTGTTCTTCTACATCCTCTCGTTAAATCAGCCGAGTACTTGTAGATAAAAACGCTCGACAACAACACCAACAACTATGACCTCTTCAAGGTGAAAACTTAATAATCACTTCGATCAATTTAATCCACGGCTAACTTTAACAATATTCAATAAATGACCAGCAATCAGCTGCAAAGGACACTCAAAAATATTATAAAGTAGAAATTTGACCTTAAAAGGAAATTCTATTACAATGGCAAGAGATTTTTCTCGTGACATATTTCCTAAGGATTAGTTATCCACTATTTTTAAAATATTGATATTTTTACACGCAATAACTTCACATTTTTCTCATCTTCGGCATCGTTGTTTCAAGCTGAATTGTCTTCTATTTTTTATTTTTATAAGTCAACTTTGTACTGTCAAATCCAGCGAAAAACAAATGATTGTTTTTTCAAAAAGTATATGTTGTAATAAGGAAAAAGAAAGAGTGAACAATGATATGGAAGAAGAAAGAATGAAACAGATATTTGAGTCAAACTCGTTTTTTTTCTCTAATGTTTATTGTTTTCTCGAACGAACAACGACCAGTGTAGCTGTTACGAAAAATCTTTTCGGTTTGTGTATTTACGAATGTTGTTGTTTCAACACTTTGGATATTAAAGTGCGATGGAAAAGAATAAAAGATAATCCCAAATATATTGTCGTAAAAAGTTGTGCTTTTTTATTTATTTTTGGTTTATCACCAGATCGAATTACTTCTAAGCACTTAACGATAGAAAATCACGCATAAGCAGTGACCCCTATTCATCAATATTGAAGAAAAAATCTTTCGTTTGTTTTGAAAAAAAAAATCATTACCTTGAAGATCTTTTTTTTCGCTCTTCAATAACATGACCTTTCTAAATTTTTTCTAAATACTGTTCCAATTCTGCAATATCGTATCCTTGGAACGTGGCTTTAAAACTCAACCTCTCCCTTTCTCACCTTTGTGTACCGTCCATTTAATTTCACATCCATTACAGAACATTGCGAAATTGTATCGAAAATATTTACAATACAATCTCTTTATTTGATTGAAAGAAACGAAAAGTAACACAAAATTCATAAAAATGACGAAATATATATTTTCAAAATTAGCTGCTCATTAGACCATGTTATAATCCTTCAATACTATGTTTATTATAAAATATATCTTTTAAATATCGATTTAAGGGATCCTAAAAAAGAGAAAATATTTACAGATGAGGCTGAAATAAAAAACATCCAAGACGTTTGAGAAGAAAATATAAACCATTGTATACGTTTACAGTTTACACATCGAACCCGGTGAGTGAATGTCGCTTGGATTTTCATCGCGTAACATAGAGTCCCGCCATGCATGTCTGAATTTCATGTACCATAATAAAGTGCATTTAAATTCTAGCTATACATCTTTGATTTTTTCCACGATATGATTTCGCCGCGCGATCTTGCGATAGTCACGTGGCAACAGATAAACGCATAGTAGCAATTATGCAACCAAGAAATATAAAAACACAATAAAAAAAAATAACAAGACCACTTACTATTGCTGCTAAACAAAAGGGGCTGAGCGGTATTGCATTAATTCCTGAGGCTCGTGATTTACGCCCTTTTGTTTTCTATCCATTTCGATATATGTTTACACACAAAAGCACATATATATATATATATATATATATATACATATATATAAATTTGTGTGTGTGGGTTTTATTCTGCATTACAGTAACGTTTTTTTACAGTAACGTTTACGTAATGAATTTGTGGATAGATGGAAAGTAGTTTAGTCGATTTACTCCTGACGACATGTGAGGTGACGGAACACACCCATCAAATTTACCTATTAAGGAACTTCGTGGACACGTTTAAAAAAAAAAGCCTCGATAAGTGATTAAAAAAAATAAACACGATTATTCCCTCATTTGGCTTTGTATTAAATGTCATTCACGTTCTTTTTTTTTTTTATCTGTTCAGAAAAACAATTTATATAAACTCACGTCAAAATCTCCGCCCCTCAATTTCTACGTCTGTAGGCCAACTGTATGTTCGTTTATATGTATTGTCACGAGCTCCCTTTAGGCTATTCGTTGAACTCATTTTATTGTAACCTTTTTCGTACATGAGACCGATCGACACGCGGAATCTAAAACAGTCTATACAAATCGTACTTCTTGTTGCAATCTCCATGTTGCAACTTTTATAGATAACGAGAACGTAGTTTTCACTCAATCTGATATAATAGGAATGATTTTTATTATGTTCATTGTTTTTTTAAATAATCAGTTTTAATAAGAATGAAATTTTTAACAATTGAAACCATTTTACGAACCCTGGCGAAAATTCGAAGAAATTTTTTCATTGCCAAATAAACTAAATGCATGAAAAACATGATCGACTTCTATTGACTCTCCTGCAGAATTTTATATAAAAATATTTTTATATAATCGACAAAATGACCAATCTAGGAATAATTTTCGACGCTCAATTACTACTGATTTTTCGATCGTATTTCGTCAAAATTGCAATCGTTATAAAATTGTAAATTCTTTCTTACTTTATTTATTTATTATTATTTTTAAAACACAGTCTTTTCCATTGTTGATTAAATAAATATTTTAATCGCATTTGATTTTGTGATTTCACATAAAGTATCAAGGCGCGAAAGAATTGTGCTTGAAAATTCGTACGGTGCGAAAATGAGCGTGCCATTTGCCCTGATAAATGGTGTTTGAAGTTTTGACGACGGGATTTTCGAGATTAACGAGACTCCAAACGTTTCTCTGGGGATCGAGTCTGTAATCAGTTATACAAGGAACTTCTGTACTCTGGAGAAGGATCGAGTAACCGTTGGCCTAAAAAAAAAAAGAAGAATGATGCAAAAAACGGAGTATCGAAAGTTTGGACGTTTGGATCGGACCACATATCGGTGAATGGTAGAGGCGGGAAATGATTCGATTTTTATTTTTATTTTTTCATCGTTATACTTTACTATAGAAGACTAAAACGTGACTGTGGAATTTTCGTTGCTCACTTTCAAATCGTGTTTCATGTCCCAACGTACGCTCGCATGTTCCGTGACCAGGAAGTAGTGAAGGCCACCCCTTTGATCGATAGCCATTCCTGACGATTTGCCCATTTTTCTTCCCACCCATTGGACACTGGAATTGCGTTCGATTTCCTGTCCCAACAACGTCATTACCGATTTATATTTCTTTTATTTACTTGCTCTAGGTTTCAATATTTTTAAAATCCGTCAAACATTTGTTCATTTATCTTAATTACCAATTACTGTGCATTTATTTACTTTTTCGAAAATAAACGAAGGTCCATCGTCGTTTCTTAACGTTTCAAGATCGACACTGAAGATATCTTGAGATCGAGAATCTGTCAAATACAGTAACGAACTTTTTTTCGAAATCGCCATTTCGGTGACACCGTAACTCGGTACTTTGTGGTCATTTATCAGCTTCAGTCGCCACCATCTTTTTTTGACTGGTAAAATTATGTTTGGATTAATTTTTTTATTATTGTCGGATAAGCTGTCATTTCAAAGTAAAGAAATTGTTGCGGGTATTTTTTATTATTCTTATTATTTACACAAACTGTAGACGATTATTGACTCGTCGCCGGGATCGCTGACGTAAGCTCTCGGACCCCAAAACCCAGAGACAGGATCTATCACGAGGGTTTTTAAATTGTGTTTTGGAATACCTCGCAAATCAGTACGAACTACCTATGAACACAGATGCGTGAATGTTTTGGATTATTTTACCAGAGAAAAAGGCCCATAAACATCGATATTTTTGGTAATTCTTCAAAACTCAACGATGCAATATTTTCAGATACTGTGACACGTCGCCATTTTTTTTCCAGAAAAAAAAATCGAAGAGCTATTACGATTAATGTTGAAAAACGAAGAGAACTTGCAAATGCAAGTAAAATTATCAAACGTTCAGGTCAAATTATCAAAGTTTTCATACTTTGAAATGTACCCATTCGAAGGAATTACACAGACCAATATTTATATGAACATCGTCACGAATGTAGTATTTGTTATATTTTTCAAGATGTAATGCCAACTGGAACCGTGGAGCTTATACAATGTTTTTTTTAACTAACCATAAACCATTTCCAACAACCAGAACGGTTTAATTGCGATTTGAATATGATTTTGATAGCAGATTACTAAGAGAAAATGTGCTGAGCAAATATTCACTTTGATTTTATCACTGCCATTCGTTTTATCACCAACATTTTTTATTAATTTGTTTCTACATCAGTTGTACATGCGAGGATTAAAGCAACAACAAAAAAAGAGAAAACGTTGTATTGTTGTTTTGTAGAAAAGTCAGAGTGAGAGCTGTCAAGAGTGGCGATGAGTTGAGTTTTCAAGATTTCGTTGTACTTTAAATACAATTTTTCTTACCTCGAGATCGTTACGTCTGAGATCATAAATAACGATTTTTGCCGAACACTCTGCATTTTCGGGAGAATCCAAAATCCAAAGTCTTCCACGAGACTCAACATCCAATCCAACGACGGAATAAAGTTTTTGACACTCGTCGTAACTGTTCGACGATTTTGGAAAAATGCGTACATCGTTGTCACCGATCGTTGCAGTAAATCCACTTTGATTGCTTCCTGGCTCGGGCCACCAAGCCTCAAGAAGAGTTAATTTGCAATTAACAAGTTTTTCACGTCTTGAGAAACTTGGTATAGCAAGAAAGGCTCGATTTCTCCAAAAGGTAAATCTCCATATAGGTACGTCGTTCGGTAGATTGACAGCCGAGAAATTCCAAGTGGAGTTACAAAATTTAGGCAAAATCCCAAAAACCACGGATGATAAATAAATCGACAATAAAAATCGCTCAGGGATCATTTTCAATCAATTTCTACAATGTCCAGCGACCTGAAATTCCGTTTCACGACTTTTTTTCAATCGATTATAAAAACTCACTTAACGCTAAGTTACCAGCGTGAAAAAAATACGATTACGAAAGACTGAGGAAGCGAAAAAATGCATTTTTGCAAGAGGACAAGTAAATCTTGTGGACACAGCATTTTATCGATCGTAGCACTCAGCGATTTTGTGCAGCCGTTTCATCGAAATAATCGAGCCAATAAATCATAGTGAATAATGATACGAGCTCTCCGAATCCCTATAATTATCTCAATCAAAGGAAACGATTGGAGAGGCAAAAAAAAACATTCTCGACTGATGAAGCATGAATTTATTATGCCACTAACCAATTTAGATACAAAGCAAAAGATCCGTTTACCTTTCCCAGTGCATTCTACATACGGCAACCAATTAGTTTAAACATTACCAGATTATAACGTGAATGTTACATAACCGTATCACTGAATTGATATCAAGAGACGTGGTAACGACTCGACGCCAAGTATCAAATGAAAAAAGTCAGCACGAGCCCGGCCGCAATCTTATGTACTCCAAAATGATCTTTATGTGACGTCACAATTTTCATCAAATACGTCGCTAACTTGAAGCATTAAACACACTTATACTTATGTACTCCATGTGTACTTAAGAGTATACGTGGTACAATTAAACAATTCTGAAACGTCGAAATGGTTTTCTTTTCCTAAAAATAGTGTTTTTTGGAAAAAAAATCGCTTTATCTCGATAACTGAATAACCGATTGGCACGAGATTTGGTACAGAAGATCTTTTCACAATTATCTAGTCTTTGACAAGTGGTTTTTTTTTATAAGATCGTAGTCTATTGCAAGGTACAAAAGGAAAAAAGTTGACAAGGTCAGAAGTCTATCATCGAAATCTTTGCCATTTTGCGAAAAATCGATTTACAAAAAAAAAACTCATCCTCCACAAAGACTACTTTCCTTTTACCGCAAATAGTATTTTGGAAAAACTCCTTTGTGTGTGTGTGTGTTTTTTTTTTCACGTAATTTTCCACTTTCTGTGACACAACTATGTCGTCTTTTCAAACGAACAATAAGTTTTTTCAATAAATACATTTTTCCTTAAGCCTTTAATGTAAGTAAAATTAATCCCACGCCGAACTTTGACAAAAAATCACGCAATCTTTCATTGTTTTTTTTTCTTTTAAATGGACTGTTTTGGAAGAAGTATACGATTCACCTTTCGCAACTATGTCTCCGATAGCTGCGTATCTTATCGTATCCATGCGTCGGGTACCACCTTAAATTTATAGGCTTGTTAGCGTAAAACACAGCCATCAAACTAGTTAAGGTTGTCAGGTCGTTAGCGATCGTAAACATCGCACGCTCTTAATTACATATTTTATAACGATATAACGATACCACGAGTATTTAATTACTCATAATAATTGAATTAACTATTTTCCACAAAAAGGAAAGTCGGAAAAGCATTAAGCGATATTGATATTCATCGCAAATTTTCAGACTATTTCTTTTTTTTAATTTAATTAATCTATAAATCAAGTAACACAATATAATAAATTCTAATTAATTGTGCATTTATAATGTCGATGTAACACCTTAAAAAAACACGCACGAACGATTATCTTTTAATATGAAAGATATTTATTTCCTTAGAGTGTCTGAAATAAAAATTATTTAGAATATTGTGGAGAGTTATGAAATATTTCAAATGATTTATTGATTTTTATGAATCGGATAAACGTCAAGAATAAAGAAATTCGAACTATTCAAAAGTGTTCAATTTTTCGACAAAAATACTCGTCTGAAGAGGTAGACAAATTTTTTATAATAAAAAAAAAATTATCAAACCGTTAGAAATAAAAAAATAGCAATTGCTGCTGTTAAGAATTTTTTATTGAATTTGTCATAGTTTTGTTCCAATTGTTAGAATCAATATTAAAAGGAACGATTATTTCATTGTAGGTCATGTAATCTTATTTGGAAAATTCAACAGCATGAATTTATTTCGTATTTAGTAGAATCGTTCATCCATCGATTTACCTTGGATAGTGATTCATGGAGCTTTGATTATTTCATTAATTATCAGTCAATTTATTTATCGATTAAGAAAATTATTCCAATATGGATATTCGTCTATTTGCCATTTATAAATCAATCGTTCGTATACTATTCCGAAAAAACGACCATGCGAGCGAGCGATTCCACACAATACGGCGTGGTTTGATATTCGTACTTGTTGCAGGATCGATGTTTTTGTCAGTTTAGTGATTACTGGTAATAAAGGAAACATGTTCATAATCGCCGCGATGCACCATCAATCGCTTTGCGTATCGTACTTTCGTACTTCTGTTTCAACAGCAGAAAATGATTTTTTAATACCGACGTTACCGACTACTGATAAGCCGTGTGCTTATCGGCGCTGCTTATAATCACCACTACACGTCACTTGGT
Source organism: Campoletis sonorensis (assembly GCA_013761285.1). NCBI lineage: Eukaryota > Metazoa > Arthropoda > Insecta > Hymenoptera > Ichneumonidae > Campoletis > Campoletis sonorensis. The sequence goes on from JACEOJ010000090.1 coordinate 410,934, forward strand.
CTGTTCCGCTGGTTGTCGTAAGCAGTCGTAAGTTAGTAAGATTCCACATTTGGATGCGCGTCGAACGATGGCCGCGTGGAAGTTTTTCTTTCTTTTATTTCTCACAGCTATTCCCTCCACGGCGGGATTCTCTCTCTCGTAATCGCAGTGCGAGCCCTTGGCGCAAAAGGCAAATGGCCGCCGTCTCGTACTAAACACCGTTGTAACACTCCGCTTTTTCCGCAACGATGTAATTGAACAAATTCTGCGATAAGCAGTTGTTTTAAAGTTCGCGATGCAAGAAAAACAAAAGAGAATCTCTCGTGACAGAGAGAACTGAAACAATCGCAAAAAACACAGTGAATTAATAATAACCGGAGAACCGAAAATAGCCAAAATACGAAGTGTTTTCTAAAGTGCGTGATGTGACGGCCTGTGCGAAATTGAGGTGCGCGCGAGTCTTTATTTATTTATTATTTATAATTTTGTTGTTTGTTTCACCTTAAGACGTGAGTAAAGTGTTCCGTCAAGTGTGGATCACGCGAAGCGCGAAAGGGTCTTAAAATTTTCCAATAAATAATAATAATACGTGTAAGTAATCAGTGCAAGGAAGCCGGGCTATGAGCATCCTTGTCGAAGAAACGATATCAGTAGCTGTTATGAAATCCGTTTCGGAGGGTGATTTGGGTGTGGATGAGGTTAAGAAATCACAAAATCTCATGAAGTCGAGTGTCTCGACGAGAACTAATGAACGTGATAATTTAACCCTAAAACGTACGTTTACACTGCCGAAAAATCCTTTTCAAAGTGCAACAACGAGAATGTCAAGACGACGGGGCGGTTCTAAGCAGTGGAATCGTTCTGACAACAATAATACAACGTCGCGCGACAATACACGCTCTAATATGACGAACGAAACTACTATCGGGCCTATCGGTTCTTCTCAAAATTTTCACGCTACTTTGGCCAACGATAAAACTGGCAAAAAAGTATTTAGACGTCCACCATGGAAAAAATTTTTCAATAAAATGGTACAGCACATTTCTAGTGTTGGCGTACAATCTAAAACGTCAAACAGAAATGATTTAGGCTCAAGTTTAAACGACGTTAGAGTGCCACCCCCGAGACCTGCTCACATACCGCCCGACCGCGTACCTGGTGTTATCGGACTTAGAAATCATGGCAATACTTGCTTCATGAACGCTGTACTCCAATGTCTTTCCCATACTGACATTCTTGCAGAATATTTTGTACTCGACACTTATAAAATTGATTTATCCAGAAGAAACAAACTCAATTCGAAAAAATATGGTACCAAGGGTGAAATTACAGAACAATTAGCCCTTCTCCTCAAAGCTATATGGAGCTGCCAATATGATCCTGAAATGAGCACCGCTTTCAAAAGTGTCGTCGACAAATACGGCAGTCAATACAGAGGGAATCTCCAACACGACGCTCAAGAATTTTTACTCTGGCTACTCGACAAAGTACACGAAGATCTCAATCAGGCTACCAAAAAGAAATACAAAATTATAAAGGTATTTTAATCTATTTCCATACTTTTTTTCCCTCATTATTCACTTTCTATCGTCAAAACACCAGCAATCCCTGTTTAGAAGCATTGTACGACATTTTTGAATAGTTTGAATGTTGTGGTACAAATTTATCGTTTTTTTTAATGTCTTTATTTTTTAAATTGACAAATATAAGGCTGCCAACTTCAACGAGCTTCCAATTTCGTTCAGGACTCATTTACCAAAGTATTGACCGATATTTTGGCGTCTCCGTCGCTAGATTAATATAAAAACATTCATTTTTTAACAGCTTTCTTGTTTTTTACTGAAAAATTCATCTCTAAATATTTGACAGACCTATTTGGGTTTCTACCAAATATCAAAAACAAACAAACAGGAATTATTCTCAGAGCTGAGCCAAAATTTCACTTTTTTTTTCTTCTCGAGCCGATTATTTTGTAAAATATTGAACTTAACATTTTTTAAATTATTTATTCGTGTTTCCTGATCATGCAAAACGGTCAAACATTTATTGAGCCGTGGTTTGGAAACCGAAGAAAATTGTTTACTAAGCAAAGTCGTAGAAAATCAATAAACTAACGGAGAAAAAACAAAAATACCTTCCTTGGACGATGCAAACTTCAACGATAAACAGTTGTGGCAATTCGTAGAGTATTTTTAACGCAGCCTAGAATTGATACGATGGAAAAAATATGAACAATTGATAATTGGACAAATAGAAGCTGATTTTGTAGTGAAAGTTTAGTTTTGGGCAGCATTAGAATTGATAATTCACCGCATAGTTGTAATTTAAGTTAAAACGTATATACAAGTTTCATTGCTTGGAAAAATATTCCAAGAATAAATGCCACGTGGTTAGAAAGTGTGAAGACCAGAAATACTTGAACAAAAAATAAGTATGGTCAAAAGTGGAACAGGAAAATGATTACTATTGGTGACCAGAGTCACGAGTATTGAGAAAACAGATTCGTATTGAATAATAATAACAATAATAATAATAATAATAATAATAATCCAAGAAATGAACGGAAAAACAATTATTTATTATGATATATTTATACATCATTGTCATATCGCCTTGAAAAATAAAAAAATAAAAAAACAAATGTTCTCGAAATTCGTGTCATTGAAACGGAACAAAATTGCTTTTGATTTTAAAAGATCTTTAAATTTGAATGAACCGTTTGGCTACGATCATTCGATGATCATTTTCTGCGATCTAAGAACTAAATTAACAAGAAAAATGTCAGTAATTTCAACAACTACAACCAAAGTTGGAACAAAATGAACATATTTTTCGTGACGTTCCAACGATTCCGGCAAACTCTAATCCTATTATTTTAAATAATTTTTCCTACGATGTTGAAGTTTGCATCGTTGGAATGCAACGAAAATCGTTTACAGTTTTTAAGCAAACCGAAAATTCACATTCACAGTTTGTCTGCGATAATTGGACCACATTTTTCCATGACTTGAAAATTCAATCTACTAGAAAAATTACCACGATTCGAAATATAAAAATGAGAAGAATAATAAAAAATCATTGGGTTCCAACGATGCAAACTCCGATGTCATTTATGCTTATCGTTTTCTAGTTTGATTTTTGCAAAAGTGCATTCGTCAAAAATTTTGTTCATTTCAAACCTAATGTATTTTCGTTGAGAAAATAAATTTCTGATTTCACATGTTACGGTAGAAAAATCATCAGGTAAGACATTTGCGAGGAATGACCAATGCATAAGTATGTAGTATACAAATGTTGATGCGAATATAGGTCATGTACCGAGTTGTTGACAGAATTCCGTAATCGTAAAACGTATCAAAGTTCTATGGACGATGAATCAACGTGATATCGAAGACTGATTGCAAAATAAAAATCGATCGTTACGATTAATAACTATTTAATCGTGTCCAGAGTACGACATTGAAATCCTGGAATAGTTTGTAATAAAAAATTTGATTAAACGTCTCAATTTATTCGAATGACGATCTAAATAAATTCGAAAACCATGGATCTTTCGAATTTCGAAGTCATTCGGCATTCTGGTGTCTCGGAAATTGAAGCGAATTAAATAAAACTGATTGAATCGTATAAATTGATTGAGATCCTCAACATTTTTGCACAATCCACAGTTTTTTGTAATTAATTTGAACGGTTTCCTTCTATAGAAACGGAAACAATGTGAAAAGAGACGAATAATTCTAACAGAATATCGATAAAAATCTTAATTTTTTAATAACCACTCATAAATTTTTTCAACAATGATTTATTTACGAGGCTTTTTGTATGTTTCGATCATAAATCTTAAGGAAAATATTCCACGCACACTCTGTTTTAGTTCTCATTGTAATTCTATTTAAGAACATAAAAAAAACTAATGACGAAAAAACAAATAGAGCTTCGGTTGAATTTGCACAGACACGAAGATGTTTGCATATCCCGTATTCTCAGAGATTATTGCAGTCGGTTTAAACTCGTGCGATATTTTTTAAGCGCGTAAACGTATCACATGCTAGACTAGGCGCCAGAATTGAAAACGTTCGATTCTTTCCGACTGCTGATGTACAACAACTGATTACGTAGTAAAGAGAAATGACATTACACGTGGACGAAATATAGACGAACGTTGTACTATGAAAAACAATCGTATTAAAGTTTTCACCGGTGGAAAGTAACGAAAATCATATCAATTTTTTCCTTCTGAATCAAACAGTATTTAAAAAAAACTATACAAAGTATTTTTTAAATAGTATTCAACAAAATAGTTCGCGAACTTAGGACCAAAATTTCGAACCCTTCAACAAAATCAGATTCTGAGTGTTTCGCTTAAAAAAAAAAAAAAAAAAAAAAAAACAAGACATTGCTTAGATTGCAAACACAAGCCCATATAGTTATCAACTAAAAGTTCCGCCGTATTGACATTGTAGGTCGTTAAAAAATAGGAACCGGATTTAGCTTTTATTGCACTGACTAAATTTTGAGGCTACTGTGAGAATTGTGGGTTAAACAAAAGCTCGTCGATAACCTATCGATGGATTGGAGACTTGTTGCACACTATAAATTAAAATGTCGTACACGTGGTCAGTCACATTAACACGGTGTTCATACGATATTGAAGTCTGCATTTTTGAAACGAAATGATTTTTTTTTTATTCTTCTTTTTTTTTCATTTTTCGTATCGTCCTAATTTTTCTAGTAGATTTAGCTTTGAAATCGTGGAAGAATGTCGTTCAATTATCGTAGAAAAACACTGAATGACAATCTTCGGGTCTTTTATAAATTATAAAAGATTTTCGTTGCATTCCAACGATACAAACTTCAGCATGGTTGTTCATTTGATCATAATACATTTGACACATTGCCAGGAAATTTTTAAAAAATGCCTGGTTGTATTGTTGGAGTGCAAACAATCAATTGATCGCGATCCTTCACAACGTGTTAAATAACGAATATTTCTTTATCAATAAATATTATGATTATTACGTTAATCAAAGATCAATTTAGAGCAAAATTTTCTTCGTTTCTCAAAAACATATTTTCTTTTTTTTTTCACCTTATAAATCAATGTTTACGATTATGATATTGTTGGTACTTGGCGATAAATCTTAAAAATTGAAATGGGGTTTTTACCCATGTTTCTAAAAATAACTGTCAAAACATAAAACTGGCCAATACCTTAACCGAATTAGTCATTATCATTGACGTTCATAAAAATGAAAAAGTACCAAAAAAAGGAAATTCTCACAAGTATTCAAGAAAAAAATGTTGATATACCAGTTGAGAACGAAGGTGTGAGATTGTATTCGCAAAACGAGACGTTTTAATCGCGGCGACAATGATAAGCTGAAGATATGCTGCTTCTAAAACACTTGCACGTGGGAACGCATGGACGTATGAAAAAAAAGAAATCAATAACATGTCGAAAGATGGAACGAGACTTCTCAGGTGATGATCTGGAAGCTTTCCGTTCAACTCGACACAAATCTTGTAGATAACGGCGAGACTCAATGTTCCGTTAGACGACGTTGACGACGACAGCGACGCCGACTATCGTCAAAGAATAAGAAGAAGATACGCATGCAGTTGCAACGGGGTAGCATTTGTGCCATACTTTATGAAAATATAGGTCATTCGTTGCGTGAGAAAGCAGCCTAATGACTTTACACATTTATCTCGTTCCCGGTTATACGAATCTAAAATCGTAGGAATTTTTTTTTCTGCAGCAATTAAATTACTGGGGGAGTAAATAAAGCTTCCATTGTTTCTTCCCATCGCCTATTCATAAAGGAAATCTGGATAAGAAAATTTAGAAAAACATAAACATCTCAAATGTCTTTAATACGATGAAGAATTTCAGACAGACATTGATGAATGGAAAAATATTAGAAAAAACAAAAATTCAAAAATACATAAACATTTTGACATTTACAACTGCCACTAACGAATTTTTCGGTTGCATTTCATCGATTACGACGTACTATTCAATTGTCATTTTTCCTTTACCCTACAGAATTTTGAATTGTCATCTTTTCAATCAGTTTTCACGACGATACATTTATTCATAATGCCACCAATTCAATGTGTTTTCAAACGACCACTGCCCTATTTCAAGCTTATCTTGAAACTTGCATCGTCAAACCACAACAAATAATATTTATTTATTCACAATATTTCAATTTTTCAATTAAAACCATTAATTATTCAAATTATCCGAACCAAACGTTGCATACAAATTTTGAACTGCCCTGTAAAGAGAATCTAAACCATTGTTGCTCTCGAAAACAATTTAGCCCTCGACAGCAGATAACTTATGTCAGACGTACGTATTAATGGTCCACTGTAGGTGCAACTTTGATCAATACAGAAGTATCTAAACCTCATTCGTATAATCATCATTTTATTAGACTCTGTATATAAGTTTTTAATGCCTGGATTACAATAATAAATGACGCAACGACAAACAACACGAGCAGCATAATGACTGCGTGGTATCAGCGTTATGTGTAACGTAGGTGGACATTTATACGTCTTCTTTTATGTGTGTGTTTGGGTTTGCGCGTGTGTGTTTTCGTTTGCGCGTGTATGTGTGTGTGTGTGTTTGTGTGTGCATCGCCAAAGCAAACTGCAAACTGAGATGGAGAGATGAATCATCGGTCGTGAAACGATGGTTAAAACTACTTATATATGTATGTCGTGCAGAAAATACTCACGTATACACATAATTATTAGTATACAAAGTGCCCTAAAAGTCAGATTAGAATTATGTAGTGTATGGAGGTAGTTGTATGAAAGTTCGCATCGTTGGAAGGCGAAAGAATTGAGAGAATAAATTGTTTAATCAATGAAATATTTCTTATCGGATGCCAATTGAATTAGATAATCATCAAAATATTATTAAGTATCGCGAACGATTATGATAGTTTTTTACTAAACTGCAGATTTATTTTGACCGAATAAATCCGCGGTTGGATGAATGATTTTTTCCGTTGTTGCGCAGTCAAGGAGTTATAGGTTTTTGTGATTTATCGAATAAATCCAATTATTCTCGCGTAGATTTATTTTTGAAGTCTTGAAAAAAATGGCTCAATTGTTGAAGCCGAACGATTTCCTCTGAATTTTAGGCTGTCTCTAAGAAAAATTGGAATTTTGTTGCATTCGAACAGTGCAAATAACGACATCATGGAACGTTGTGAAATTCTGAAGGGAAAAGTTTTCAGCCATTTTCCCTTACTATTCAGATTGATAGGGAAAAATCAGAATCGGTTGAAACTGGATTTTTGTAACTTACTTTCATTATTCTTCATATACGTCACGTTTGAGGAAAAAAATGGCTGAAAACTATCTTTTTGGAATTTTACCATCTATTTATAGTGAAATCTCGAACAAGAGTTCTGTTACACCTTGTATATAAACGATCGTGTTAATCGTTGGACGACGTCTAGTCTCACTCGGTGGGCGACCTCGAAACTCTCACACTTCTCGCTCGAAAATCATCTCTGTCTTATTCTCGTCTGGATTCAATTTGTAAAAGTGTTTAGAGCTAAAGACAAAAACGTCACCAGTTCGTTCTCGCTTTGACAAAAAAAAATATCATATCTATTTTCGTCTGCATATTTTTTTGCACGAGCAGCGCAGTTTTTCGTGCTCAAAAATGCTCGCGGGATACACGTAATTAATGTTGACATCACGCAACTTTCGACCCATCGTTGCCTACTAGTGTAAACTTGTTTTCGTTAAATTAGTTGTTGTGATGAATTTATTTCATTGCTATTGGAAGAATGGAAATCAAAACGAAGGTCAAACGATGGTTTTATTTAAAAAATTGGAAAACTATGTATTGTGACGTCGCAGAACTTTATTTTGGCAAACATTTTAACCCCAATTCATATTCATGAAGTTATTACAGTTCAGTTTTAAACAACATTCATAAATTTTGATTTTTTACGTTTGATTATTAAGTTCCTCTCTCTTTTCCTTGATTCGCTGGGTTGTTGGGGAAGTTCGTGAAATTATAAGTTTGTTGGGCAAACATTTTGAACCCGAATTTCATATTCATAAAGTTATTACAGGTCAATTTTGAACAAACATTCATTCATTTTGATTTTTCATGTTTATAGTGAATTAAGTTTCAACGTAATCTCTTTTCCCGGATTCGCTGGCTTCTTCAAGAAGTTCGTGAAAATTAGTCACTGAAGTTATTGAAAAATGTATGATTTTCAAGGGTCTTTCTCAGTTTGATGACCATCAAAAGTGCTGGTTTACATATATGTATATTTTTTTCTACACTTTTTGCCTCCATTCAAAAAATTCATGTAGTGCATCGAGAATTCTTTTAACCCTGGACTTTTTTTTTTATACAACATTTTTGGTCCCTTCAAAATGGTCCTAAAAAAAAAGCACCTCGACGAGGACGCTTTTCCTTTCGTAAAAATTGTCTGAAATAGCAAATACGAAAACATATATTTGATATATTCAACTTGCGATTTTTTAATTGTCTATATTATCACGTATATAAAAATATCACTGCAATATTATTTTGATTGGAACCTTAACATAGTGAAGCGGAATATTTATCTAAAGCGTTAAAAAATTGTTATTAACCAGTTTTACTGGCACACGATATGGCGACCGCATTTACGTGAAGGTTCACGACTGTGTTTTGTCGTTGATTTTCAACGAAACTCCTTTCGTCGATTACGATACTTCGTTAAACTTGTGCCACTTTGCGATAGACCTGTTGCCTTGGAATCTGGAGCGTTTGACTGATCGGTTTTTTTACACTTAATTCTATAAATATTATTTTGAATTAAATTCAAGAAATGCAGATCGCACAAAAAAAAATGTAATATATTTTTCATAATTTTGACATTTGTATCAAGGTTTCTTTGAAATCAATCAAGCACCGCATTTTTGCGGTGTCCGAGTGTCTTTAGGGATGGAAAATCTTCACCGGAACGGGAAGTCATAAAGCGTTAGTCCCCAGTTCTAGAGTCGTTCCGTAATTAGATCTCCATCTCCTTCTCATTTTTGCGTTCGTGTTTGTCGTTTATTGTAGTTGTGAGTTTCATATTTTAATATATTTTTTTTTTTTTGCGAACCTCATTCTACCAAGATTCCAATGTCTCGGGAACATATTTCTGTCTTTATCTTTTTGCTTCGTCGCTGCAACAAAACACAGGATGTTGAGCTCACTTTTTTCACGTCTAAAGATACGCCAGTCCTTCGTTGTAAGAGATTTTTCATGCTTCAATACATATACGTACAGTTTAGACGATGGTATTTCACAAACAATCATATCTGACGTAAACATAAAAACATATAAACAAACGTAAACATATAAATGTATACGTTTACCATTTGAGCCACACATTTTTCTTCACGAACTTTCACGAAAATTTGTACTTGAGAGTTTCCATCGTTGCTGATTACGATCTGAACCAAAAAATTGGGAACTGAAAATTAGTTTTTGTTTTATTTTATTATTATTATTATTATTTTTTTTTTTTTAATAAACCACCATACGAAAATATTTCAAATAATCCTCCTAAATTCTTTGGAATGTATTAAGTACGTGAAAAAATTGACATTCCTATACTTGTCACAGTTTAGTTGAAAATTTTTTTTTTTTCTTTCATGAAAATTTTCAAAATTCGTGTATTTATTTGCTTGCAGAATTTGTGCAATCAACAAATAATGATTTCTTCGAATTTTGTTTACAATTACGAATGTCTAGTTTTCAATCAATAATTTAACTTGATAACTCAAAAATGTGTAAAAAAAATCGATGGGAGAACTTACGTCTCGTTATTGTTCAAAGATTAAACTTTCAATTGTCACTAGAATAATCAATGTTTTTTTCGATGATAGTGACTAATCGTAGAGTAGAATGATTTTTTTTTTAAACACTAATAACCTATTCATTTGCCAAAGGTTCACAATCGTTTGAGAAACGTTATTATAAATTCGTAATAAAATAGGACCAAAATGTTCATGTTCATTTCTTAAGTGAAACATTTTCTCTGGATTTATATTATTATTAACTTTTGCACGTGATTCTAGCATTTTAAAACATTTTCGCTGGAACTTTGTTATTATTCCATTTAGAACGTGATTCTAACATTTAAACGGTCATTAAAACATATGAGTGTTGGTCTGCTCAGAATAAAACGAGCTCTTGGCTAGGTACGTGCAAATTCCTGAATATTTTATCCCTTCGAGAACAGAGAAGACGAGATTTACGTCGCTAGTTTTTGTCAGCACGGATCCGTGTCCTTGAGGGTAAAGTTTTAGTCCACCTGAGAAAAAAATCCACACGCTCTCTACAATCGTACAAATTTATATTTTTATATCAGATGGAATTTTACTTGAAAATGAAAATACTTTTGAAATTTTCTATCATTCATTGAAAAACTGTACGTTCTTGATTTCCACTACTAAAAATCAGGGTTTGAAGTTTGTTCAATTATTTGCGATAGAAAAAAAAAACTAAAATGCCAAAAAGAATTAAACAAAAACATGCACCGTTTGTAATGATTTTTTGCTCAAGTTCCACAAACAGAAATTCGCTTCGTCGTTTTTTTTATTTATTGAACATGGTTTTATAATATTCATCAGAATTTTAAACGCTTTTTTTAAAAGTTTGCCAACCAACAAAGGGAATTTGAGAAAAACAATGACTTTTCGAAATTCATCGAATTACACGAAAATAAATAGAATCTACAGAATGTAAAGGAATTTTACGTAATTTCAAACAATAGAGTTCGATTCACAAATACAAAAAAAAAAAACGAAATGCGGAAGAAAAAATCAAACACATAGAGAGAAAGAAAGAGCGACGCTACGATACGCGTGAGCGCCAAAAATATCCGGAGTTGCAGTTGGTATGATCCACCAAGCGACCGGAAGAATCACGTACCCAGAATAGCAAATGTAACGTGGCGTCGACTGCGTATTCCGTTTGATATACAGTACATACATATTAAATTTCCAACGACAAAGGAGCATAACTTCATTCATTAGACCATTGAAAAAAAAAAAAAAAATCCATATATAAAAATCGATGGATGCAAAATAATCGTAAATTATCGAAAAATCATGACGTTTAAACAGCCATCTCTTAACGCATGATACCGAGGTTTGCATTGTTGGAACACAACGAAAAATCATTTTTAAATTCATTGTGAATGTCAGTTTATCCAATCGTCCCAATTTTTGTATCGTTTATGGTTTTAAGTTTGCAATAAATTTTATTAGGTTATCGTAACACTGCAAACGAACTTGTGGAACCATGAAACCAATGTGAAATGATCTTGTAAAAAAAAAACGGATTTTCAATGTATTAAAACGATCCAAAGTTTGACGTCATCTGCATGTAACGAAACTTTTTTTTGTACACATTTAATTAACGATAAAACGATACCAAATTCCATTCAATCCTGTTGAAAAATCATCATTCAGTGGATAGAAAAACATAGATCCGTCTATTTAAAAAGAAAATTAGAGAAAATATATAAAAAGAAAAATTTGTTTGCTTTCGAACGATGCATGTGAAGTGCAATGACAACGAGAATCAATGAATCAAATAAAAGTTGATTTTTTTTTCAAATTTTTACAAATATCTGCGTACGCTGAATGTACAGCTAATGGAAAAGCCCGGTTACGCACAGTTACAATGAATTAAATAAACGTACAAGAGTGCGCAAAAGAAAGGGATCCGAGGGCGGAGGAGGGGGGAGTCCAGTCGGTCTGGTCTCGTGAGAACACGAATATTTCGGTCGAGTGTCTGTCTGTTGGTCGCGCGGTGAAATCGGTCACGGTCATGCTCCGAGCCTTCGTCGGTCTCTTTATCATTATTCGGCTTTGCTTCCACTCTCTATCATATTTTCACAACTCTATTGAGCTTCATTTACGTCCTCGAGGTCCCAAAAACGAGAGCAAATTTCATTCAAACTTTTTGTCGATATATTGATTTTTGTTGATATTGTAATTGCATAAAAATTCATTAACTACACAGTAACTTCGTATTTTGTACCCCGTTGAAAATTGACAATTGTTGTAGAATACGTATTTGGAATCGCATTATTTTTTCGGTCTCATAGAATTTTTGAACGATCGTTCCAATGAGATCTCATTGCATGGTCTGTCGCGTGATGAAACAACGGCGTTCACGAATATTCTATTTGCGGACGAAACGTACTCAAAGGCAGACTGTTTTATTCGGTGCTTTCGTTCGCTCGAACTTTTGTTTTTATTTTCAGAATTGTTTGTGCGCAAACTCGAAGACTCACCATAAAAAAGTTTAATGTCGTACATAAGTAAATTTAATGTTTCTTACACCAGTGGCAATGACGAAAAAATGTATTGCCTTTGTTTCTTAATTTTTTACAAAACTATGACTCGAGAATTTTTTTATGGAAACATTTACTTTATTTATTTACCCGTGCTTCATTACAAAAAATTCACTAGAAGCGACGTAGTCGTTGATTTATTCATTTGAATATGCCCATTACAAATTTACAATTTTTTAAATAATTCAGTTTTTCTTCATTATTCCCCCGTGTGACCTTGCGGGTCTATACGACCCCGTTCCGTCACTTTTTCCTCCACTTCAATGTTCCAGTTCCTGTGAGTGCCCCCCCGAGTGTTGCCCACCGCCACTCTTTCCTAATTCACTGCTGTATCGCATTTGCAACAAGGGCCAACGGAAACTATGGGAAACCCTGGTCGAAACTTGCGACTATATTTCAAATGATTGTTAATTGATCAGCACCATCAAAAACTCAGAAAAACTGCCTCTCGCTCAGCGATTGATACGCGAGCCGATGCGTGGCCAAGCGGTCACCCATTCAAGTACTGACCTCACTCGAGGCTGCTTAACTTTGTGATCGCTGGTGTCACACACCAAGCGCTCACCCATCGCTGTTGGTGTATTACATTTAAATTAAATTTCTATCAAAAGGATCTGTGGTAGAAACTTTGTTCAGTCAAAAAAAAACAACCCAATTTTTTCTTCAGAGACCATAGGACGTCTGGTGCAAATCGAGTTCAAATATATTATAATATCGCCGCTGCCGCGATTTCTTAATTATTTGTGCTCTGTATTTGAGAGTCCTTCCCCCTTCACACTGTATCAAGCTCGACTTCGCTCCAAGAGGGAATTCATTGGAATCAGTCGGGGTGAAAAAAAGAAACAGTCCCGCTCATAAAGATACAAGTTCGTATAACGCACGAACGTTATTGCATCGACGTAAGATGCACTCAGACGTGTGAGAGTTTGCGCTTCTATATATACACCGAAAGTGCGTAGGTTTTTTTGGTAGGTGTGTGCGTTTGTGTCCATATTAAAACGTGACTTCCCATCTATGTACATAGTCACTTATACAGGGTGACATTTTTTTTTTTTTCAAATGTAAAGCATTTCAAGTATTGGAAACAACCGAAAATCGTGCCAAAAAAATACTTTCAGTATTTAAAGAAATATTCATTTTGACAGCTTTATTTAATTCTTATCTTTTTTTATATATTGAGGCCATTTTCATTAGATTAAATTTCGATATTAGTCAGTTTGATTCAAATTGAAAAAGTGTTACTCATTCCGATGAAATTAAGTAAATCAACGGTATTGATTTTGACGTAGATAGCATTTTTTTTAAATCATTTTTCTTAATAAAAAAAATCATTTGTCGTCTAATCTGTTCGATGAAATGTTTATCGATCCTCGATGCAAATATTTGACGTCCTGAATAGTACGAAATATAACATTGAACGTATTTGACTTTACCATTAGTTGGGTCAGCAAAGTTCGACTTAACAAAATTCTCTTGTTTGTAGAATCCGGGCCACCCTCTACATATATTTGTATTTCATTGTGCATATAGAATGTATATACATAACATGTGTCTATTGCTTTTTGTTTCGTCTCCTTCTTCAAGTTAACGTTTCATGGTCATCATCGTCTCGTTGCAAAGCGACGTATAAGTCCAAGACGTCCTTCGCGGTAACGTGAACATTGGAATAGCTTAACCCACCGGGGACACCCTTGTTAAATTTCTCGTCAGTGATGTTTTGTTTTGTTTTTTTTTTCACAAGCTCGTGACACCGATGACCCCTGATTACCAGTTTATATGCCGGTACTGTTTCGTTTATTATTGCCCAATCCCGAAAATCATATATAACTTTTATTCAATTTGAAACACTTTTATTGTTTTCTACTTTCACCAAATCGTATTTTTCTTTTAAAAGAAAAGAAAAAATTCTTTGACCATCAAAGTTTATAACAATTATGTTTACAATCAGCTATGTTTATTATTATCATCAACAGCATAATTTCATTGATATTATTAGTGCTTATGTTCTGACGATTTTATTACACAATTATTTTTCGAAGCTAACAATTAGACACGTGTTTATATTTACTAATTTACAACGATGCCATTGAAAGAAAACAACAGACTCAAGGTGAATGGGCGAGATTCCAAGACAAGGAAATCGAGGGACAAAAGTAGACGGTCTAGTGAACTTTACCAACATTGGTACAATATAATTATTCAGATAATAATGAGTAACAAAAATTATGACAAAATTTTAAAAAAATATTAGTTTTTCTTTAATTTTTTTTCTTTTCATTCACAAATTCTTCAAAATACACTTTCTTAAAGTGAACTTTACCAAGTTTTTTGCAATACAATTCAGACAATAATGAGGAACAAAAATCAGGACAAAATTAAGGAAACATTCGTTTTTCTTGTTTTTTTTTCTCTTTTCTTTCACAAATTCCTGTTAAATAATTTCTGGGAAAACAACGATAGATTTATTTTGGTACCCATCAGACGATTCGACAATTACGGTTGGTGGTTTGGCATTTAAAAAAAAAAAGAACGCTCGTTAAAAAAAATGTAACTGTGCTCGCGTTCACGAGAATGAGAAATATATATATTTTTGTACGTATTATGTGTAAATTAATCACGACTAGCTACTGATATATCACTGAAATGCAATTCTGATACATTTCGTGTGACGTAACCCTCTGGCAACACACGAGACTTTGATCTCGTGACGATGACTCATCCGAGTATTTTCATATCGTACATTATTTTTTGTCTCCTGTTTACTCTTTTCATTGATAATATTTTGCTGGTTTAAAACAATATTGTTTTCCTGATTCTCCAACGAGGATTAATGATTTTGAATCATTTTTTTTTCTTAATTTGAATTTATAATAAATATTTAGAAAACCAGAAGAGACCGAAGTGGAGACTGATTATAATTTAAAAAAGAGAGTAATTTTTTTAACAGGAACAAAGTTATGTGACTTTTATTATTGGATGAAAAATAATCTAAATAATTCTTGTAACGTTGGTCGCTATTTCTGATTACACGTCATTTCTTCCACGTTGACCGGATATTGAGGTAAAATCAATCGCTTCGTCTTGATCGCACCTTCGATGCTTGGTTTTTTTATTTTTCATTTTTTTGCATCAATCGTAAAACTATAGAAAAATAGCGCTGACCCCGCTTTCGTTTCTTTGACAATAAAATCGCGACGAAGTTTGTTTGCTCTTAGCTTTCTCCAACTTGACGAGAAGCCTTGCTCCCGTCAAGAAAGCATTAAGAATCTTGTGCCATCGGAGTGGGCATGTACACGAGCTGCATTAATCACAGATATCGGCGAACTACTGTGTTGTGTATACATATTCACTTCAAACTCGATCTCGATGCGTCGATCGTACGACAATCGACAGAGAACGAAAAACAAAAGAAAACGATAAAAATTCGCAAAATTCAATCTGCAACGTAGCAATTTATTTTTCAATCTATTGTGATCATTCCATTCATTGAAAAAATAGTTATTTTCTAGCTCAAAAAATGTCTGCTGTTGTGACACAATTGATCGAAAATTCTTCTCCCTGTACATTGCATAGTCAAATGTATAATAAAAAAAAAAAAAAAAAAAAAAAAAAAACAAATTTAATTGTCGTGACTTACAGTTAAAATTCTTATTAATCATGGACGATTGAGAGAAAGAGAAAGTCGCGAAAGGACGATATCTTGAGACTCGAGAAATTTTAAATTCCATCCACCAGAGAGCGCTTGTGACGATAACACAACGACTCGGTAAACTGCTACAAATTATTATGATTATCATGTGTCAAATTATTATTATTACTGTTGTTATTATTGTGATTATCATTATTCTTACTACAACTTGACACAAACATACTTAACAGTGAACAGCGAGGCTCCGGTGAGGACGGCCTAATCACGAGAGACTTCAGTTTCAATCGACTTGAGTTCATTTCCAACGAGCATCGTTAAACTAAAGATATTTATCGTTGTAACAAATTCCATCTTATTAAGAATTCCGCAGGGAACTATTTTGCAAAATTTTATTGAAATTACTCATTTTTCGTATACAAAATTAAGACGCTGCCTCGTCTCTAGATATTTCAATGTTTCACAACAGAATTTATTGTGAGAATAATTCTATAAAGTACACACTAAACATTCCTAAAATACAATGAAACGTGAAAACAAGTGTAACAATCGTATTTATTACTGATCATAAAGCATTTTCTAATCCAACACATTTCAAATTGAATCAAAATGATTTTTTTTTTGCTAAATTAACGATGACTTTGATTTACTATTCATTGAATTGCAAGTTTATTGTTTAACAATATTCTCTAAGACTTTCATCGTGTTGCTTGGCCCCTACAATTTTCACTCGTATTTTTTTGAACACGATTCTTATTTTATTGTTCTTGGATTCTCCTATCAATATAGTAAATTATAAATAAATCGAAATACAACGATAATAGAGAATTTATATACATTTGTATCAAAAGACTTTTGACATTGAAATCTGATGAGGATACTGAGCATTCCGAAGAAATTCTACGGAATCCACACAATTTAATTAACATTTCATTAACAAAGTTGTTACATACGAACATTGAATTTCGCATTCCAACGTTGAACATTGATTTTAACGCTACAGACATTTTCCGATTTAGCATGACATTGAAAACTGCATCGTTGAAACCCAATGATTTTTTTTTATTCCCCCTTTTTTCAATTCCTGGAATCGTCTTAACTTTCTGGTACATTCAGTTTTTAAGTCGTAGAAAAATGTTGTCCAATTATCGTAAATAAACACTAAATAACAATTTTCGGTTCTGTAATAACCGATTAAAGTTTTTCGTTGCATTCCAACGATGCAAATTTCAACATCATGATTTAGCTCAGAACGCCTTATACATATATATATTTATATATATCTATAGATATGTAAACATACATAACCACGTTTGTATATGATATGAGGTATTAGATGAAACGACATACAGAACTGAAATATACATATGCGTACGAGGATGACCGTTCCATTGATCCGATTAGAGGAAGCCCTTTTATGGTGTATATGTAACTCTATCTTTCTCTATCTTTCTCTTAATCGCTGCCACTTTTCCTCCTTCTCGCTTTCACGCACCACAGATTTGTAAATATACCAGGAAGCATCAGAAGCCAGGCTCAAAGCCAACAACGAAATACCACGCTCTCTTTCGACGAAAATATTTCCTACTTTTTATATCGAAGGTTATCGACTGAATGGTCATAAAAAATATAATTTTCCTCTTATCAATATATTAATTTCGAGCAGTTGAAATTTTTTTATCACATGCACGTTCCATTTTCCACGGCCTTATATCAAAATAGTTACAAAAACTTATAAAAGCAATTTTTCGTACGTCGTCAAGAAAAAAAAAACCTAAGAGTTTTCAAACAATCATTGAGTCCATCAGCTTTTCTATTTGATTGAAAATAATTATGAAATAACTATTTTCTGTACATAAAATTGTTATTTCCCCCCCCCCCCCCCCCCAAAAAAATTAATAGGATATAAATTTACGCGCGTTCTCGAAAAAGCTGTTGATTTAAATGTTCATCACATTTGAGACCCCGAACAAAAACAAGTAGTCAATAATAATTTAATCAAAGATCATCGTCATAGCTGATGAATAATATTTAATTACTCAAGCCCAATCGAAATTAACTTGTACCTTGTAAACAAAAAAATACTATATAAAAAAGCATTGTTATGAAATTATAGATACAAGAATTAGAAAAATATCGTATTTATCTTATTGTCATAGGTTTGTAACTGTTACACTTGTTGAGTGCCACGAACCGTCGTACTAATCGCTACAGTCGTGTGGATCGTAAGTACGAGTGCACTCATCGACGATTTTCTATATATACATATATATCTACACACAGGGTGTCCCATTTTAGAGAATCCACGAAAATATTTTCGAAATTCGGCAATTTCTAAAAGAGTGATCTTCCAAGGTCAGTTTTTGGAATAGACATCAGATGTGCCCCTTTAAGTCGGAACAATCTTTTCTGGAACACGTTTTTCAGAAATAGTCAAATTTAGAAGATATTCGCGTGGATCGCCTAAAATGGTACTCCCTGTACATGTAATTTGTATGTTGGATCGAGAATGATGAAGCGTGTCAGGAACAATAAAGACGATCAGGTAACTGGTTAAATTTACACGTCTCTGCTGTGTGCCCGGATTTCGATTGTTAGTCCGAAATAATCGCGATTTCCGTTGTACTCCCATTGTTGTTACCTCACCATTGATACACTTGTTTTATTCACTCTTCCGGTGGGCAGATTTTTCCTCCGCACGACCTCGCTCCAATCCGGAAACCCTGATGACATTTTCAAGGCTAGAAAATCAATCGTGCGTTTGGTTAGTCCTCGTAATAATAACAAACGTAGCAAGAATCACTATTCCATGAATATGCGATATAAACAATGTTTTCGAGCATTTTATCAGCCTCGGAATGAAAAATAAAAACAACATGGTACTTTTTGGAAAGAATTGTTCCAGGGTTTTTTAAGGTACAAAAAAACGTCAATCGCTATCGAATTATTGACGAATTCTGGAAATTCTAATCAAGTTGATTACCGAGAGCGATAGGTGGACAGTCGGTTTATGGCTCTAGCAATCTTCCAAGTTTTGATTTTGAGGTTTGCATGGTTTGTAACGTGATGATTTTTCGTTTAATTTTCGACTTTTTTTCAAGTTTTGGAATCGTCCTAATCTGTCTAGCAGATTTATTTTCCAAGTTGTAAAACATTTTTGTACAATTATCGCCAACAAACAAGAAATGTCAATTTTATTTTCTGTTATAAACTATAAAGGATTTTCGTTGCATTCCAAACAATGCAAACTTCAACATCGCTCCAAGTTGAGATCGTCACCACCGTACTGCAAACTAGTCGAATCAGTTAGAATCAGTCGTTTTATATCATGCCAGAAATATTTATATCAACGATTTTATGGTTTACATTTGGAAAAATTGATTGCTGGGTTCTGGAGGCTCAAGATATTTTTTTCGAATGCACAAGGTTCATCTTTCTTTCAACATTTCAATTACATTTAATTCATGTATGCATGGTAGCAGGTAACGACGAATGATTTTCAATTATACACATTCTAAATAATCCTGTGATTATCGATCTGTGTTAATTTAATGAGTTGGTCAGGTGTATTATGACCCGATACGAAGCCCTGTAATGAAAATAACATTACCAATTGTGCATATAACGTAAAAGTATGGCTTTTATTATGGTTGGATACTCACTAAGTCATCAGAACTGTACGTTCTTTGTATAACCAAATGATTAAAACGAATAAATGTGATAATAATAAGTGAATGAGTTCTTAAAATACAATTAAAAAAACATCGAAAATAAAAACTTCCATGTCTTGTTCTTGTTTTTGTTTTTTTTTTTCAATTTCGTCAGAATTATTCCGAAAAAAATCACCATCGTCTTTAAATAAAATTAATACTAATTCTTCTACTACTAATTTTTCAGTACTCCAGTTTCTGGAGAACCACTTTCATCTCGACTTTCATGGTATTTTGATGACAGGAATAAATAAAAAATATGAAAATTCTGTAGATTCTCTAATTATTTATGTGAAATATTCGCAAATTCGAAGAGACTGACGAACAGTGAAAAACTTTGGAAAAAGGAATAAAAAAACAATTGAATTCCATGTCTGATGACGATCCGACTCTGTAATAATTCTTCTGTCTCACTCTCGTGTCTCTGAACTTTGGTGATTTTCACTACATATGTAGGTCTGGTAACTTTGTATGTACGTCAAAGACTGCTTATCGGTCTCATAAATATACACGATGTGTAACGTCAAATATAGATATCCAAGAATAGATAGGCTGTCTCGTTTATATTTAGAAAATAGAATCGCGATGGCAATGTTCGTGCGAGACTCTGTCGGCAAGGTTCGCATATATCTATAAGCAGACATTGCGCGAACGTGGAGAGTTTGCGACAATTGTTTATTCCACTCAAAAACAATGAATAACAAAATGTTTATCAAATCCTTCGATTTTTTTTTCGTCACGATGTTCATTGTTGTTTGAAATAAATATGATAAATTATCTATTATTTTTCACTTGAGATAAACCAACAACATTTCGATCAAGCATTCAAGTTTACACTAATGTGTCTTAACTGCATTTATATTAAACAATTAAAATAAATATTCTTATTCAAATACAATACATTCTCTTACATTGTGGATATATATTTATTCATTTGGTATCGAGTTCTTAAGAAATTCTTGCAAACACTGGAACATACTTTTTTTCAATGCAAACACTGTCACTTCCTGCCCAATATTTAACATTTATTTGTAAAAATGTTATTTATACACTTGTTTGAGTGAAATTTTGTTCCTTAAATATTTATGACATTGTTGAGTATTTGATTTTTTATTTTTGTTATCTTATATTCGTGATTATAATGTTGGTTATGATTTGTTTACAGAATTCATTTGGAAGACCGGACTCTATAGTGGCAGCAGAAACTCTAGCAAATCATGTCCGATGCAACAATTCTTTCGTTCATGCAGTTTTTCAAGCTCAATTCCGATCGAGTCTAACGTGTCCGAGATGCCATAGGCAATCAAATACATTCGATCCTTTCCTCTGCGTATCGGTGCCTGTGCCCCAACATCATCGTCAAATAAATTTATACGTTAATGTTTTATACACGTCACAACAACCGCGACAAGTGAGAATTGGTGTCAGCGTTAATCAGGCATCGAACGTCAAAGAACTGAGGGATATTCTTGCCAGCGATACTGGCATTGACGAGAATCATATGCTACTCACGGAAATTCACGACGAAGGTTTTCACAGGTAAAAACAAACTCATTATTTACTTATTCTTACCATTATTTGATAATAAACGAAATAATTCCAAAAAGAAAATAATTACGACTTGAAATATTTCAAAAAGTATCTTAAGGTTGAAAATATCGAAAAATTTCTTTCAAAATATTCCTAACAGTAGTTTTGTTTAAGCATATTTTAGAATATTCATAAAATCAATAAATGAAGTGTTTTTAGCAAAAAAAAAACGATTGCATTCATTTGTAAAGCAAACAGGTAACCAATCAATTGAACTTAAATGATAAAACGTAATGCAAAGTAATCAGAAAAAATTGAAAAAAAAAGAAGTAAACGATTTAAATGAAAAGAATTGTAAATTATTGAAAGTTAATAAAAATAAATAAAAATAATGAAACAATGAATGAGATTGAATGAAATAATAGAATAATGTATGAATTTTTGTTTACAGAACTTTCTCAGACTGCCAACCATTGTCGGTAATAACGGAAAACGATCCGCTCTACTGCATCGAATTGCCGCAGTTAAAAGAGCCAACGGAGCAAGCGTATATCCTGTTGGTTTGGGTGAACGTATTGGTAAAGGGTGAGCTGCGTGAGCGTTTTGGAAGCCCATATACGATGCAGGTATCGCGAGAGACGTCTTACCAGGATTTGCAAAAATTATTATTAAAAGAAATGCATTCGACGTTGAGCGACGACGTATTAACATCGAGTCAAAATCCTGGTTTGTTTAATATCCGAGTTGCCGATCCTGCAGCGACACCGATACAGGACGAACATCCGTGTATAGATCCTGGTGTCGAGCACCCTCTTTACGTCGAACAAATAGAACAAGCGTTGTCACTGTGCGCCGATGATTCTGGACCGCAACACGTTAAATTAATTCTGGAATGGGACGACGCGACGAAGAGTCAAATAATAAACGACGACACCGATTCGATCGAGGAGCACGCATCTGTCAAACAATTGAAAACAAATTCCGAGCTGGGTGGAGCTGTTACGCTGGAGGAATGTTTCGATCTTTATACACGCGCTGAAATTCTTGGCGCCGAGGATGCTTGGCACTGCCCTTATTGCAACAAAAAACAGGAAGTCGTTAAAAAACTTGGTTTATGGTCGTTGCCCGATATATTGGTAATACATTTGAAACGCTTTCGCCAACAAACTCGACAACGATCCACTTCGAAACTCACAATACTCGTCGATTTTCCACTTTATGGATTTGATATGACACCACATTTGGCCCATACCGTTACCAGTCATAACAACAGCGTTAACAGCCTCGTTGGCCATGGTTGGTCACCTTGGAAAAAACCAAGACCACGCAATCAACCTAATTTACCTAAATACGACGAAAACGTTTACGATCTTTACGCCATTTGTAATCATCACGGACAAGATCTTCAGGGTGGACATTATACCGCTTATTGTCGTAATCCTTACGATACTCAATGGTACTGTTTCGATGACACGAGAGTCGAAACCGTCACTGACACGAATCTCATCACAAATTCTGCCTACATGCTCTTTTATCAGAGACGAGGATTGTCCAACAACTCGATCGGCAATTCTTCTGCTGCGTCCACGAGCTCAGCTGGATCGGGACTCGATCATTGGGTCTCCCGTATGCCACCTTTTCAATTTAACAACAAAAATTCTTCCAACACTGGCAACAACAACAACAAACAGAGCAAATCACAAGAAATCCTCTGCCAGGAGAAAATTGTCGAGGAAAAAAATTTAAATAACTTCAGTCGTGGCTGTCGAAATTATGCGACTCTACAACCTAACAAAAGAAATGTCGCGACAGAAACTGAGACTGGAGAAATTGACCATTATTCGGACGATGAAGCACCTTCAAGACGAGAATGGGTTTGTTTACTTTTCTTTTTGTTTTTTTAATGCATCGTGAACGTACAAAATGTTTTCATCAATAAAATCTGACAATTTTTACTTCCAACCAAACACGATTCTACGTTGTCGAGAAATACTTTTTAAATTACTTATCCAAGACTTGAATGTTTAACTTTTGATAAATGTCAAATAACCGGAAGTATTATCGAAGAAAAGTATATTTAAAATAAAATATAAATCTCAATGACACGGTGCAAGTGGAATTCCATTTTCAAATCTTGAGATGATGAATCAGTTGCTATTTTGCCACCGTGAGCACGAGAGAGATAGCTGCAAATTTCGAAAAGGAAATTTTTCCACACCGTCCGTCCGATCGCAATAAAAAAGAATTAGCCCATTTGTACCATCGTATTGCCTGGGCTGATCCACTTTTATCCCAATTTCAAAAGTGACTGACTCATCAACTCAAGATTTAAAATTTTCATTGCGATCTCACGAACGGTGTGGAAAAATGTTTTTTTCGAAATTTGCAACTATCTCTCTCGTGCTCACGGTGGCAAAAAAGCGAATGATCCATCACCTTAACAGAAAATTATTTTACGACATTCACGCAAATAGTTCGGATAACGAAAGTAAAATGAGTAGAACTGGAGATAAAAAAGAAACCAAAATAATTGAAGCTTTTGATTTTCAGGCGTCACCGAAACCCGTGAGAAAGACATCGTCGATAACACTCTCACCCTTAATGCCAGCCCCTGTAATAAACGACGAGATAAGCGATCCAGAAACAGCTGTGATACACGAATCGACATTGTAACACACGATTTAAGCCAGACTCGTGAAACAGTACTGGCTCCAACGGATTCGAAAACCGAATTAACTCAGAGGAAGGAAAAGAAAAGAAAAAAAAAGCAAAGAAGAAAATTTCCTTCGAACTGTGGTATCCGCGTGCCAATGGAAAACCGCGCCGAGCAGAGACATTAAGAAATAACAAATTTCAGAAAAACGAGCGACAACAACACATATAAGTATATAGAAGATATAAAAGAAATTAAATATATACCTAAAAAACAAACAAACCAATAATAGTCTCATAAGTTGCCAATGTCCGTAAAACTCGTGATAAAGTGAAGCGGCGCTTAAAATTCCCCTGATGATAATTTTCGAATAATTCCCAATTAGATCACAACATTTTTACGCCTTTTCATATACATTAGACTGTTGAAAAAAAAATATTAAAAAAAAACAAAAGCGTGCAACGTAAAGATCACAAAAAAATGAAAGAAACGAAAAAAATATCTACGAGCGAAATTTGTACGTGGAAATGTGTCGATCTCCGTGTTCACGGACTCGCGTCTTCGCGATACAAGTTAAAATCAATGAGATTTCTGTTTTCTTTGATATCTGTAAAATAAGAAACCTTTTTTTTTATGACGGTCATTATACTTTTTCGTCTTCTAATCAATTCGCAAATGTTCATGAGCGGTGTTGATTTCCGACAAGTTTTTATGAGACGTTCACGCAGCAAAAAAAGAGTTACAATTTTCAAATAACGTTTAAAGATAATCTGTAAAATTTTCTACGAAACTTAAACGACGAGAAAAAAAAGGTCGTAGACGTTCAATGACAGGTTTGCAAAATTTATACGTGGCCATCCTACGTTACTCGAAGTGCTCAGAAAAAAACGGTCTTATGCGACAACATTGCGTGAAAAAAAAAGTTCATTTCGCAAATAAATCGGACGATCGTTAGTCCTGGCAAATAATCTTTCATCGTTAACCCAAATCTTCGGACAAATATCTCTTAATATTCTTTTCTCGTCTATAGTCAATGCTCGGTTTGAAAATTCAACTCACGACAATTCAAAGACTTAATTATATTTTAGTTTTATTTCATAATTTGTGACCTTGAGATAACGGACAACGCCGTTAAATAAGTTTGGACAAAAATTGACGTAGACTCGAAGACGTTGAGATAAAACCGAAATTATAAAAACAGCTGACAAAATTGAAAAATGTCCAGACGTCACTTGGGCTCGAGGTTGTTCATGAATATTATGATTTTTTTAATTTTAATTCTGGTCGAGTATTGCAAAGTAAAGAACATTCCATAATCCGCCGTTTTTCGTAGAGGTCACAGAAGGGAAAATAATTTCCGTAAAATCCAAAACGACGTTTTCGTGGTTTTTGACACAATTCGTTTAGGAACCTATTGCGCAGCCCAATTGTTTTTTGTTATTATTTTTCAAATTCGTTTTTGAACTATGATCACTTTGAGTGGCAGAGGGAACGTATAAAAATTTACATAGTTTTAAGTTTTCACAGTGCTGAATCCAAAATTGCGATTGAAACTGTTTTGGGACATTGGAATGATATTTCAATCTCGTAATCCATAAGTTTCGATACTTAATCAAAACATTCAATTCCCAAAAGTAATGGATTACATTTGATTGAAAAGAAAACAATTATTTAATTCAATTGAAAAGGGCATAACAAAAAATACAAGCAAAATTAATTATCTAAAGAAATCTGAGCGCGAAAACCAAAAAAACAATTTCGATTTAATTATAAACTACTTATCTGTGAAAAATATGCGTATTTCTTCTGAGTTAATTGTTGCGAAAGGAGCGAATGAATGTTGAAAAAATGTTGGATTTCTAAAGAGGGAGTAAAACAAACGATTAAATGTCTCAAATCAGATCAAATTCAATTTTTTATTCCACCATTCAGGAAACGTTCGTTTTTACTATTAGAAACATTGATCTGTATAAGATAGAAGCGATTTTCCTTTTAGTGTGTTCAGAAAAAAAATGTATGAAAAAAACCAACAACGAGACTAAGCAAATGTACCGCATTTATTTAAAAAACAAAAAACAAAGAAGAAAAAACTAACGAAAAAGAAACTTTTGTAGAAAACAAATTCTCCACGAGGTCTTCTATCTCTTAGCTTAGCACAATTTTGTGACAATAAAGGCGCGTTTATCCTCGGACGTGACGATCGTTGCATGTGTTGAGTCGGAAAAAAAACTGAGAAAAAAACGAAACAAGTCGTTGCTGCGAATGTTTTTGTTGTTGTGGTTTTTTCTGGACACTGTAATTAGGTGGTTTCGCGGTTGCCAAATCCCGAAGGCGCCGAATCATTAGTCTTAATATTTATATAAACATATTGTATTTGTATCATCCACTAGTGGCCTTAAATCTCGATATAATTGATATAACCGATACAAGCTAAAAACCAGAATTGTAAAGAAAAAAAGGTAGACATCGATATTTGACATTTGTAACAAGATCGTTCGCCAATTGTTTGAAAAACGAGCATTTTTATAAGAGAAATTACAGGCAAATTTGCTGAAAACGAATGAGTCGTATGCAGAGATTCTGTAACTGCGTTACGTATGAATTCGTATTATTTAAGTTTGAACGATTTAAATTTTTGAAAATACGAATGTAGAGGGAAAAAAAGGTAAACTGGTAAAGACTGTACGAAAGCTTCCGGTACTAATTAAATCGTCATTTCCGGCCTTGAAAATACGTCTCGATGTTGCAAAAAGACGGGGCGATTAAAATTAAACCGCGTTTATTAGGGAGCCATTAACAAAAATTTGATAAAAAAAGAAGAAAAAAAAAGAAAAAACTACTTGCTCGTGATTTTTACTCTAGAAATAATAATTCTCGCTTGTTAAAAGGGCTTTCTCGGCGCCGTTGCAGGGACAAAAAAGACTATACTGTTATCCATGCGAATTATTTCCTTATCTTTTCGTATTTAAGATACTTCTCTATCATCTTTATACCCCTTCACACCGCCCTCCAACCTCCTTAATAATCATTCCACAGATAGTTTGAAACTTATTAGTGCGAAAACAGGAAATAGAGAGGAACATTAAAAAATCGTGAAAAACTATCGAATAAGACGTGTAACAGAGTGTTGATTTATATATTATATATGTACAGAACATATAGATATATAAATTTGTAAGGATCGAGAGAAAGAGAGTGAGAGAGAGAGAGAGAGAGAGAGAGAGAGAGAGAGAGAGAGAGAGAGAAAGAGAAAATATTTAAGTTATATATAGTACATACATAAATATATAGATAAATATATAAATATATATATATTTCGAGAGCAACATTTATAACTAGTCACACGCATTGTGAACAGGGGTAGGAAAACGCACGTGAATTAAATTAAAAGGAAAAAAATTTAAGGAAAATTTTTTTATTGCAAAAAATGCCGACGTTGTGATTGTGAGTTAGAAAAAAAAGATACGAAAGGTTTTACAGTGTGGATAGGTGCGGCTATTACTGAAAAAAAAGGACATCTATTATTATTATTATTATTATTATTATTATTATTATTATTATTATTATTATTATTATTATTATTATTTTGTTCTGTTAACCGACTGAGGAATATTATTATTATTCATCGCTGTCATTTTTATTGTTTTTTTTTGTTTTCTTCCTTTGTTCAAAATAAATGGAGAATGTATATATATAAGAAAAAAAAGCGTTCGACGTATATCCACCGATATTTCATTGATAATCATCATTATTCTTCCTCCGCAATTACAAATTGTACAATGCCCTTCATCTTAATAATAAACGATTTTATTCGTAATTTTGTGTCTGTATTTCATTTTATTTTCAATTTTATAACCGAGCTTCAAGTCGACAAACTTTCAAAAATAAATGGAAATCTTTAAGAGTTTTGTAAAAAACGCGATCTCATCGTTGTCGTTGTGTTTCCGTTGGAAATCAAATTTTATTTTGCCAAAACAAAATTTCGACCACATGCCACTTTCATTGCGTAATTCTTGAAGAAATATTACTCTCTTTGTGGAAAGTGCTAATCTTTCTTTGATATTATGTATTTTTACTCTGAATCCTACCATAAATATTTTCCCTAAATTCGTATTCATGTGTCAACACCAAGATCCGAGAACAAATTGCTACAACTTTTTCGATATAAGTAGAAAGTAAACAAAGCTCAGATCAACGTTCACCTTCAGCTTTGTTACTTTATAACCGCGTCTTTTGTTGCGAAAACGAAATCAAAACCAAGATATTCATTAGTATTGATTTAAATTTTGTTTCGAAGAAATTAATGATTGTTTCAAAGACACATTTAAGAAGCAATACAGAGAAATAGTTATTCAGCGTGCAAAACGAGCTAACCGTCACTTTCGTCATCTAAATATGGCGGCCGGCGTCGCGCGCTTCTTTCTACCCCCTCGTTATCCCCACCCCTTGGTCGCTCCACCAGTTTCTCAGTCGAGTCGAGCGAGAGTCGAGCTCGAGGCTCCGTAGTGCGTGGTTCGTGTGTTGTGCTTCGCGTGTGTGTTTATCGCTCGGATTTCTCATTCAACGAACAACAACAACAAAAACAGAATCGAGGTAAGCAAAATGAACAAGTGACAAGAGAAAATAAACAATTTATTCACGGTCGTGCAATCGATAAAACAAATAAAAATAATATCGAACAAAACGAGAGTGAATAAAAGAAGCGTCCGTCTGACAGTGCGCGTTCTTCGGTACTGTTACTATCTTGTACGTGACGAGAAATTCTCATAACAGTACCATACATTTTCCTCACGTGAAAATAATCGAGAGTATCGTGGTTTTTATCGGTACAAACCGGTCTGCTCTCTTCACGAGAAATTTATCCCGATAATTATATGATACCATTCGGGAAAATGAAGGCATAAACACCTTTGTCGTTACAGCCCTAAACATTTACGACAGCTCACAAATCGTGGTTATTGTGATTCTTATTACTATGGTCGGTGACAGTTGAGAACGAGGAGAATATTTCACCGTTCTCCAATGCAATTCTTCTAAACCCAAAATTACTTCTCTTACTTAACAATTTTTACGAAACGTGCAAAATACTAGTCTTTTGTTAAGAGTTTTTTTCCTGGGTACACATAATTGTTTTTTTAAACGTTATTCAACGTTTTATTACATTGAAATTGAGTGAACCTTCGTTGCAGTTCAGAGAGCGGTTTATGTATGTATATATGTACATAAACCAAGAGATTTTTCGGTCGCGCCGCTCCCTACGAAACCGTGTGTGAAAGAGTGAGTAGGAGAGAAAACGAGAGAGACAAACGTGGTGGTGGCGCTCGCAAACGCTTTTCGGCTTGTGCTCTGCGATCGATACACACGGTTGAAACACACATACACTTAACACATACACATTTATTCTCATCAGTCGGTTATAATATACACATATATATGTATATATATCCCTCTCTTTTTCTCTGCCTTTCGCCCGGTCCTAGTCTTTCACTCTTTCACGTATACAGAGAATGCCCGCACCACTCGATTTTGTATATAGGGCTTTCCTCCTACAACCGTCAATTCGTCCAACACTACCGTACTTCATTTTCTCCATACTTTGAGTTTGCAAAAATTTAATCTTCAATATCGAATGGAAACTCAACCAAGTCCAATTAGATTCACATTAAATCTATTTAATGCAATACAAATATACGGTTCATATAATTTTCGAAGTTTTAAATACGTGAGCTTGAATTTTTCGACTACTCAACGAAAATCCTTCATAGTTTATAACAGAACGAAAAATTGAAATTCAGTGTTTTTCTACAATAGTGGAACAACATTTTTCTACGAATTGAAAAATGATCTTCTAGGAAAACTAGAATGATTCGAAGAATTGAAAAAAAAAAAAACGAAAAAAGATCATTGGTTTCCAACGATGCAGACTTCAATATCATGAGAGTACAGAGAAATACATGCGGTTTCAAAAATTCGGGAAATATTATGAGGACGTAGTTTTTAATTTGATTTTTATTTTGAAAGAATTATAAAATAGTTCGCGGAATCGTGTCGGATTTTCCAAACAACTTATCGCTATGTCAGTTCACATGTTTCGACGTCAAACTACACGCCTTTGTGTAAATAAACTTTTGTACAACGATGTTTTGATATTAAATTTGAGAATAATCATTTATGAAAGTTCGAGGCTATAACGAATATTGGCCAATTTTCAAAATCTATAGAAGAAAGAATTATCGATGCCTTTCAATTCCGATGGTTCACAACCGAACGAGAGCGAGAAATAGAAAATAATATTTTGTTCCTTTCAGTTTCGCTAAGAATTTCTTGGATAATTTTTTTTTTTTTTTTTTCGATGCAAAGCTTGACTTACTCGCAACGAATATACTTGGCCCGAACAATCCACTCAAGTGAATACTCGCGTCTCGTAGAAATGCATGTGAGGAATTAGCTGAGGACTCAGTAGAACGAGTTTATTTTCATTTTTACTAACGTTCTGCTTAGCGAAAAATTGCCAATTGCTATTATTGCACCACTGAAAAAATCATTTCGTTGACGAACAAAATTCATTTTGAATTTTAATGAATTTTGTTTATTAAATGAGATTTTCCTCTCAGTGTCAGAGAATATGATCAATTCAACTATTTTTTTGTTTGACCCAAAACAAAAAAATAGTTGAATCGAACGTATTATCGTTCAACAAATTTTTGTCTCAGTCTTCAATGGTAATTTTTCAGTTTCAAAGATTATCAGGAGGTACAATCGCAGGGACAAAAAAAATTGAGACTTTAATACGATTTCCAGGAGCCTATGTGGTTCTTGAAAAATGTGGATCGTTTATCATGAGACGATTCGTAATCTTTTATAGTTTAGTTCTTCTCTTTCCGCTATTCGTCGAACTAGAATCTGCTATCTGACCAAATTTTATGATTTTTTTAAATTCCTCATTTTTTAAATCCTAACAAAAATTTCATGAATAAATAAAATGTTAATTCCCATCTGAAATTGAATTCATACTAAAGAGAAAGGGATAGAAAAAAAAACAAACAAGTAGCATTTCAACACAAAGGTAAACAAACATTTGCGTCCAGAGGCAATTTCTTTAATGAGCCTGTTTGAAATTCCTACGATGTTAAAGCATCGTTGATGTATTTTAAAAATGCTACGAAAATTCTTTATAGTTTATAACAGAACCGAAAATGGCCATTCACTGTTTTTCTACGATAATTAAACAACATTTATCTACAACTTGAAATTTAAATCTACTAGAAAAATTGGGGGGATTTCTAAAATACATAAAGCAAAAAAGAATAAAATAAATCATCGGGTTCCAACGATGCAAACTTCAATATCGTGAATTTTTTCACTCAAGAATTTGAACTCGGTATTTCAGATAAGCCCAAAGAAGTTCATGCGAGTTGAGTCTACGATTGTATGCGATATGCGAATAGTACAAAGTACATGAAAATAATAACGTTGTGCCCTACGAGTACAGAGTTCGTTCGCCATGTTGTAAAACCGGAAGTCCATATATACTATTAAGTTTGTAAAGATAGGAGTGTATTGCATTGCATAGCAATCGTATCGCGTGGACTTGTGTGCGTAAGTGTTGTTGCGTGAGTTTACGAGCCACCATGACAAAGAGGAAAAATTACGAAAGGAAAGAGTAAGAGGAGAAGAAAAAGAAGAAGAAGAAGGAGGAAAAGCAGAAACGATGAGGAAAGGAAGGGTGAAAAAAAAAGTGAGAGGGTAGGGTTGGTTTGCAGAAATACTGTATGGAACGCAAGGGAGCCTCGACAGGGTGAAAATTGTCACTCGTACGCGCAGAGGTATTTTATTTTCGTCGAGCATTGAGCGAACCGCTTTTTTATATTATTATTATTATTTTTCTTGTATTCCTACGACATATGCGGATGTTTTACATGGGAAATTTCATTCAAAATACACCCGGTTGCAAGGGAATTCAATACACAATAAGACGTTAAAACAAGTGGAATTGAAATGAAAAAAAAATTGAAAAAATGGAGAAAACAAAAGTTATAATTGAATTTAGAGTAGAAAAGCCTTTGACAACGTAGTAGCAACGATGTGTGCACGATTCTCGTGCGCGAGTTCGCTGATCACAAAGTTAATCAGCCTCAACTGAGGTCAGTACTTGGTTGGGTGACCGCTTAATCAGGCATCGGCTCGCGTATCAATCGCTGAGAGAATTGCAATTTTTCTCAGTTCCTGATGCTGCTATTCAACTTAAACTCAATTAAATATAGTCGCCCGTATCGATCGGGTTTCCACAGTTTCCCATCGCCCTCATGCAAAGAGTGGCTGCGGGCGACACTTTTGATCGGTCTCCCAAGAAGTCGTGAAGTATAGGCTGCAAGAAATCGAGGAAAACGGGAAATACTTTTTTTTTCATTATTTTATGCCTTAATCATCATAATTTCAAAATTTGGATATTGCATTAGAAATAATGCATTGGAAATGTTTTCTTTTTATGTTTGGAAGATAATCCAGATTGTAAAAAAAGTTATTTTTTGCCAAGAACTACCGAAAAAATCTGTGGCTTCAAAACAATTCATTTCTTACGATGGATTTTCTTGTTCATTGTAACGTTTAGAAACATGAGTTCCATGGCATGAGAAAACATTATGAAATAAAAGAAATTAAAAAAAAAAAAACAAAACAAAAACCAAAAAAACAAAGATATTCGCTTCTTCAATACGTACATTATTTTGAACATATTTACGTGATATACTTTAGTACAAAGCAACGCGCGATAGAGGGTGAAATGATGAGGAACGGAAAAAAAAAGAGAACAAAAATGGTAACTCTTGTTGACAGGATGGTACAAGGCTGACGACGTCGCGACGTCGCCTGCCATAAAATTCGAGTGTATATTCAAAGGGATGAAAGTAAATGTTGAGCAGAAAATAAAACAGATCGCATGTGTACGGGAACTATTTTATACAAAAATAGTTCGAATTCCGATTTTCCTTTAATGCTTCAATCGCGACATAATGCAAATTATTATTATTATTATTATCACGAATATTAAATAATATGTTTGTCAAATAATTTATTTAATATCGGCGTTAATAACAACATTGTCTGACATTTATTATTGTAGATTCAAATAGCTTTTGGCCACAGTTCGAAAACAAAAATATTTATTTGCCTAATGGTTTGAAAACTGCAAAGTAAACAGAAGATCTTTTTTTTTCACCCAAGGTTCGAAATACTTTGCAAACTTTATAAACTATATTTCTCTGAAATACTCACATATTATCATTTTCAAAAACTCGACCCCAATTTGTAAACTTTAATCGTTCCATGCATTACATTATTCCAACATTTTTTCTTCTCTTCTAACAAAAAGTTTTTGACATTCCTTCATCGTTCATGTACATTTTTTTTTCACATCTCTTGTTTACATCGCACATCTTTCCACCCGGTCTCCTCTCATCGAACCCCCATAGCGAAAAAAATAAAATACCCTCATGCTGGTAGCTCTTAATTTTCTATTGGCTCAAAAAATAAATATAAAAAATACGTGGGTGACAAACCGTCATGAAATGAAACAATGTACTTTTAACAAACACTTTTTATCCCTCACGCAATGCGTTCTGTATTCTCTTATGTGTTACAGTTTCTCTTACCGCGAATGTAGAAGTAAAACCACGTACGAATATATACATTTATGTATAAATATGTATAAAGTTTTGTTTTTAACTCTGAAAAAAAAACGAGGGAAGATACTGCACGTCAACACATAGTGTTATATCAAAACTTTTTTCATGCATATATTTCTCTTTTCCTAATACTTTGCGGTGAAAAAATGTAAATGATATTGTAAAATAAATATATAATTCATATGTTGAAATTAAAGATGTTATTTATAAATTTCAACATTAAAAGTTTCGAAACTTTTTCATGAAATTTTTGTTAAGTTTGTAAAAAAAAACGTGTTCAAGTAATTTAGCAAACAGGTTTATTTGAGTATACGTATAAATTATTCTATATACAAATTATAAATGCATCCATATTTAAATAAAATAGACCAAGTCGGTTGTTTTCGTTAAGAACACACAATTTTAAATTCGTCGCTTCTCTCTGTCTGACAGTCTACATGAGTTGAAGTTAAGTTTAGATAATGCCACTCGTAATACGGGATTGCTGTTGTAATGTTTGTCGTACTTTCGTGGAATGACTTTGCTTCTGAAATACATGACGCCCTTGCCTCGTCCGCCATTGCCTTTTTATTTGAGACATTAACGAGTACATTAATTCTCGAGTTCATTAATTTCTTATTATTAAACAGTAAAACAAAACTTTTTTTTTCTTATCTTCAACATCTTACCTTGAGGAATTTAGGGAATGAACATGAAATTCAATGTTATTTTCATAAAATTAAAATTGTTTCCACAAAATTCAAGGTTTTTTTTTAATCTGAATTTTCCATACGAACTTTTAAATTTATTAATTTATTGATAAATTGATAATCAAATGAGCTTATTACGGATCCAGTAATCGAATAAAAACGACGATGAAATGAGGAGAATTTCAGTTCTGTCGATATTGCAATAAATAATTAATACGATTATGAAATATCAAATTTGCACATAGACCTGAATTTTTTAATTATTGAGTGAATACATTTTTCGAGTCTCTTGGTCGCGTTAATTAGTTTTAACTTTGCTGTAGAATGAAACGTATGATCAAAAATTCTTTAAAGGTGTAATAACGAACATACATTGCAGCCCATTGCGCCATGCAATATTTTGCTGAAAAACTCATCCAGTTGGTTGGTGCCCGAAGAAAATAAGAGGAACTAGAGTGGTTCAAAGTGCATAAGGATCAACGAATATATCGCTTATTTTCCATGCAGTCACCCAGCTCGACGTGCGAAACTCACTCATGAATATTCAGGGTTCGTTGGCACAAACGTACTCGTCTCATTTTTTGTTGTTTTTTATTTTTTTCGTCTTTTTATCGGTTTAACGAATTCTCTATTTTCCATTTTCCTATATTTCTCTCTGTCTCCCTATTTAACGAGCTGGATCTGCCACACGTGATAATAATAACACTCGGCGTTCACGAGAGTGCGTCTGGCTAGTCTCGTGATCTTCTGCCATGTATTTATCTTCAAGCCTCTCGAAAACTCGTCTAAACATCACCCAAAATAACAATATTGATACTTAGCAATAAATGATCTATTTTTAATACCAAAGTTGCCCACAGTTGGAATATATTTCGAGCCAAAAACCGATTTCAGAATCAAATGATTTTTTCTAGCCTAAACTATTTAGTATTTCTTCAAAATTGCTTCTCGCCTGCGGCCACGAATATACAGTTTTCTCATGAAGTGATTAAATGTTAGAGGTGGAGGTAAAATGGTTGCTCCTCATTAGTCAAATGAGTGTTAAACTTTCAGACGAGTTTCACGCAAATTTGTATACCATTATTATACAAATTTCTTCATTACAACATTTATTTGACCTTCAAAAATATCAATGACGATTAATTTATTAACGAAGCCATCGACCGATGAATGCAAAATTTCACAATATCGTTTTTTCATCAACATTTTTCGATGAATAATCCATACTTTTCATACTGTTTTGATGTATGACCGCTTATTTTGTTGCTTGAAGGATTCTCTACAAATTCACCGGGTCTATTTCTTTTTAAGTTTCATCGTTTCAATGCTACAGCGTAGTGTTTGAGACTATTCAATTACGAAGAAAATCTCTTTGAGAACAAAAAAATCGTTGGTACATTGAATTCACTCGAAGAATACGCGGAACATTATTTTCAAAATGTAGATGAAAATACGATTTCATAAAATTTTGTACTCATCGATCCATGGTCGATCCAGGTCGCATGCTGTGATACGAAATTTCTCGATATGATTTTATTATCGAATTAAACTTTGCATAATTGCCCAAATTTAACGTTCATTCGTACCAAATATTTCACCTTGAAATCTGCATCGTTCGAATGCAATGAAATTAATTTTAATGAATCTGCAGAAATTATTATTTTTTTCTACAGATCTGAATTGTAAAAAAAAGATCGCACTTGCTATTCTACATTTTTGGCCGAGATTCAACTTTAACGGATCGCTCATTTTTTATAAGATTTTGTTTTTTTTTTAATAAATAAAATAGAGAGTTTCATGTAATCTATCGGAAAATTAACATAATTCGCTCTATAAAGGGCCTTAAAAATTACTAAGAACTTGTCTCTATTTTCCAGCTCAATATTTAGACAAAAAATGTATCAATACTTACATAAAATTATAAATTCAATGCCACTGCGAGTTTTCAACAAATTAAACACTTAGATATCGAAAAAAAACTATCAACTCTGTCAGAATGAAATAAAGTATCAATTATTGAATAAAAATAAAAATAGGCTCGATCGTTTGAATATTTTTGTAATGTATTTATCAATGAAATTCTGAGATCCCGAGACTTTGTAGTTCCTTAGGAAACAGGATAAGAATTTTTGGACATCTGGCAAACACGTTTATTTATCTGAGAGTATGTGTTTAGGATGTGCTCCGACTCGCTCTCCCTTCTTCACTTTTCCTTGTCTCCACGTGTATACGTCACATTTTCCATTTCCTTTTGCTTCACTCACGTTGGCCTTGGTCCTTTTTTCTCACTGTGACTTCCTACCCCGGGTCGGTCGAAGGTTCCACATGTGTATATATACAAAACTTCTCGTGTTTACCGTAGGGATCTGAGAAGCATCCTTGTAAATCGTCTGTCGAGCTCACGTAAGAGAAAACGGCCATCTGCCCAGATACGAGGCCAGTTACGCGTTGTTTCCCTCATTCCCAGAGGCAAAAACCTCGGCCCTTCGTACTCATAGGATGACACGAAACAGCCCCACCAAAGAAAATTCCTCAACACTGTGAACGAAGAAAAGAAACGGAGATCCAAAAAATGCTAAATCCGTGGAAAAAAAAAACAGAATAATCAGATAGAGTGAAGATTAAAAGTGAGTAAAATAGAATTTATCAAACAATCATTTTATTTCTGTGTAACCTGTCACTTTGGAACTTCATTATTTATTTATTTTTCTCCTACGAGGTTTTATCTTTGCTTTTAATTCACATGGAATTTATCGTCGTTCGAATGTACTGGACATTTTTCCTTTCGATCCAATTCTTTGTTTGAAATTTATCGAAATTTCTATCCAGGATTTATTTATTACTGTTTGGAGCATAAAGATGCCAAAAACTAATTATTGAGACGAATGAAAATTAATTGAAAAACTATCGTTGATTCATTTCGATGAAGCAACATCATGAACATACTTCAGACCATAAACCTATGACTTCGAAGTTTGCATCGATGTAACCCAATGATTGTTTCTCTTTATATACATTTTTTTTTTTTTTTCGAATCGCCCTAATTTTTTTAGCAGATTTAGTTATGATTTTGCATCGTTAGAACCCAATGATTTTTTTAAATACTTCTTACGTTTTTTTTTTTTTTTTCAACTTTTTTATCAAAAACAAACTCTGAATGGAAATTTTCGGTTTTGTTTCAATGTATAAAGAATATTCGTTGCATTCCAACGATGCTAATTTCAATATCAGATGAACATCGTGTCTCAAGAGACAAATCAAACGTTTTTAACTTGATGCAGTTGAGAATATATTTCCTCGTAATTGTAATGGCCCATAAATCGAAAAGAAAACGAATTTATCATGCACATTACACAACAACAACAAAATGTCTTATATCAAAATTAATGGCTTGTTTCTTTCCGGAAGCTTTTGAGCAATTAGCTTGGAAGAAGAAAAAAAAACAGAGAAAGAGTGGAATTTGCGCCGTCATATTTTATGACTCACAATCAGTCTGAACTCGAGTCTCCCTTCTGCTCGATGCACTTGAAGGGATTCTCATTGTCGAGGAAACTTTCCGAGCTAACGTTGTCCAGCCTGGACTTTTTCAACAGTATGAATATACATGCCTTCATACTATCGTATGAGACTAGAAGATAAAAAACGGTGAAAATAAAGAGTAGGATAAAGTTTAGTCGAGTTGGACAGGCGAAAAAAAAGGAAAAAAAAAAAAACAGGAGAAATACGCGAACAAGGAAGGAGAACATTTTTTTTCCCACTCTTTTTTCCTTTCGAGTTTGGTGAGAGTTTTGACGCAAAAAAATTTCAACTGAATCATCAGTGACACGTGGTATCCTCGTGTCGACCTCGTTCTGTAAACTGAGAAGCTCTTTTGCCACTTCCAACAGTTTGCGCTGTAAATTGTCTTTGTACCTCGAAGGATTACCACTACATGTATACATAAATACACGCATTTTTAATCGTGAAGCATATATACGTACACGCGGCTATTGGATGTTTCAAAAAGTAACCTCAACATCCGCTGGTTAAGTAAATCATTGAATCCAGAAAATGAGAAAATTCCCAATTTTTTTCTCGATGCACGACGAGAAAATGTGGAAAATCGTAGAAAACTTAAGCTTTAGCCCTTTCCCACTTTGATTTATATTATTTTTAATTATATTGAAGTTTTTATCACTGTAAAGCCACGAAAGATGTTTTGTTTATTAACCATTTTTTTCAAATTGATTCAATTTTTCCACAATTTCAGTGAAAAATTACCTGAAAATTAAATCTAGAAAAAAAATTAGGACGATTCCAGAAACGAAAAAAAAAGAAAAAAAAAGAATTAAAAAATATCATTGGATTCCATCGATGCAAACGTCGATATCATATTTACTTCAGTCTGCCTGCAATTTTTATGACACTCTATAGCCACGCAATATATATTTACCATTTTGTTATCAACTGGGTAACTTGCACACTTGCCCGCAGTAATGCACACCCGACCGACCTATATATAACTTTGTAAAATGAAATATTGACTCTACTTTTTAAACTACTAAGCGTTTACTCGAAAATATACATATATATTGTTATATATAAGTGTCTATATATCACGGGAAGATTGAATTTTTTCATTTGAATTTATGTTACTGAGAATATTATTGTATATAGTAATGAAATATTAATGAAAGAGCCCACTTGTGTGACGTATCACAAAAATACACTTTTTTCTCAGGCCACGTGCTCGCATATGCATTTTTTTCATAGGTAATAATAATTTGCTGATGCAGATACTAAAATCAGGCCTTACGTTACATTTGCACAGACATATGAGTCAGTCTTCTCTGTCTCTGTATAATTCATCGTGATGCAGATGAAACACGATGCCGATCTGTTATGTGCGATTTATATGCACATATTAAGATTCGCGGTAGCGAAACAACAAGTTGTATGTGTTTTCTCAACATTCCCTATACGTATATAGTTTTATTCATTAATTTCCCATGGCATATAAACCACATAACGGTGTGTACATTCTTTTGAAATTCGCATTTTTATGACATTCCAATTTTTTTGACAGATCGACAAATATCAGACAAGCTCAAGTTTTGATTGAATTAGTAGTTATTCATCGATCAATAAGTGATTAAATTACACTTTGAATTGGTCCATGAATTGACAGTTATAGGAAAAGTTGCTTTTCCAAAATAAAAACTTCATTAAGGTAGGAAAAAAAACGCAAAACTTCGGATCATAGAAAATATTCGATCATTTTTCGTCTTCGTCGTAGCCCAAAAACTTGACGAGGATGCAGCAACTTTTTACACCCTTTTCAAAGCCCCCAGTCAGATGTGTTCCGAAATTAAGGAAGCGAAAACCTAATCTATCTTCGTTTTTTCTACTTCTCCAAATAGCAGTTTTTTAAATTCGTCTGAAGATTATCAGCTCGCAATTTTCTATTGTAAGTAACCTCTCGCTCTCTCTCTCTCTTTCTCTCTTGCTCTCTGTACACTCAACGGTTATCGAACGTTCGTTATTTGCTCGGAATAATTTGATTTGTAACGTCGAACTGTAATTGAATTGATTGGATACGTATTGGCTGCCGTTTGCAGGCAGAGTTGCGCTTTTTTCCCAATTTTTATTAATTGCACCGTCCTGTCGATTCGTACTCTAGACACTATTTTTTCAGACGAGATGTGCTTTTCCAAATAAGTACATTTTTTTCATTATGGCCAATAATTGATTATTTTATGTTTTTTTTTCTTTTCAAAATCTTACAATTATTGTTAATTTCTTGTACGTTGTAAATATAAACCGACAGCGATAGGTGCGCGCTCGGTGTATGACGCCGGCGATTACAAAGTTGAGCAGCTTCGAGTGAGGTCAGTACTTGGTTGGGTGACCGCTTGGTCATCCATCGGCTCGCATATCCATCTCTGAGCGGGTGGCAGTTTTTCTAAGTTTTTGATGATGCTAATCAAATAAAAATCAATTAAAATCTAGTCGCCAGTATCGACCAGGCTTTTCCAGTTTCCCTTGGCCCTCGTGCAAATGCGATATGGCAGTAGCGCATTAGGAAAAAGTAGTAGTGGGCAACAGGGGGGGGGGGGCACTCACAGGAACAGGACAGTGAAGTGGGGGTCGAAGAGTTGGGATGCGGCGTCGTAAAAACCCACCATGTTAATAAGCAGGAATACGAAAAAAAAAAAACTTTGTAAATACATACAGATTACCGGACGAATTTTTCTGTACAAGAGAAATAAAACTCTTTATCTTCTTGAACGCCTTATTAATTTCGTTGTTGGTTTTGATAAGAGCTTTAATTGATTTCTGTGGAAATCAGAATAAATTCGTTTCTTCAAAGCATTATTT
This sequence comes from Campoletis sonorensis, assembly GCA_013761285.1. Classification (NCBI taxonomy): domain Eukaryota; kingdom Metazoa; phylum Arthropoda; class Insecta; order Hymenoptera; family Ichneumonidae; genus Campoletis; species Campoletis sonorensis. The sequence continues at coordinate 451,564 of JACEOJ010000090.1, forward strand.
ATTTATTTTATTGCCATTTGTCACGAAATATGAAACTTTCTTTTTTTTTCTTCCTTTGCGTGTTTTCCTGATAGCCTCCGAGACAACGACGTCGACGCCGAGGGTGAACCACCCCGTCGATGGTTTAACGGTGACGAAGAGAATGTATGTGTATATGAGAGAGGGAAAGAAGGAGAGAGAAATGAGAGACGAAGCAACAACTTCCGCCGATCGATTCCTGGGGCTCGCGGTTAAACTCCCTGGGGTTCCTTTATGCCACGCCTTGTATCGTGTTTGTCTCTTTCCCGCGAGACTCTCCGCTTTAATACACACATCCATACGACCGTCTAAACTCAATTCTACATAACAATTGCGGTGGAGAAAAATTTAGTCAAATCAACTAAATAGATCGAGATACGTGGCAAAACGAAAGCAAAGTTAGGACTTCAGATTGTTAGGAAGCAGAGGCATTAATTTCGTGAATGAATTCATAAAGCTGAAGAAATGTATTCAGTCGGAATAAATGTTGGTGTCGAAAATTTTCGGATTTTTTATATAATCAATTTTTGTTTTAAACTCTTGTTTAATATTTTAATCATCAAAACCATTGAACTAATTACCAGAGAGATTCGGTTCTCTGATTGTGACAGATATGACATATTTCCAATGTTTTTGGAGGCTCAAATTCATTATTTTTTGACTTTGTTGTGTCGCTAGAGTATATTATATTAAAAAGTTACTTCTGAGTTCGATTCATGAAAGCCTCGATAGTTTGAAAAATGTCCCAATAATCTTCGTCGTTATGTTTTATTATGAGAATGTAAGAAATTATGTAGTGATGGGAGAAAAAAGACCGATAATAGCTTCTGAATTCCTGAATGTATAAGAAAACCCGCATCCCCGCTGTTTCGCCGGAACTAAACTATCAGAAACTTCGTTTTTTTCACAAACTTCGTCATATGTTATTCTGCATTGAGAATTTCTAAAAAAACAGGAAGAAAAATGTGCAAAAGTTCCAAAGTTATCACAAAAACTTGTAAATTGTTCGTGCTATGCTTTTTATAAGATCCGCGAGGGCGTAAGGGCTGTGGAATTTTTGACAGGAAATATTTCGAATCCGGAACAGTAAATACCTTTGCAAATTGCCAATTTACTACTTTAGTTTGTCCTTTGAATTGGAAAACAAATTTATAGGACAACCCTTTGATGATCAGGCAACTTTTACATTCGAAATTACTTCAAATTGAATTGAATAAATTTCATTTGGTTTTAAATGTGATTAATTTTTCTTATTTTTATGTTTTTTCGTTCTATCAATTTCCTACAAGTCTGGAGGCACCTAAAGAAAATTTACAAATAAACTCCAAAATCTCACGAAGTTAAAACTTTTGTTAGAAACGTTAAAAAATCTAAAGTATATGAAGAAAAAGTACTTGAAATTTCAACAGAACTTCATATAATAACTGGTTATGTGGAATTTCTGCTGTGACTGGTTCCGTAATAACAAGAGAATATTTTTCTGAATAACGACTGAATTTTACGTGGACTTTTTCTTCACCCAAAAGGCAAGTATCGCGAAGATAAGAAAAATGCTCAAGTAAAAAAATTTTGGGACTGAATTGCATCTAAGGAAAATTCAAGCCTACTATTTATATATATATACATATATTTGGAAATACACATAAACGTATTTCGACCAAGATTGCTTTGGACAATTCTCGTTTCTCTCCTTTGGTAATATCTTTCTCCTGTCTCGTTTGCGTCGTTTCCGCCTGAGCTATACAAGCTCATTGTTCCCTTGATTCGCTTGAATTTCCGGTCGAGAAGGGGCGCGTCTTGTAGAATTAATGTTGCTCGAAAACAAAAACAAAAAACAAATCTTATCCTAGCCTCAATTGACAATCAGCCTTAGTCATATAAAAATAATTACGTAACAATAATAGGCACGAAGGGGAGCAGAAAGAGTAATAATTTCCGTTTAGCTTATTATTGCTCTTTTTATAATTTGCTACCAAAAGATCGGACTGTAGCGATGATTAACGGATTTTTAGATGACTAGCACCATCAGAAACTCGAAAAATCTGCCACCCGCTAAGCGATTGATACGCGAGCCGATGCATGGCCAAGCGGTCACCCAACCAGGCACTGACCTCACTCGAGGCTGCCTTAAAGCCATACGCCGAGCGCCGCACACCCATATATCGCTGTCGCTGAAAAAAGTACACGTTCAGCAGAGCAAGTACAAGTTCTGTTGTCTTTCAGACCTATTTGGATCAACACAAGATATTATATGACATCGAAGAAAACGATTCATTGGTACAACTGATTAGTACATTCAACGTATTTCACGAATCTTCTAAGTTGTCTCAACCAAACTCGTTTTTTGTCAGAGTATATAGATCAAATATTTCAGATTTTTTTCCATCTTTTCGGTCTCAATAATAATAATTGTCATGATTTTCACCGTCTAGTATCGTTATTGATACTAAAAATATATTGTGTTCTTGACAAAAATTCAAACTGACGTGGCCAAAGGTCGATTAACTTGACGATTTTTGCTATTCATTTAATCGGGTCTGTCGACCAGAAAAGCCTCTTGATTTTACATCTATATACTACATAGTGTCGCTTTTAGCTCCAATAAAGAGTCCTCGTAGCCCCACTCGTGACGGGTCATCCAGAAGCTTTTAGAACACGAAGCAGATCTATACATACGTGTATACTTGTACATGGATATAAATATGTATATACAAAACCTGCGTTATACTCTCGGGAGAATACTCTGCCTCTTTGGAGAGACATAAGTGTAATACATAAGTTATCTGTACATTCTTTTCTGCTGTAAGCGCGTCTTTAACGATGCATAAAACCCGGAAATTTGTTATAAGAGCTTCGCAGGCTTGACATTTTATTTCGGTAATTAAGAACGATTCTTTTTTTGAGTTAAAATTTTCTTGTGCACAGGAGCAAAGTTATTATTGTTATCATTTTAAGTGAAATGGTTGTATCAGAATCAATTGCGACTCAATTTTAAAAAAATTCCATTCATCGTGTCTCTTTATTTTCTCAACACTTATTTTTCTAAAGACGAATAGATTAACACAACATTAAGATCCACATCGGTCCACGGTCGATTTATTATTCTCGCAAGTGCATCTCTCGACGATTGGCATTTAAATATTGATCTTCGTGTATGTCACGAACGTAAATATAATGTCGTATATATACACTTTGCATGGAAATTTATGGTAAATTGCGATGATGCGTGACGAGTTTTCATATTGTTTTCAGTACCAACGCGACTTCCAATCGGGATTGACGGGCTCATAGGCTAGTTCATAATTCGTTTGTAACGTTTCAAGTCCTCCGAAAATAAATCAAATATCGAGGTACCATCTAGTCTCGTGGATTTGTTAAGAATATTTTTTTTATTCATGACATTTGTTACGTAGAGAGCTTCAAACCGTTTGAAAAACAAAATAATAAATCACTGCTCCAAAGCTCCGTTTACGAATTATTTCATTTTTTTTTTCTACTTAGCGCCGTACTCGCTGTTCGTGACGAAAACAACGTTGTGAACATAAAGTTTAAAGTTTAAATAAGAGTGAAGAAAACAACATGGTGCTATTCTGGAAAACTAATAATTCTCGTAAAAAAATTTTAATTTGAACAAATGAAATAATAATAATAATAACAATAATATTAAGAATTTAAAAAAAAGTGACGAGTTTTGACGTATTTTTTTTTTTTTTTTGAGGACTTTCAACATAAAATCTACCAACGGTCAATCATCGAAATATCAAAAGCTTCAGTCGGATTATTACTCCACTCAATCCATGTAAAAAGGTCTTTATTTTTAGATTTTTTTTCTCAGCCACGAGAGGTCACGGATTAAGGAAAAAAATGAGCGTTAAATTTCCCCAAACAGGCGGGTTTGACGATAACATAATTATTAAACAGTATATACGATCCAAGTCGCTGTGCCACTTGACCTATTAATTACCCAGCTGAACTTTATCTCAGATTAGCAAAGACTGGCGATACGAATGTATACTTATTACGATTCACGCTTTTCGTTGGTAATCGTATACAGACCTCAAAGTTTAAATTATTACACTGTGACTAGTGACGAAGCACGCATTGGGTGTATATTAAATACTCAATAAAATAAGGTTTGTTCGTTATTGTGATGGACGAAAAATATAGAAAATATTTCTCACGTTCGAAATTTGAGGTTTGACGCGTAGTGATATAAAATTATTTCAAAAATCGGGTTTAAATATACTGTCATTGTTGGAACTGTTTTTTCGATACACTCTGCGTGTTCGGGAAAATTTTCAGTGACAGACATGGAGAATAAACGCTTTCGGTTTTCTTTATGTTCCGAAGATTGCAAATCTGCATTCCTAAGACTCTGTTAACGCGAAGGAGAACTTGGAAAACGTCCTGCTCTTTTTCAATCCCATTTTTAGAATCTACTCAACTGACAGAAGACCAAAAAGTCTAATGATTGGATCTCCTCGATTAATTGAAGTTGCATTCTGTGAAACAATGCCTGACGTTATCGTCCTACGTACGTGGCCTTTTTTTTATCGATTGAACTGTCACTGTGTTTCTCTATACGAAATTGCAACCTGAGCTACTGCTCGTTCTCTTTATTTCCAAATTTCCTTCTTTTATTATTATTTATCTGCATTTTTAAACAGCGTAAAAATTTTTTAATCGATATATTCTACAGAGTCTACGATTTATACTGAAGCTTGAGGTTCATGTCTATCAAAAAAAATTTCAAAATTTTCCAAGTATTTTTCTAGCGAAATGTGACCAAACACAGTTTTGGTCACTTTTTGAAATGTAGTTACGTAAAATCAATGATTAATTGCGGAATAGGGAAGTAAATTAGATCGAATGTGATAATTTTGAATGGTTCGATTTCTACTTATATATAAAAAAAAGCTACACACGAAAAGACTGACACGCGACATGGAAAAGATTAATACATCTTTAGTTGGATTTTCTGATTTATCATGACACATATAATATAATATGTGCATTTTTTTTCTTTCCGGTTCCAACGGGAAGCATCGACTTAAATCGAGCTCCGACATAGATCCGTAATCTTTTCCTCTAGTCTTACCCTCGTACGCTCGTACAATTCTGCCTCGAGGGGCCATGGGATTATTCCTCATAAATATAAAGGGGAGCAAGACAGAAATATAGGGAAAAGCCCTCATGACAGATATATACGAAGCATTCCATATACCGGACCGTTTGTCGTTAAAGCTCCAGTGAAAATCGAACACGACCTTTGAATATCACTATTTTAGACTTTATTTCGTCTAAAAAATTAACCACCCGGTCCTGAATGAAAAAAAAACCAAATCAATTCGAGCGTATATGAAAATTTCGAGAGAAAGTTAGAAAAAAAAATCAAAAACACCATCGTCATATAAATGTGAAAATTTGCAGCGACAATTCTCGAAGAATTGGCCACTGCAAACTGATAAGATTTTACAATTGTCTACAAATATAAATGCAGTGTTTTTTTTTGTTTGTTTATTTCTTTTTCATCGGGCCAAACAAAATTCAATTATTTTCATAAACACTGATCCGTATTTATCCTGAAATGTCCCATATCTCGATTCATGTATTCATATATCCACACAAATACAGTTATTTTTTTATCAAATGTCAAAGGGCATAACTCTACAATTCAACAGATGATGCACTATGAGTTAATGCGCATTTTTTCTTTCTTAGCCAAGTACATGCATAATATTCTTTCAACAAAGTTAGTAGGGTTAACTGGGCAACCAGCACAGTGGTCTCGTGTTCAGTGCCACGACCTAAAACTATGACGTATTACTCTCTTTCCACTTTTTGCTCCCAGTGGCAAGAGTGTCATAACTAATAACTGTGTATCGTAACAGCAGGGGTGTGTACGTATATATACAGAAGAAAGTTATATGTTTACTCCCTGAATGGTGATTACCCGGATGAATCCCTTTCGCATTGGGTAATCCTCGTGTTACACTGCCCTCGTGCCATAACTTCACGATTACGCAATACTATAATATCTGTTGTAATACAACAGAAATATTAAATGCTATCAAATTTTTGTTCATGCAAATGCGTGTAATATACATTTTACGGGGACATTTAAACACCCTCATTTTTTACCGTAAATTTACCTCGTGCTTTAGTCCATCAGGTGGGCGTAATGTAATTTAAAACAAAAAAAATTAATAAACATAAAACACGGCAGTGTCATTTAGAAAATAAAAGTTCTACAAGATTTTTTTAAAGAGACACTCTCACCAAGAACGAAAAAAAAGACTGAAAGCGAAGAATGAAAAATAAAACATTTTTATGTCAGAAGACGAATAGGGATGACAAAGAAATTTGACGAAACTGTATCTCGGTATTATTGACATTTTTATATCTTTTTCTGTATTTAAAGTGACTTTGAATAGGCCACCGAAGTATTTGCGATATGCAGGTCATGTGGCCTACCGGTTGATTGCCTCATGGTATATTGACAATTTCTCCGAACGTATTGTTCCCGGATTAGTGACCTCAACTCGATTGCATCCGACATTGGATTACGTCGAAACCTTCTGGAAATTATAATTTAGTGACGAACGACAGAAGTTCATTCGATTAAATTGAAAGGGAATTTTAAATGATGATTTTAATCAAAATATTCGAACCACTTGACAAATGGAACTTCATATGATTCATTAATTCAGATTAATTTATGGTCTTGATTATTTTTTTAGTGTCCCTACCAATTATCATCACGTATAGCTAATTGAAACGAATTTATTCTTTATTCACTTCACGCTTCCTGTTACTGTTCCTTTGAGTGCCCCCCAGAGTGTTGCCCACCGCCACTTTTTCCCGAAGCGCTACTCCTGTATATATCGCATTAGCACGAGGGCCAAGGGAAACTGTGGAAAACCCTGGCTGATACAGGCGGCAATATTTTAACTGCGTTTCAGTTGATCGGCACCATCGGAAAATCAGAAAAACCGCCTCCCGCTCAGCGATTGATACGCGAGCCGATGCATGGCTAAGCGGTCACCCAACCAAGTACTGAACTCACTCGAGGCTGCTTAACTTTGTGATCGCTGGAGCCATACACCGAGCCCGCGCACTTATCGCTGTCGGTATAAACAAATAATAACCTGAAGAATAAAAAAACAAACAAACTGTATGTAAGGGATAAATAATTATCATTTCAATTCTTTCTATCGTCGCAGTGATATTTTTTTACTTCCACACACAAACTATTCGTTTCAGTGGATACAAAAAATAATAGAAATGGTAAAAGCTGTCTAACTGTCAAGTCACGTCCATCCCTCGCGCTTCGGCTCTCTGAAAATGCTCGAGAGATCTGAAAAAGGGTGCGAATCTCGTTCGAGCGAGGAAAACTTCGGTAGCATATAGATTTTATTCCACCATTCCTGAATTATCCGCCCTTCGTGCTCGATTATATGTTGAGGCAAATAGAAATCGATAGCGAGTGGGAAGAACCCTTTTATTGACGTATGTGTACATCTACGGTGTCCTAGTTCGATCGGAAGAGTTCGATGCAAGTGAATACTTACAGTTTCGTAAAAAAAAGGCAATATTTTTTCATGACATTGTTTTCATGAAATTTTACTCAAATTTGCATACAATTGGAGGTAAGGACACTTGAAGAATTCATCTGCAATATTTTGAGTTGAAATTGAAGTTGAACTGAGAAAATCACAACAAAATAATGTATTTACATCGAGAAATAGTCGGAATTCTTCGAACGACATTCTTCTTCCTCTAAATCGAGAAAAATGAAAAAATTCTTGACATTTGGTATTTGTGGTTATACCAAAGTTGGAATTCGTGATATGATTCGTTGGAATGCAATGAGAACGCTGTCTATAGTTTTTCGACTTGTTAATTCGCGCGATATTTTGACATATTTCTCGCTGATTTCGGTCGTGCGTTCCTGGGAGCGAGCCGAACGAAATTTTCACGGTTTCAAGAGATCGGAATCTACTACACGATAATCGTGAAGCCACAACAATAATGGAGAACATAAATTTCAATGCATTCGAACGACGCGCACTTCAACATAAACATAAAACATTTAATTTTCTCGTAAAATGTGTATATGGCAATAAATTTTTGTTCTTGGTGATTGAAATATCGTTCGTAAAACTCGAGTGTCAGGAATTTTCTCATACGCTGCGAAGCTTAGATGAAAACTTGAAAGATTTCTACTCGAAGCAGGTTTCCTCTTCGCTGTTTTTTTCTCTTTCGCTTCACAGCTTCCTTTTTCTTTATTTACGTCTTACTCTTTACGTGCTCCCGTACTCGAAATTTTCGTGTTCTTATTTCACGTCCCTTTAAGTAGACCGCGTGTCCCGCTTCCACATAGCGCAGTAACGATAAATTTCTTGGAAGACTGCTTAAAAGAACGCGTAAATGCTCTCATATATGACGTAGTCGCGAGGGAGAAGGAAGAGAGAAAGAAGAGACGACAAATACACATCACACACGCACAGTAGCAGCTCTGAAAAGCGATTCGGTAGTCCCGACAAGCACTCGAGCACACATAGTGGTCGTTAATAAAAAAATAATAAAAAAATCGTCCGTGGAAAGATCCGCCCCTCGAATATCCTTCTCTGGAAAAAAAACCATCATTTTTCTATTATTATTATTTATTAAAAACACCTTGTAAATTATTGGAGAGTAAAATAATGATGTTGGAGTTTGCATCGTTTGGAATGTTATATTTTATAACAGAACCGAAAATTGACATTCAGGGTTTGTCTTTTACATTGATTTAAAAAAATAAACAAGTATAAAAAATAAATAGAATTTGGCATTCAATCAAAATATAAATATTCAAAAAAGAAAAAAAAATTACTCCATTATTTTGGTTTCACTATTGTTATAGGTGCCACTTCGCTGAGAAAAAAATCCATCATGCAGTTCAAGACGGACAAAGAAATATTTTGAGATAATAATAAAAATTATGAGTAATGGTTTAGAAGTGCAACTTTACCGAAAAATTGCGATAAAATTTTTGTTTTTTTTTTCACTTGAATTCGTCACCATAGAAAAGAAATCAAAAATTCTATCACCATTTTTCGCAAAAGTTCAACTTTTGAATAATGACTGAATGATGTCATTTGTATAATATATTTGCTCAATTCAAAGACCATCCGCAAAATAAACTATTCGAATGACAGCATTTTTGTTGTTATATACGAAAATATTTGGTTGCCCGTTTGCAATTATAAATAACTGACTCATTGAACGAACATTTTTTCCACAGTGTCCTTCTACAACTATTGACACAATTTTTCATAATGCGTGTGTGTGTGTCTTTTTTTTCTCGTACAGTCTCCACGTGCAATGCAAAAAATGCATTTTCTTTCGAATTTGGGTACTTCAATGTCTGAGTTTTAAAATCAATCGAAAATGATGTCAATTGGTTCGTCTCCTTTAAGTGTTATTTTATTTCCCACGCTGAAATGCAGAGAACGTTAATAAGTTGACGCAGAGTGCTGCTCAGCAATTTATGCCTTTCCATTTATCATTTGTCATCGCCCGTGCGAAAAGATCCATATGGGAAGGTCGTTATGGCTCGTTTGGCTACCGCGTACACCTTTTTTTGTTCAACCGCACATCCGCCCCCTCATTTTTCAGACCCTATTGAACTCGATCCTGGTGAATTCCGGCAGGCAGTTTCGACACAATTCACGAAAAAAAGCATTAATGCTCATATATACCATACGACACACTAAAAAACCTGATTTTGTTGGAAATGCAAATCCGTTGTTGAAAACGTCGACCAAAACTATTTTTCGAAATGACCTGAATTTTCGTCGTTTTATCAGTACCTTTGATAAAACAACAAAATATACTGTTAAGATGACAACAAAATTTGGTCAATTTCCAAAAAATTATTTTGTTCGCTGTATTTAACAAAATATTTGCATTTCCAACAAAATTGCGTTTTCAGTGGCAAAGTTTATCCAGAATATAATCAACTATTGCGTGTATGGCGGTTTTTAATTTTATATTTTTCTCCACAAGATCGCAATGGTTCGAGTTTTTTTTTTTTTAATCAACTATTTAGACCTTTTTTCCTTTCAAACGTCCTGCAATAATAGTTATTAATTGTCACTCGGTCAATTTTCAGAATTTCTACTTCAAATTTTTCTTTCCATATTTTTAACTTAAAGGCAATCCAAAACGTACGAATTTCTGAGTCCTTACATATATTGGCGTTCTCATTTAACAATTAAATCCCACCACCAAAAAAACCTCCAATACGAAACAGAAAAGTGAATCGACCATTTTGCAATTAACTTCGTAGACTCAATAGCGTTTTTTGTATGTATAAAAATTTTCTACTTTTATCTTTGGTTCGAACATTTTTTTTCCGTACTGCAACCGACTTCTCGGTCTCCGGTAATCTCTTTGACGCAGATATTTAGTAATCGCATACGTAAACTACTCTGTGTTTTCTTGCATGAGTCACGTGGGTCATTTTTTAACTCGGAATCACCCGCGAGAACGCAGCAGCTGGCGCACGGATTTCGTTAATTAAGATCTCGTTCATTTCAGAACAGAGCGCGTTTCTCGAGATAATTGAATCAAACGCGAAAGAGTAGAGAGAGCCGAGAGAATTGCGCTAGATCTTTCATGGATTTGCCGGCAGAATGAGCCACTGCAAAATGCTTAGATAAAAGAAATGAGATGACATCAAAGCGCATTTATAAGATCGTATTACGTTTAAAAAACAAAACAAAAAAACACTCAGCCCCAGTTGAAATTTTTCTCGTAACTTTTTTTTCTGCAAAATCTCGTTATTGTTGATTTTGCTCCTTGGATTTCAGGTTTTTTTGGGCACTCAATCTCCGTTTTGTAAGGAATTTCATGAAAATTTATTTAAAGCCTCGTCACTGTCACGCTCGAAAGTGAACTTTCCAATTAATTTTTCAAAACTTGTAACGAATGAATCTAAAGTCTCGATTTTTTTAGACGAACTTCTTCATTTGTTACTCATTTATCGAGAATTTTTCTTTTATTTTTTACCTAATGGAGAAAAGTTTATGAATTATTCCGTGAAATAGCAATTTCTCTACTGTTCCCCGCATAGAGAAAAAAAATGTATTTTTCATCATTTTCTCTCAAATTTTTGTTACAGATTCCCTGTTTGTAGCATGTCTTGACAAGTGAGGAATAATTTATCAACGCGGGGGTCTTGGCAGGTCAAGGGTTCAACAATATGGCGAACAGTCATCAACAACTTCCGGAACAATACACCGTGCCCCAATTGGCAAAGGTCTTCCACAGTCTGCCACACCTCAACGTATCACTTCACTGGGTCAACAATACCTTCAATCCACATTCCGAAATATACCTCGAGGTACGTCAAATTATGCAATTAAGCTATTTTTGTTCTTTCTTTGAAAAAAAAAAAAAAAAAAACCTTTTGTTACCTCACAATTTGACCCATTTTATAAGACACGAAGATTCTTTTTTGCATTCATTTTTTCATGTCGTGGGTCTCATAAAGTCGACACTAATGAAATTATTAGATTTTCGTCAATATTTCTAAGTTTTTTTTTTTACCATTAAATAATGATTTTCTCACATTTGTCATCCAGTTAAATTCTTAGAACCAAAGAAATATTCTAATTCCAACCAAGACAATTGAGCTCCAACCAAGACAATTCGATTTTTTTTCAAACGATCCCTCAAATAATTTCACATTCGAAATCGTATCACCTTGAATAAAAAATTCCCATTTATTGTCCGAGCAAAATCCACAATTTCGTATCAATCAACCCAATTTGTTGAAGAAAATCAATAAAAAGAATTTTTTCTCTCCAAAATACCGAGTACGGATTTTCTGTCGTCTGGAGAGAAAATAAACATGTCGAAAACAGGACGATTGTAGCAGAGGAAAAGCAACCACCGGCAGCTGGGTAACACACGCGTCACATGTTCTTGCGTCGAGAACTTTGTATTTGTGTTGTGTTTTGTGTGTTGTATGTGTGAGAAAAAGAGAGAGAGAGAGAGAGAGAGAGAGAGAGAGAGAGAGACGGAAAGAAAGAGAAGCTCAACGAAACTGCAAAGCACAAAGGCCCAGGCAAGCAAAACGCACGAACAATGCACAAAGGGGGTAGGATTCGGAGCCGACCTGCAGGGATATCTCTACACCGTCATAATGTTCCCCGGGGCAAGCTAAGGGCGCCACCATTCTTTTCTTCCGATTCTTTATTTCTGTCCTCCTCACCATTCCTTCATCAAGTATCCTTCTATTCCGTGTTGGTAGCCTCCACCATGATAACTAGGCTCAAAAGGACTAAGAAACATACGAAAGTCACCAGAACTGCAATCTTTAATGCCTGTACATTAAAAAGTTTATAGTTCCATTAAAAATACATCGAATTCGTCTATTTCTACAGGAGCAAACACTGCCTTGAATTTTTATACTGGTAACACACACACCAAAGATTTCTGAAGTCGCAGATTAACTGGATAATGTTGTAGAGACGTCAGGAAGACCATTTGCTAGCGCGAGAAAGTCAAAACAAAAACTGCTGTGACTAGCGTAATCTGCTCATCGAGTTTAGCGTGTTTAACCTCCAAAGTTTTACCGATTTAGCCTCCTTTTTTAGGACATTTATTTAATCTAAACCTCATAAGTATCTACTGGATTTTCGGAGGCCGTACAAACGTTCTTTGGATATTTTTTTATCCATATTGAAAGTTTCTCCTGAAACTGTTTGTCAATGCTTGCAAATTCAACTGCAATTTTCAAACCTCAGAACGTTTTCAAATGATTGTTCACTACTAAAGAGGAAACCCAACATTGGGTCAATATGTTGTTGAAGTTTAATTCGTTGAACTGGAGTTCATTCTTGTTTTTGTTTTTCATTTGATCATTCATTCATTTCGTATAACTTTACTTAGTGAATCTTGCTTTTCTTGTACATCTTACCTATGGGTCTATAAACGTCTGATGATTTTTCACGATCGAAAAATGCAAACTCCAACATTGTATAGATAGTAGAGCACCAAAAAAAAACTGATTAAAAAACAGTCTTTAACCTTTTTAACTCAAAATTCAATCTGGAACTCAAGTTATTGAGTATATTGAGCATTCAATCTCAGAAAACTTGTTGTATCTACTAGTAAAATGAAGTAAAGTGAAACGTCCGCACGAAACTCTCTCGGATGAGATAGAGAACGAGGTACTCCAGGATCTCTAGAGTCTAGAGACGCGTCTTGAGTCTGTATCTCTCCTCCTCACGAAGAATGAGGAAAAAAAAACATCTCCGCCAGACTGAAGGACGAGGAAAAAATATTCTTCGTGACTAAGTGCGCTCGTATAAAAAAAATCGCAATCGGTATTGCAGTGAAAAAAAGAGGAAGAGAGGGCGAGAGAAGAAGAAGAAGAAAGATGAACCGGTTAATCGATCGTTCGTCTGTAGATCCGCACTTATTCGTCACGCCAACTTTTTTTTTCTTATATTTTTATCAACTCGCCACCTCTTGGCTATTGCGAAACTTTTATGAAAACAGATATGTGATTATATTGTGTATATGGACGGAAGAAAAAACTACATGACGAGAGATGCTGCATGTTACCAACTCTTGCTCAGATAAAAAGTATATAAGAAAAAAGCCGTTCAATCTCGACGAAGCGGTTCGTAAAATCGCAAGAGGTCCACATCTTTAAATATACCAGCCGTTCCACACGAACTTGATCTACGCTCGATACTTCATCATATCTCAACCAACGAATTTTTCGATTTATTCTTCACCGTTGCACGAACAGTTCGAAAAGGTTCAATTGAATTTTTAATATTTAAACTTTCATGCTAGGACAACTTTTTTCCCCAAATCACTCAATATTTATTTCCATTATTCCTGCGTATACTCATGCGGGTTTTTACGACCCCATTCCATCACTTAACCCCCTCTTTCCCCCCCACTTCACTGTTCCTGTTCTTGTGAGTGCCCCCAGAGTGTTACCCACCATCACTCTTTCCTGGTGCACTGCTGTGTTCGAGCGACATATTTTATACACCAAAAAACATATTAAAGTGAATTATTTTTTTCGTCAGTTGTATGGACGTTTGAAAGAGAATTCCCAATATACATATTTACGGTTTGTATATATGTAACAAATAGTAGAAAGCTCGCGAATATGTAAGACTGCAAATGGATTCTTTAGAAACAGTTCTTCACTGACTCTCGAGCATCATCCCTCGGCAAGCCTGGAAGCCACTGGGGCGGTTAGAGATGCAGAAGAGAGCAAAAATATAAAAGAAACACGAGAGAGTGCACTCGACTATCACCGTGTTCTCTCTTCTCTTCCACCTCTTTTTCCTCACTCTCTCTCTCTCTCTCTCTCTCTCGCTCTCTCCACTCACAGCGAAAAAGTTTGGTTGAAATAGAGGAAAAACCTGGAAAAATATCTCAGTTTTCTTCCACCGAACTACCTAGAATAGTATTCCTCGAGGTCATCCTGATTTTTTCAGATATTTATAACTATATCTGTCTATAATGTAACCTCGCTCGAGAAATGCATCCTAAGAGGAAGAAAAATAAATAAATTTTCTTCGGCCTTTATACGACTTTGCGACTGTTCGAGTGGAAGAAACTCAATCAGACACCCGCTCAGATCTTTTATTGCTCATGTCAGTCAGAAAATACTCTTTCGAGTGACAATTCATCGAATTAAACGACGTAGCAAAGTTCGTAGATATTTTTCCAGTTTTGTTTTCTAAATAAATTTATTCGCTGTTTGATAATTCGATCAACTTATTCAATTGGTTAAAATATTTCCTTAAACTATGGTCATATTACTGATTCTATTCATTTGTTCTTCGAATTTGATAATTTACAGTTGTTTGCTCGAACTTGGTTTTGGGTTCTACTTCATGCAATTTAAATCCATTTATTTTGCGAATATTCAATTTATTAAATAGTGAATTTGTTAGAAGTAAATACAGAATGTGGGATTTTATTTTATTATTCAATCGAGACAATCGATCGAAATTATCTGAATGGTGATTATCGTCCCAGAAGGACATTGATCGAGTCCACTGTCACGTGTATCCTCGAGCAGTGACGGTCAAGTATGTTGTCAACGCTTCACTCGTATACGTCAATTAATGTCCCCTCTCTGGCTCACTTTGATGACCAGCCGTCAACGACTTTGATGATCCAAGAGAACGTCAAACGCGCTCACGATAGCACAATTCTCCCGAGAAGATTTAATCGATTTACAAGCTACGAGCGTGATCGTTTTAACAATTGAAATCTCGCCTACTTTTCGCGATCAATGTCTCACGCTCTTATAAGCCCGAATCTCTATAAATAATTGGTAAACAGATTCGTAGAAATTTAATTTAAAGTGTATAATGAATTCGACAGATGTCCATTCTTTATCTTCGATTGAAAATGAATGATTAATTCGGTTTTTTGCTTATAATCTTTAATAGGAAAATTAATGATTTCATCCACATGCCTTATAATGTTTGCACGAGGGCCAGGGGAAACTGTGGAAAACCCTGGCCGATACAGGCGGCAATATTGAAACTGAGTTTTAGTTGGTCAGCACCATCAGAAACTCAGAAAAACTGCCTCCCTCTCAGCGATAGATACGTGAGCCGATGCATTTCTAAGCGGCCACCCAACTAAGTATTGACCTCTCTCGAGACTCCCTAACTTTGCGATCGCCGAAGCGTTGCACTAAGCGCTCACCTATCGCTGTCAGTCGCAAAAAATTAATGAAATTTATCAAATTCAAACATTTCAATAGAAAATAGTCAAAATAAACAACATCTCTCGCTCTAGCATACGATTTTGATGATATAAAAAATCAAACAAGATAAAAGAATTGATTTTAGACCGTTGGCAACTCAATTCATGAAAGTTCTGCTTAAATACTTGAATCTATAAAAATCTTTCTTTTAAAAAATTGTATTTTTAGATCCATATGAAAGAAATTTGTTTCATCACGAATTACAACCATCAATCCTGGAGATATGTATTATTATTCGTAACGATTCGATATGGAAGAAGAAGAATTTAAAAATAGATTATTTGTATGATTTTCAGAGTCTTGGTATACTCGGGAGTATTCCAGCTGCTTGGCTTATCCTGACGCTTCTCGTTCTATTAGTATATCTCGTAACAAGATGCTGCGACCGGAAGCCACGTCCTCGAAGGTCGATAACCCTGTTGAAGTGGACACTAGCTATTCTCGCTGTACTTTGTTGCGGTGCCATTGCCGTTGGTCTATACGGCAATGATGACGTTCACAACGGCCTCGTACAACTTCTCATTGCCGCCAAGAACGTTGATGGTATCATAACAGCAGTGAGGAATCAGGTACGACTTTTATGATGGCAAGCAATTCAAAATAATCAAATTCACATTTATTGGTCATGCAGCTCCACGTGCGCATCGACTTCTATAGAGAAATTCTAATATTTTAACAATAAAATAAAATAAGACGAAAAAGAAAAAATTGTTTAACCATTAATTTTTTAATATTTTGGATCGAAAACCGTATTACTACAAGTAGTTCTGAAAAATTTTGAACACGATATTTTTTGTCCAGTCACTTTATCACAATATATATTCAATTTTTTACGTTTCAATTGCAGTAGAAATTTTGGACTCTGAATTTTTTAGACGACAAATGAAGAAACTTAGTTTTCGATCAATATTTCAACTCTAAAGAAAAATTTCAACGTATTCTATGAAATTGCAACGAACTAACTTATTGGAAAAATTAATACAAATAAATAAAGATTTTCGAATAACGAGCAATTTAATGAATTCAAAGAATTTCTTGGCTCTTTTCAGACTGACACCATCGAGATCACGTTGAAAAGAAAAATGGAACCCCAACTGACGTCACTAGGGGATGCATTTGATGCACCGGTTAATAACAAAACGACACTGGACTATTTGCTCAAGGCATTAGCTTATATGAAGCAAAATACTAGCATCGCAGTTAATCGTAGCTTCGAGATAAGAAAACCACTGAGTGGTATAAGTTTAGCGGGTGCCATTGCACTTGGTGAGAGAATTGAAGAATTCAGATGGCCGATTACAATGGCAGTTCTAAGCGCCCTTGTCGCTTTATGCGCGGTTCTGCTGGTCGGAGTCGCGCGTCATTCTCGATGCGCTTTGATCACGTGAGTTATTGTTATTTATTTTTTCTCCCATACTTTACTAAAATATTTTAAATAATATGTAAATTCCAAAAACTCTCAATATTTTCATATCTCAAATATGATAATCTTTTTGATGGGATGAGTTTTAATTCGTACGATCATCCATCAGTCGTATGTTCGATAAAAATCCATTTTTCCATTTTTTTTCGTATCTTTAATATTTAAAGAAAAATTAAATTTACACGTTGTTCTTTTTTCGATAAAAGATAAAATGATACTTGACATTTTCTTGTTTCCGTGGTTTTTGAAGGAAAAAGAAAATACATTTTTCAATAACTGATTTTGTTTTAATTTTTTTTTCTTTTCTTTAGATTCTCGGTTTTTGGGCTGTTCGCCGTAATAGTCACATGGTTAATGGCTTCATTGTACCTAGCAACTTCAGTGGCTCTTGGTGACTTGTGCTTTTCACCTGAAGATTATCTCGCAAGAAATGTACCAACGACCCTAGCGTCTGAAGTTTTATCGTATTACACACATTGCGAAGCCACACGAAGCAATCCGTTTACCCAACGCTTGCGGGAAGGTCAACGTGCCGCTGAAAACATGAGAACGAGCCTAAACTCCATCGATCGTCTCGCAATCGAACTGTTCCACGATCAACAATTGAAGCCTAAATTCAGTAGTCTTATGACCGACGTTAATTCCGTTGATCGTCTTATATCCGGCCTTGCTACTCTCCTTGATTGCAAACCACTTCATAAGCAATACGTGCACGCTGCCAAAAGCCTGTGTCATTTGGGACTGTGAGTCTTCGCCCGAAACTTCATTTACAATAACTTTTGCATCTTCTTCCTACAAAAAAAACAGCCCCATAATATTTATTTTCAATCAAATCTCTTCCAAAGCCACACACCTCTCGCAAATTGATAAATCCAAAACAAAACAAAAAAGAACAGAAAACCTAGAAAGAATCATTCAAATTAACGAATTTTTGGCGCTTGATAAATTTGGCTGGAAATATCGCAGTTGGGAGAAATGAATCGATAATGCTCAATTCCATTAAAAAAAGATTGTGACATCAAGATTTGCCTGGTGAAGAGGAAATGTTGGTTTTCGTTTCCTAGTTTTATTCTCAATTTTTCGAGGAAAAAAATCTACATGTTCGTCTTATTCACGTTAAAAATCAGAATTGACGATTGTAGTACGTATCATGTCATTATTATAAATCGATTTTTTTTCTTATTACAGTTACGGTTTGACGTTTATGCTCTTGTCCAGTCTCGGCGCCGGTCTCATCTTCACGGTTCTCGTATGGGTCGATTCCCACACATGGATTTACATCAGAAAACGGTACATTAACTCAAATTCTCATTGTATTTATAACCAAATTTGAAAAATGCATTGAATATATCGTTAAATTTTGAGTATCTATATTGCCAAACGATTTTTCCGTTGGAATCAGCAATACAATTGTAATTGAAGGACGAAGAATAACGACGAATCAACGTCAATTCTTCGTCTTCGAAAAAATTAACATTTTCATTCTTGTTTTATTAACGATTTGCAATGAAAAGAGAAAGAAAAAAAGGGCAACGTTAGTTGAACAGTTAAACTGCCATGTAAAATATGTTCCAGAAGGGATTACCACCAGGTCGACGAGCAGGATCCTTATTTACCACCGTCAGCAGCATCGCAAGCCATTGCAGCTCGTACTCTTCGTGGCCAAGGGTCGTACCCGCCTACAGCCCCTCCTCTTAATGCGAATGCTCATGGCACGAACAATATAATTAAGCAGCCTCTCCTGCTAACGCCGCCCCCGCCGTCCTACGCTACTGCGACAGCTCGAGCACGTCAGCTGCACGAGAGCATGTTAAAGTTTGTGCATGTTTCTTTTTTCTTTTATTCACCTTTTTTCAACAAAAAATCATCGATCGTCGATAAGATTCAATTAGTTCTAAATTATCGATCGGTCCATTAATAATAAATTAATCGATCAATGTAGCTCAAAAGATCGATCGATTGACCAATGAATCGCGAAAGATTATGAGGGGACGGATTTATCAAATTTAATCGATAGATCTTTTGATGGATTTTATCGAAGCTTATCAACCGATTATATTAATCACATTAATCAATGGATTGAAAGGTTTTTTTTTATCGATCGTTAACGATTAATCCACTTAACCAATTTTTTGAAAGATTTTCACGGTGTTGTTTTTTTTTGTTGTTGTTTGTTTTTATGTCATCTCGTTCTTAGGACGATAGAAAATAACGCCGTGCTTTTTTTCATATTAATCTTTGTAGAAAGAGAAATTTTTTTTGTTCGCTATCAGTGTTCAGCTTATGTCGTTCTTTTTTGTATTCCAATTATTTACTTATTTAACTAAATACCTAGCCATTAGGGATTCGTCAAAATTATTTGTCTCATCTTCTGATACTACGTGCGTTTTTATTTATTTATTCTTTCAAGAGTGACTGTTGTTCTTTGAAGTTTGTCCAATTAACAGGATTTTTATGTAATTTCGCTTTCGGTGTAACACTCGTTTTATGTTTCGTCATTCCTTGGCAATACGCGTTTAGCAATAGCACCTCCTGATTAATTATTATGCCAACTATAGCGTTTTAGTCTTCAAGATTTTATTGAATATGAGCGTAGATATACATGTATGTACATAAGAGTTGTCTTATTAATAATCAATAACAAACTGCGACCAACTACGAGTTCAAATTACATTCATTTCAAATTTGAAAAAAGAGAAGTGAAACTTGTTGCAGTTCCTGTGGATAATTCATTCAAATTGAAAAAAGTTTTAGCAAATAATAACTTAATCCAAAACAAAATCTGGTTTATGCTGATCGTTTTAGTGCCAATTGAAATCTAGCTTTTTGCAAAATTCGTTAATTCTCTTGAAACTAATCAAAAAATGCAATCCCTTAACGACCAGTCCGATGCATATACATATATATTAATACAGTAGGTTTCTTAGCTCGAATGATCAATAACATAAACTTAAGTTTAAGATTGAATTTCTCGTCAAAAAGTATTATACTGCTTTTGAATCGGAGCCGCTTAAAGTTGACCACTGCACACACTCTGTCCCGTATACTGACAAAATGTTCACACGAGCAGCATATTCCCATTAGAACAATTTTATATAGCAAGAATATTCTTATTAAAAAATCATCAACGACATTTTGTTCGATCTCTCGCAGTTTAGTTGCGACAGCGAATCGTACACAGAGCGAAAAACATTTTGAAGAGAATTTCATTTTTTTACAAAATTGTTCGTATGCATTTTTATTTTATTTCTAAACGCTTCGATATTGTACGGCAAACATGAACATTCTCGTCAGCTTCAATATTTAATAACTCCCAAGGGAATGGAACAGACGATATGAGACATTTTTACTCATGACATACATACGTCGTTGATCATTGGACCTAAACCTATAAATAAGATTGAATATTCATACATCCATATATTTTGAGATTGCGACTTTATTATTCATTTTTTGACATTGCCTATTACAGAGGTGGGGGCATTAACGGTAGCGGAGGAGCCAGCGATCACAAATCTGCTCAGCATAATCAGCAGTCAGCGAGTGGACGAGCTGAGCACCGTTCTGGACTCGGAGATCAACCTGGCCAGTACGCGACTTTGAGCAAACAGTGCAAGACGTTGGAATCGAGCGATTTCTACTGAGGGCACGCCCCCTCGGGACCTGGTAAACAAAAAATATATTTTGTCTCCGAATTTCGTCTTCTGATTTCGAAAACAACTTCTCGCACGAGATGTTTTAGTGTCTCACGGTGTGCCCAGCATTAAAAAAAATCTCATAATTTTTTACAAATGGAGAAAATAGAATAGAAAATATTTTTGTGATACATTCAACATTGACATGCATATGAAATTTTTATTTTTATCATTTTTGCTCCTCTATTGTTCCATTTTTTCGATTATGTCACTAGCTACGAGTTTTTTGGCTGGTGATACAAAAAAAAATCGGTTTCGATTAAAAGTAACGGTAGAACGTCATTAGTTTTTTCTACATTGCACTTTGAAGATTTCTGCGATGATTTAACGAATGAAATACTGTAAATTTCTAGTTTATTAAACTTGAGAGTTTGATTTAAATCTGAAAAATCCTTGAATCGGCTCTTCTAAGGAGTGAAAATATATCTCGAAAATTTTCGACAATTGTGTATTAATGAAACTTTTGCTTACTCTAATCGCGATAAAAAATAGGTCGAGAACCGCCGTGGACACCGAGTGTGGCGTCATTCACAGGCACCCTGTCTCACAATTCACACGGACCCGCGCACCTCGCAACATTCCAAGATTCACGAAAGACTCAAACGCTCGATCCTAAAAATTTGGCTAGCCTTAAGCGGGGACCGACGCCCGCATGGAATCAAAATCGTCCGTTACCTCCGAATCCATCGGCTCAACCAACGTGGGAATTCGAATCTCGTTCACAAACGAACATGAATCAATTTCGTTCATTAGTACGTAACAAGGCACCGAACATACGTATACAAGATCAAATGCAGGATCAGGTTAGAACGTTGGATCGAAATTTTACGCGGGGCCAGTTCAACGGTACGGCACAAAATAACGCGGTGCCAAATATGTATGGCACTTATAACAGATCGCAGGCTAGACAAGAAAAAACAGCAGCAGTACCAACACTCAGTCAGGTACAGGGTAGCGACCCTAATCTTTACGCTGTTACTGAGCTGTGAAGGAACGATAACGCAACAACAACAACACCAACAAAACCAAATTAACGAAATATAAGTGTGATCTGAAACGAGAGCAAAGGTGAATAGAGCTGTGCCGATGTACAAGCCGATAACATCATACGTTGAAAAAGCGAAACCAAAGGGAGAAATCGAACGACACGTAGAGTGGGTGAAAGCCTACCGCTCAATTTTCAAAGTTCGAAACTTTTCACTTCTTTTCTCTATTTCTAGAAGGCCCTGAGCGAATTTGCGAGGCTGTGCATGGTTTCATGAGCAAGAAGACACCGGTCTAGACTGGAAAAAGGGGGCGGGGGGGCGTAGTAATCTCGGAGAGAGACTAAGATGTTTATTTAATTTTTCTCTTGTTGAACCGAAAGACCTTTCGATGATAGGGAAAAACTGAGAATCTCTGAAACTCGGTTAGTCAACGAGTTTCAAATGGATGAGTTAATGGAAAATGTTAGTTCCATGAACATTGACGTTCTGGAATTGAAGA
This sequence comes from Campoletis sonorensis, assembly GCA_013761285.1. Classification (NCBI taxonomy): domain Eukaryota; kingdom Metazoa; phylum Arthropoda; class Insecta; order Hymenoptera; family Ichneumonidae; genus Campoletis; species Campoletis sonorensis. The sequence continues at coordinate 473,990 of JACEOJ010000090.1, forward strand.
TTCCACAACGGAGAAAAAAAAGGAAACACATCGCGACGATGTGGAATAGATAAGATTGATGTTATGATTTTAGAAATACGTTTCCACGAGGCTCGATTCTTTATTATTTAATTTGTCGTTTCGTCTCTTTTCTTTTTCTTTGATAAACTCCCCAGGGGAAATATTCTTCCGTAAATATTCGATATATTATCGATGTACGAAAAACTCAACGCGAGACGACGAATTTTCGCAAATTAAAGAAAAAAAAAACGAAAAAGATGAAACAGCGCAAACTCTTCGATCGTCGAACGAGTTTATAGTTCGATGATTTTTTCTAACATTTTTTATACGTACGCCGTTCTTTTAGTCGTCGTTCGATCGTTCGTCAAACGATTGTGTAAGCAACAAAGCAACGATTGAATATTCAGCCTAAGCACAAATTGAGAAATCTCACATTCATCTCTTTCATCATGAACTAAAGGCTGAGGATAAAGGAAAATCATTCACGCTAATCTCACCTAGAGTGCAGAAGTGCACTCTTAAACACGAGAATAAAATTCATCGCGCATATTAACAATGAACGTGAGAGGGATACCAAAAGACACTTTTATATATACATATACACAAACACACATATATATATATACACACATATATACCTTTTACATTAATAAATGAAAATTGTGCTCAATTTTCAAAGTGTTGAGCTCGATACTTGATTTTCTTTCAATTTCTTTGTCTTCATTCTCGAAATTGTGGTTTTTCTGCTCATACTATTGAACGAGAAACTTTTTTTACACTTTGCGTTGAAGATATAAATCTGTCGAACAATCAACTACACTCGACCATGATGAGGACTTTAATTTCGATCGATACGAAAAAGTTCTCGAGGTTTAAAAAATGTTGTTTTAGTGTATCATCTTTGGAATTGATTTCTTGAGCGCAGTAAACCTCGAATTATTCTCTCACTTTGAAGTATTTCGTTTTTGATATCTTAGTATTAGAAAGTTGCCACGTTTAAAAAACTTTTTACAGATAAAACGATATCAATATTTCACAAATTAATAAGACACAACATTGAATACGAATATACGATTGATTATTCTTGCAGTTTCAGTGTAATTGATTTGTTACGAATTTTAAAATAATTGTGAATATACCAAAATCCCATTGGAACGTTTGATGAAGAATGCATCGAGCATAAAATCTCAAATCGGCAAATTTCCACCTGCTGAACAGCCAATGAATGAACGACTTCAAATTATTACTAGAGTTTACAATTTTTCTTATTTATAAAGCGTTGAGGAGTTACCGAGCGATCGTCAGCCGAGTGATAAGATGAAAACGAAACAGAAAAAAAAACACATATTTATTAAAGCTTATCCGTATCACAAGGCCTTGAAAAACGGCCTCGATGAATCTTAATTGATAATAATCGAATTTACATAATAAAACACAAAGAAAATACTGCCAATGCTCAGGCATATACAAGTTTTTAAGTACAAACCCCACATTGCGACGAACTTTTTCTTTATGTCTAATCGCACTTTATCGCGATTGGAGACGTTCAAACGAGAAGAGCACTGTTTTGTTCCCTGTACTTTCTTTCGATAAACAAAAAACAAAAGCTCTTAAAGTTCAAAAAAGCAAGAGAGGGGAACGATTTTCCTCGCGCAACGGAGGTGTGTCGGAGTGATTTTGTTGCAAAGAGACGGTGTCTCTCGTGCTTTTACAACGAAACGAGAGAACCTCCGTTGTCAAGTGTTCCGTGCAGATTATTCGATCACCGATCCTGTAAATAATTAGTAGCAAAGAAAATGCGAAAAAAAAAGAAAAAAAAAACTGTAAGACTAAATCAACTAGACCTATATGAAGTGTGATAATTTTAAACTCGATGTACGTTCGAGAATATTTCTTGGTCGAGAGTTTGGTTACTACTCTCGTTAATGGAAATATTGGGCGATAATTAATTTCGAGCATCTTTCTGTTTCGTGAAAAGTTGAAATAATTTCGTTCGTTTGTTTTTACTTATTACAAAAGTTTGTTCGTACAATTAGTAGGAGCGAACAGTGCCATTCCACGAGCATTTTTCGTACGCTGAGTTCTCGTAAGAATTTTTCCATTTCCTTCGACCGTTCGAAGTCAGGGTAGAGATTCGAAACACAAAAAAAATTGTAATTTTGTAAAATGTCTCATCTCAGACGCTGTTTTTTTTCCCCGACGCGAAACTTGCAAGACAAACTTGTGTCTAGCGTGGAATCACGTACGAACCCCGATGTAAATACTTGTAATATTTATTGTGAAGCAAGAAAGATAGAGCGAAAAATACGAAGGGAAAAAAATGGAAAGAGACGTAGAAACTCAGTTATATAAACTTAACCTTAGTACATTAATTACGCTTAAGAATTTCTGACCGCCAGAGCGTCGAATCGCTACACACGCAGACACGCGAAAAAGAGAAACTGAAGAAAGTCTTGTGTTTTTTCCTTCTTCTTTTTTTAAAGTCGACGTTTAGTCGCAAAGGAAAGACGAAAGCGAGAGAAATAGCGAGGAGAAGGGAGTGTACGAAAGAATTTAGTATCCTAGTCAGTAAATAACGTGGAGCGAGAAAGAATAATCGTAAGAAGGATCTCTTGCCAAATTCGTTGTGAAATGGCTCAATATATATATTTTTGTTCTTTTTAACTTAAAAACGGTAGCGAAATTGACGAAATAAACACACATGAAAACCATTTCAAACAAAGAAAAAACAACTACTCTCTTTCTCAAGTAATCTTATCTACTACGCTACTCAAAAACATTTACTACTTCTCACTATAAGTAAACGAAAGATGAAAAAAAAAACAACAACACATTATTTAACAATAAAATGATCAAATAAAAAGTTATCTTAATGTAGCGTCGAACGCGATTGCGTTAGACTTTTGTTTAGCCTGTAAGATATAAAAAGAAGAAAAAAGACGTAAATAAATCGTGTTGGCCTCTAAAAAGAAAGCCCCATAGAGTGATTTGGTGAACTGGTGCACACATTGCGGAATTCTCATCCTTCGTTGTTAGTAAGATAAATATCGGAGAGAACTATTCAGCTGTATCAACTGGTCGAACGAGTGCACTGAAGTATATTTTTATTTCATTTCAATTGCAGTTTTCAATTCGAACAAGTGTTTTCATTTAAAAAATCTAATAAAATGATGTGCAGTAATCTTACTTTGTTCAATTTTCCAAACATTTTACACAATATTTAAATTAATAAAACAAATCAAGTACCAGGTGGAATCGAGAAAACTTCGTATTATCCAAAGATTCAACATCAATCGCACGCTTTTGAATTGCTTCTTTTTTTCCTTTGCTCGAATCCAAAGCCCGCGGACACAATTGTAATATTTTGTCGACCAATGCACGAAGAAAGTTAATTTTTTTGCACTCGTTTTGCCAGTAAGACATAATTCGAATCAAAAACCTTTCAAGGTCCTTTTCTATCGATGTGATTACCATTTATTTACGAATCATGATAAACTATCAAAAATTACATTATTTTGAATGATTTCTATTTTTGTTATATTTCATGAAAGATTTCTTGGGCTTTTTTTCATTCGAAAATTGTCTGAAACATATGGCTATAGATATCGTTACGTAGACAAATGTAAAGTTCTCCATCACTCATCTGCCGACTACCAAAATGTTCGAAAATATACGGAAGATCGAATTAAGTATATATTGTTATAGTATAAACCGCGCACGAAAATGAACCAAAATAAAGAAGTAATAAAAATGAAGGTTTACACTGTCAAAGACTGCCACGAGATACGCTGACGGGATCAATACAGTATTCTGTACGAGAAATCCTTCGAATTTCGGAGAAATGAATTTTTTTTCTTCAATACTTTCACACGAATCGATCCCGAGACTGTGGGATTTGTCATCAATACCCGAAACAAATAAGATATGAAAGCATCAAATTAAATATGTTCCCAAGAGTAGCGAAGCAAAAGTGTTTGGGAATAATATTCCAATAGTTCGTCAATTTATCTTGAGAAAAAAATAAACCAGTGTTTATACACTCGTGTGAATGACATTTGGAAGACTTTTTCTAATATTGTTCATTTTTTCACATGATTTTTATACGATAATAACCGCAAAAGAGAGATGGTGTGTGTATGTAAGTGTGTGAGAAAAACGATTAAACGTAGCGAATAACTATTTCGCGAAAAATTTAAATAATTCCAGGCATTTGTGTATAGTCTCGATCATGAAACTGAAGAAAAAAAAAACAAAAAAGATAGACCAGTATATTTGGATCAGTGTTGAGATCTTTGATGTTGGCTTGAGAGTCACGTTTTACAAGTTGAGATGTAAACGAAAGAATAAATAAAACTCATAATGTAAATCAAAATAGTCGATGATCTTTCGTAAAAATGAGAAATTATATAAAATGGAGGAAATGAACTCTTGCAGAAAATCATTCAGAGGCAAAGGATTACGCGTTTGCTTTTTCTTTTCATTTCACGGCTCAACTATCGCTAAATACACGCAAAAATTGTTTAGTTTCTCTTGTTTCCATCCTTATTTTTGTTAGTTGTATTATCCTTGTTTTTATATTAAAAAGCGAAGGGAACCTTTGTTTTTTTTATTTAAAAAGTGCGTAGAGGCTATCGAGAGAAACGAGAGAGAAAGAGAGCAGGAAAAACCATAATAGTTAAAAACCACAAGGAAAAATACAGATTGAAATGAAAACTCGAATAAGGTATATAAGATTTGTAATATCGTTTCGTATGTGTGGCGTGCATAGGCTTTAAGTATAGAAAAAAAATAACAATTATTATTTCCAGAGATATAAAAGAAATAATAACACTGTATGCAAACTTGTTAATTATTATTATCGATATCAACATTGATTTCTGTGGATTAAAATTGTGTCTAATTGCCATGCTACAAACTTTATTCCTCCTATTGTAAACGAAAAAATATTACTATGAAAAAAGAAATTAAAACAAAAAGTACGAGTACAATGATTTTTATTTTTTCATCCACTTCCAAACCCCAAGTGAAAGCGTTGCCGAACATTAAAAATCTTGCGGAGGAAAACATGGCAAATCAACCCAGTAAATTCTCTTTTTTTTTTGCTATTATCTTTTTTAGATTTTATGATCATTACAAAAACTAATTATAAAATATTTTCCATCTTTTCATTATGGGAAAAGGTTTCCTGACGGATTAAAAATGTTCGTTGGACTTTGTTTTTATAATCATGAATGCGGTAGCAATACTTTATTACAACAGTTTGGTACATAAATATACATACGAGCTTAAATTAATGTTTATCTTTAGATAGGTTTCAACAATGTGTGTGTTTAAATGTTCAATTTTTTTTTCTTCGTGTATGAAGGTGTCTTGTGTTTTGGTGTATTTCATGTTTATTAATTTTTTTAAGTCCTAGTCGTACTCGCGAGGTACGAATTCATTGTATAATTACTAAACTTAGTATTTTTCGGTTTTTTCTTCTTCTTAATACCCTTCGAACCTTCTTCCAACTGTCACGTACAACACGAGGATTTACCTAGTGTAAAATTGTAAATAGTATCGGAAGCAAGAGGCCCGGATCTTTGGTAGAACCGTTTATTTAATATTGCAACTGGTAGTGATCAATTATGCACAAATTAAGGTCAGTTTTTGTAATTTCGAGATCTTGATGTTCAAATTTCGCTCTGACAAATTCGCGCGGAGGAAAGAATTCGAGGTAAGAAAAAAAAAAGATCTTATATGCTCACAAAGAGAAGGAACAAAAGGCAAAAAAAAGATCAAGGCCTAAATGTGAAAACTTTAATACTCGAAGTTCTCGTGGTTTTTTCTTTCTCGTTATATCACATTTTCATAATAAGCATAAACATTTGTGCTCGAGGAATAATTCGTAGTTACAGAATTAAAGTACAAAAATTTGAAAAAGAGGGTGAGAGAAATTATTCAACCTTTACCGTATTTATATCCCTGGCGGATTAAAACATTTTCGATTGTGCTGTTTCGATAGAAAAAAAAGCTTCGATACTTGGTTGACTAAATCGATATCGTAATTGAGAAAAACAAAAGGTCAACATGGAACCTCATAATAATAATGAAGACACAAACGTGAAAAAATACCATTTTCACGCGACGAATACTGTTCGAATAATTGATGTTTTAATGCAGGCAACTTATTTTTGTTTCCTCCATTACGAAAGCTCGCACGAAACAGTGAGAGAGAGAGAGGGAAAATTAAAAAAGGGAGTTGAAAGTATATGCTTTAAAATTCGTTGATTTTTTCAACGTACTAGAACATCGGTGGGAAAATGAGACGTTTTTTTTTCTTACTGTTGCGATTATTAGTAAGCGCCTCATGGTTGTACGACCTAAGGTGTTTTTGTTTGGTTTCTCACGACTCGAATATCTATATATACATATATTTATTCAAATCTTTGTCTCCGTTGCAAGCAGGAATGAGCATCGTTTGAATGGAAAATTATGAAGGCCAAATTCCTTCATGATCAATTGTAATAATTCTCAAGAGAACGATTTTTTTTAAATCTATATATTTCAAAATAAATATTAATTAAGAATTATTATTAGTTTATAGCAGAGATTAACCTTTTTTTGAAACAATTATTTATAGTTGTTCGCAAAAAAATGCATTTTACCTCTAACTGCAATTCGTTAGTTTGAGAAATAATTTTTGCTCGTTTCTAAAAACTCACGAAACCATCAACGTATTCATTTGTTCAAGGTGAATGAATTTTTTTGATTTCATTTTAATAAATGAATGCAGTTTTTCACAAAAGAGAGATAATTATCGAATTCGCCACAACGATCGGCGAATTTGAAATAATTAATGTTAAAAATTGGTAAAGCTTCTTAAACGAACTCATTATAACTCAATAAACTTGAAGCTCGATCAAAAGTTGCAGCTTGAAACCAGAAAAGAGGCCAGCAAATGCATTTTTATTTTTCGTTATAATTAACTACTGATAATTATGATTTTCAACAGTCGATGATTTTATTTAGGCACCAAATTAACGCTCAAATTCCGTAGAAACCGACCCAATGAAATTTTTCCTGTCAATACGATAATCCCCCCTTTTTCATAATAAATTATGAAACATAAGAATTTAATGATATTTAAAAACATCGAAATCAACATGCGATTCTAATGTCAAGCGAAAAATCGAAAAATCTTACACTTATTTTATTTTCCACTCTATATCGACATTTAAAATATGAGCTAACGTGAAGTCAACAGCCTTGAGAAATGTTGATGGATGGAATCTTAAATTTGGGTGCGAATTAATTATATGCCTAAATGAAATTAAACTGCTTCCTGAAATTACCAGCAGATATCTATTTTCATTGTAGCCTCATAGGAACACTTCATCTGAATATACGGCTTTCAGAATCTTGGCGGTGTTTCGAAAAATGATGAAAAAATGATTCGATTTATTTTATCATTCTACTGCGAAACTGGATTGGTTAGGAAGCTGGTCTACTTTGCTCGAATTATTTTTCATTCGAATTATGCTCTTCTCCGATTACAAGATGAGAAACTGAAACGAAAATTCACTACGAGCGTACTTCGCCAAGGGCCTCTTTCGTCTGTGGCTGTGGCGATGAATTCGCTATCGCCGCTACGTTGCTTTTTCCACTCTGCAGACTGGAATGACTGGACGAACGACTATGACTCTGACTTCCAGCACCGACCGGAGTCTGTACAAGTGGCTGTGGGGGTGTTCTTGCCCCTGAACCATTGCTGTTCGTCGAATTTGGCTGTAGTTGCATGTGATACTTGTATATATTCTCCGTACTCTCGACGACACCTGAGATTAACAAATACATTTCAAATAATTCATATCAAAGTCTATGAGAGGTGAAGGTCAATGAGAAAAAAGGACTAAAAAAAAAGTAGAGTCATTACGATCCAAAATTATGAGGAAATTATTTCGTTTTTACTCCAATTATTTCGATCGTTTTTACTTTGATAATAAAATTTGAACTCATTCATGAGACTTTGCTGCTCTCTGACGCAGCAGATGTGCTTCAGAATATTAAAAAAAAAAATATTTTTCCAAATCGTGCAGGCCATGAAGCAAAATACAAGGAATAATAATAAAAAATAAAACAAAACATTGACCACGTGGAAATTCCTTAATTTAAGGAATACTCGTTAAGTGTTAATTTGTACAAGCTTACCAGCTTGTAAATTCAAACTGCGTCCTCGTACTCCAGCTTCTTTCGAGGGTGGACTCCACCAATTGACGAATGTACCGACAACGGGCACATGCCGTAAAATCCCCTCTTGCCAAAGTTTCTCGGCGTTCTCGCGCTCCAGATCCGTTTGTGCTGCTTCGATACCCCGCTTTACGACTTCTGACATCGTGTCAAGAAGTTTTGAGCTCGCTTCGACCTCTTGACCAACTTGCAATACTAACGACAGTAATTCAGCGACATCTATAATATGAAAACGTATAACATTGAAAAATTGCCAATTGCAGATTTCGAAGAATCGAATAAGATGCAGTAGTTGTACTCCAAGTACAGAAAAATCGATAACTTGCCTGTATCCTGAGTAACCATTCCAAAACGCACACAAGCGAGTCCATCAGCACCTTCACCAAGTGAAAAAGCTGCGTCTGTGCTTCGAAGCGCCTCAACCAGCTGTATATTCAGTCTGTTCAATTCTTCTTTCGCTTGATCAGTCATTACGTGAATCCAAGTTGGTGGAGCATACCGTACACCACCTAGACCCGCCCAACCAGGCATATCGACGAGATGAAGGCAATCGTTGTCCGTTACCAGACGAACAAAAGTATCTTTGTGCTCAACTGTTGCCAATAAAATTTCCTAGTGTCAAATAAACACAAAAGTTATTAGTTTTATTCTAAAATAAATCAACGTTAGAATTACACCATCGCTATCGAAGTCCATAATATCTTTGACGATAAATTCTCATGGTAAAGAAAAAAAAAGATTGTATATCAAACAAACAGAAAATGATTATTGAAAATACTTTCAGAAAAAAAAACGTTAAAAATGCTTCATAAACATAGTTTCTTGAGGTTAAATCCTCACGATAACAACATGAAAGTAAATGAGAATTCTTACAACTTGCTGCTCGAGGCAAGCAACGACATTTTCAATGTCTTCGTCGCTGGGTGGTCTCTCGGGATTTTCAAGAGGACACAATCTTATGGCCACACCATGTTGTTCAATTTCGCAAAGTTCGATCTGCACGTTGCTGATGTCACGTTGTAAAATTTGTCCGAGCCAAGAATTGAGTTTATCGTAATAAGGCGGTATACGCTCGGTCGTTTGTGAATCACGATCAGCCGGTGCAAATTGGAACACAATGGCGCTTGCCACGATCTCAAACAGTTGTGGACTGTTTATAACAGCCGTTGAGAGATCATTTATCGTGTATGTTCCATTCTCACCACCAGGTGCTTGACTCTGTAATAAATAACATTTATATACTTTTTAAATGGTCAGCATAGAAAGAAAATATTATTGAAACACAAAAAACACATTTGTCTGACGAAAATAATTGTGATTCTTTTACACGGAGAAAACGGATCTATTCCGTCAAGTAATATTCAAAATGTTCTTTGTGTGGGATATGAGAATTAAGACAATATTTATTATATAAATTTTACCTAAATTCTCATATTATGTAAAAAACTAAAAGGATATTTCAAAATGAAACTTCAAATTTTACTTGACGAAGCACATTCGTTTGCCCCGTATAGACGAGTAACTTAGTGAAGGTCTAACAATCGCACAAAAAAAAACATTAACTTACCAGCACACTGATGCAAGGCAATTTTTTTATTTTATGATAAAATTGCTCAACGACAACAAAGCACCTTTTGAACCTATCTTGTATGCCTTCTCGACCTAGAACCTGTAAGGCCGCCCATAGAGGCAAAGTTGGTAATCGTCTCGATAATGAATCTGCCATTAATCCAGATATGAGTGATAAAGTTGTGTCTCTTTGTGTCGGCCTTCCACCCTTCGTGTCGGTCAGTCTGTACAATGTCTATGTACGAAATTGTTAAAGAAATATTCATTTAAGAATATTTTCGTGCTCAAAATAATGTTCCTAATCAGCAACTCATGAGTTTTGTTGTTGTTTTGTTTTGTGTTTAGAGTCCTTCGAAGGAGAAACTGCCATATTAATATAAAACCGACATGAACACAGTTGATTGCGTTCGAATTTTCCAAAATTGATTTGTTTGAGAAACGAAGAAATTTCAATCATTTATTGAGAATAATAAAATGGAATTTTGTTCATAAGTTACGAAAGGATACGACCACTGGTAATGAGGGAATACCCAACCAGACTCCCAAAGGCAGTGTAATGCTGTCGGCAATCTTAGAAGGCTGGAACATCAATTGACAAAAAAATCAATTTAAAATGAAGAAAAAAAAGTAGGCAGATGAAAAAACACAGAAATGCCCCAAACATTACCAAATCTTTAGTAAAATTGTTCAACGCCAAAGCGGCTAAAGAATGTCCTCGCAGATGGAGCCAGACGTTATATTTATCGCAAATTTCACGTAAACGAGGTATATTGTCGCAGTGACCGGTAAGTACTGAGCCGGCTTCGGCGAGAACTAAAAGTGGCGTTACGACGTTAGATTGACTGTCCTCTGCTAATCGACGCTCCAATGCTGATACGTCCATACTTTGAGGCGATCCGAACATCGTATTGTGTGGAATAGGCCGAACACAATGCAGTGGCAATGATAACTGTGTAATAACGACAAATGAACCATAAATTTCTCCAAATTTTTTAATCAGTAATTTAATGTAATTAAATTCCAATGAAGAATAAATGCGAATTTGAGAAACAATATCAAGAGTATGTGGTTATGGAATGAACCACTGGAATTTTTAAAATTCGAAAATGTCTCCATTCAGAAGGTATTTGATCAAACGGGGAGGAGGATGAGAAAATAATCGCAACAAATATTAATGCAGGAGAAATTTCATCGCGGAATTCACAATATTTTCGTAAATACGTACCTGGCGACATAAGTGTTGCACGACACCCAGTGGAGCAGCGATAGAGCTGTAGATCAAAGGTGGAGATGAGGATAAAGCAGTGAATCCTTCTTCCATGTAACGTGGATATTTTCTGTGAAGTGCGAGTCTAGTAACTCGAACTAATCCTTCGAGATGATCCTCGTGAAAGGATGAAGCACAATCTACAAAGTGAAATATGTGGCTGAGCCATCTCGTCGTGTCAGCAGCAAGACGTCCCGCTAAACGTTGGGCATGGGGCCTGGGTAAAGCAACCGCATAAGCAGAAACAGAATGTACTACGAGTGCTAGTTTAGCAGCCTCTGTCAGAGGTGGTAAACTCGTTATTTGGCTCACTGCTCCCTCCGACGTTCCATCCTCATTTGTTTGTGGCGAATCTTCGTGTATAACGAGGTCCTGTATACACAAAATACACAAGCGAGTTTTAATTTGTGTGGGAGGTTGTCATTGACAACGCAATATTGCAATTGCCATAGAATAATCTTATCTGGCAGGAAATGATTATCTGACAGGCCTTCTCTGTGTTCGCACTTTTTTCAAGAAATCTTTTTCAACAATGATAAATATTCAAACTGCATAATAAAATATTCTCCTGTAGCGCTGTCATATTCTTGTCATTGGTGGAGTTCTATTCAATGTCACTCTGCTTATTTTCAGAATTTTATTGTATTGTAATATTGTCATGCTACCTGATTAAATTTCTGTTTTTTATTATTATTGGTACAGTCATTCAGTTTTTTTGGAAATCGAATTCCGAATTATTTCGGAATCAATGGGCTCCATGGTACTTGAGCCTGTCATTGGCTTCAGTTATGTCTTACTTTTATTTTATTGTAGGAAGAAATGAGAATAATGTGTGCAATTGAAATGAAATAAATTGAATGATTGGCAACTCATCAGTTTTTGTTTTGTTCGCTGTATTATTATGCGCTTGATTGTTTCTACTAAATTTCATAAATCGTGTGTACTTTCTAGGACATCATCGATTTGAATCATGTTAATTAGTATTTGGTCTGGTTTATGTGGCGGCAGTGTTTTTGCTGTTAGTTAGTGTATTCATGGGCGCATGGTTTCAGTGATTTTGATTTTTCGTGAAAATAAATTTCATTTTACTCTTTCTGTACTCCAATAATAGACGAAAAACTCACTTCTAAAGTGAGCGGCCTGGCATACAAAATGTATTTTTTTACTACATACTTCAACCGGTCATTTAATAATAATGAAACTTTTTTGAAAATAGGAACTGAAAACGAAAACTGGTGATCATTTAAATTAATTTTCAATAAAAAGTACCATAAATGTTTGCACATTTGGAAATTGTATAAAATTTGTACATACTTATATGTGGGATAAAAAACTCAAACTTATTTTCAATCCAATGAAGCTGTGCACCAGTATAATTATTCGTTTTTTTTTACACAAACACTAACAACACTTCCTAAAGTCCAAGAACAAGTTTGTCTTGCATCCTTTGCATGTATGATTCATGTTTTAATTTTTTTACAACAACAAATTAACCGATTTTCGGAATTGCTAAAGATTAGCCGATAGTTGAGAACTTGGAAATAAATGAAATCTTATTGGAGACGATTATCCACATAAATCATTGATTTTCATACAAATAAAAAGAAATGGGTCGCGTTTCATAAGGAGCGCGTGAAACTAACCACGTGACCCAAATGAATACGAGAGATCGAAACGATCAGAAATGAACGAATAGCAGAGGAGATATGTGACAACACAGCCAATGAAAAAGCAGACAGTGAGCAATGTTTTCGCGAGTAAATTAATGTGATACGACTTGCCTGTATAAGGGATAAAATGTCTTGGGCTGTTTTTGGTTGTGATAAAAAACCTGATGGATTATTCCACGTTGTGCCGCCACCCTCGGTGGATCTTTCAACGGCTTCCTCGAGCCTCGAAATAACCTGCGATGCCTGAAACTCGAGTATACCAACTTCGTTTTCATCGTTGTTAACTGTCGGTCCTCCGGCACTGACCTGTCAAAACCGCAAACACACGAGAGATACTTTTGAATAACTTGTCACTTTTCCACATCCACTCACGTTAATTGCGTTGAAAAAACATTATAATAAAAACTGTCACTCGGTCTATTTTTAAATACATAATTGCACGATTTTCTTATACCTTGATCTCGTTTTGCGTCACATTTTCCATCGTCGCTCGCTCGTTTGGGTCGGGCTCCTCGGCCATCGTGGCAGTAGTCGTGGCGCAGGGCCGTACTAACTGACGTTACTGCCAAATATTCACACGTCATGCAAAATTTTTATACTTTTCCAAACAATGTTCATTGTTTGTGAGAATGAACCACTTTTTCAGATGCAACACCCTTCAATTTGTTGAACAAAATTTGTCAGTAAATTGATCGTGATATTGCTAGTTGAAATTATGAGGGTTTCAATTTTCTTTGCCTCACTGGGTTCGCGCGGTTTTAAATACGACCCTTGTATATTATTTTATCGATAGAGTGACCACCGACTAAATGAAAAACAACAATTTGGCGCCATGGTTTTGTATTATCCACGATTGTGATATTAACTAAATGTGTTTGCAACATTTTTTACATTTATTCTTCTTACGGATTATTTAATAATTGTGAAGTGTCTAGACTTCATTCCTGATAATACCATAAAATTACACCCTTAAAGCTATAGTTCAAATATTTCGGATTAGAGCAAATTTTTACAATTATACATATTTATTTATACGTATGGTTGGATAAAAAAATCATTCAAAATGAGGGAATCCACGTATTTATACTCATTAAAAATGATATAGTCATTGAAAATTATAATCATTAAAAATGATTATATACCGCGTCATTCTTAAAATTGCGATCAGCAGCGAGATTCTCAAACTTACAACGACAATTTTCAGTATCGCTGTCCCATCCTTATTGCACGCATAACGATAACGAAAAGTATAGCTATAATTGATCCCGCTGCAGAAGAATGTTCTTCCACCACGCTCGGTTCGGTTGGTACGTCAAATTTATATTATTTACAGTTATTTCCAATATAATGAAATCGAAATATTCCATCGGGATGCGCCCTGATATGTATGACATTGCGTCTACTTGACGTTTACCGGCAGAATCATTATCAGCTGTCGGAAAACGCTTGTGAACAAAGAGCGCCGTCGTTGTTAAATTCCGTAACTTTGGCAAGCTACAATGGCACATGATCCACTATCCACATGATCTGTAAACTTGTTTTTTTTTTTCCGTTTCAAGTTTCAATGGTAAATGAGATATGAAATGATAGAAATGTGCGTGTCATGAACGAGGAAATGTGAGTTAGAAAACAATCAGGTAACCGTGTAAGACACACTTAACAATAAGAGAAACGTGTGTTATTGCTCTATGTGTTGGCAATCATAAAATATAAATAGGTTCCTCGTTGAGTTATCATTATGGCGAATAATATTATTGCTTTTCTCTAGAATACACCATTTAGAATGTATATATATATATATATAATATAATGTGGTTCGACCCATAACCAAAACAACTAACCTGAACTCCAAATCAGCTGGATTCATTCGAGTATCATTGTTACAATCGATTAAAGTGTTGGGTGTTTTGAAAAATTAAAAAAAAAAGAAATAGCGAAAATAGACAGTTGTCTCTGACTCTTCCGAATTCAAAGTGTCACATATTCAAATTGTCAATGTTGATAAGTCAATCCGACAGTTATTTGTACAAAATTATTAAAATATTATTGAAATATTGCCCAATTGCCGAAGCCACGAGAGATTTTCAATAATGATTGGGATAGAAAAATATATAAAATTGACATAGACCTATTTCTCAATTGATCATTCCCACGTGTTAGTTGCGAGAGTAATTTTTTTTGGCCACTCATTCCATGGAAGGATATAATTTTCGAGAATATTTTATATTTCAATCATGAAAATTCAAAGTTAATTGAAGACATGCTTCTTCTGGGAATAGAAAGTATACAAATTTTTCTCATTATTACATGTCAAAGGAGAACTGGATTTAATTTAGGAAAAACCATTTTGCAGTGTGAATCAAGATATCTTGAACAGAAGTGAGATAGTATCGAAAAACTAAAAACTATGAGAAAAACTAAACAATATCATGGTTAGTTAGTTTAACGAGGATAATAAATTCCTAAACACTTTTTGATTTTCATACATTTATTTATTTATTTCTGCAATGTTTAACGATTCGAAAAAATAGTCTACAAATTTATGTGCTTTGTGTACAGGGGAGCCCATCAAAAAGACGCTGTGTGGACAAACACATCAATACGGTGATCAAGCACAAAAGATCAACACGAATCAAAGATATGTTTTGCTGGGGTAGCACAGTCCATGGTGAACTAAGCCTGGGCGGTATCGAAGATGACTTTATTCTTGAGCCTCGGGAAGTGAATTTCGAACGAGCGACGCAAATCAAGCAAAGTAATAACCTTTTGCTAATAAAAGAAATTTTAACGATGTTTCCTTATTTACAATATATATCTTCAAAATATATTTACCCTATAATAATAATTATAATAATAATATGGGTTGCTCATAATAATATGGGGAAGAATTATGCTCAACCCTAAAGAACTGAAATCATTTTTTTTTGCCTTCAAACCCACACTGGACTGAATAATTATCGTAACGTAGAGTTGACTCAAAGATTGCAGGTTTTTCTTAAATTTTTCAAGACATTCTTTTATATTTTCGTAAAGCCCTTGTGAGCCGATGGAAAAATTTGTTTCTTATTCAGTTTCCCCTTGCCGGTAAATATTGCATAGAATATTGTTAACAATATATATCAAAATTTGCTCAAATTACACCTCAATTCCAAGTAGAATTATTAATTGAATAAATCGTTAAAACAGCTATGAAATATAATAGAAATTATCGGAATTTCTTTATTATGAGTTATCCAATTACTTTGTATGTTAATTGTAAATGAAACAAAGAAATGAGTCATAATTGTGAAAGTAGTAAAAATCGTATACAATGACATTCGATACAAACAAATCGTTGAATTCCAGTTGCATGCGGTGAAAATTATACCGTGGTCATAACCGACGATGGAAAGATATATTCATGTGGGAATAACGACTACGGTCAGCTGGGCTATGAAATGCCAAGAAGACGATTACGTAAGTGTAAACCAGAAATTACGTCGAGTCATTGAACCGCTACAGAATATGAAGAAAAACAATGCAGCAACAAGTATTAACGTTCTTTTTCTACACGCAGAATTGGTTCCTGGCCTCGAAGCTTTTGCGTTCAAACAGGTCGCATGCGGATCCAATCACACAATGGCCATCAACGAATGGGGCCAATTATTCGGCTGGGGTTGCAATCAACTCCGTCGATTAGGTTATCAATATTTAAAACAATGAATACTTTTAAAAAATGTAATAAACGCAACAAGATTGTCGGTTCTAACCAGTTGGAATGTTTTTTTACTTGCAGGCTTCATTTCAGACCGTGCGTTGGTGCCGAAACCTCAAATGGTAAGAGCTTTAGGCACGAGCGTTGTTGTTCAAATTTCGTGTGGAATAAAGCACGTTGTTGCACTCACGAATAATGGTATGGTTTATGCGTGGGGCGAAAATTACGACGGACAAATAGGAATTGGTATGGAATTGGATTCTGTGCCTCAGCCATCTCGCGTGACAAAATTGTCTACTCTACCAATTGCATTTATAGCCTGTGGAGGATATCACAGTATAGCCGTTACGAAATCAGGTACATGTTTCCATTTTTCATCCCCAATTTTAAGAAAACTAAATTGAAAAGTTAAATGGCTTGGAATCAATAAAAACAACATTATGGATAAATTCAATTCGCTATTCAAAATATCCATTTTCCATATTTTAATTGAACGAATAAATGGGCATAACTCGAGACAAATACGTAACAACAAACGATCGAAACATGAAAATCCTTTAAACAGGGGCTGTTTACGGTTGGGGAAGAAACACCTTTGGTCAATTGGGTGGCATGATCAACGGTAGCATTAGCTCGCCGTTTGAGCTCAAAACTCTCAGGAATGTCAAAGTTCGTTACGTCTCATGTGGTGAAAATTGTTCTGCATTTCTGACGATGGTAAGAAAAAAGATATGTGCATCAATTTCGACCAATTGATTCGTTGATTGAATGACCTAACATGAAAAAATTTACAGGATGGTGGAGTTTTTACGTGTGGCGCGGGAATGTATGGGCAGTTGGGACATGGGAGCGTCGCAAACGAAATGTTGCCACGTCAAATTGTTGAACTCATGGGAAGCACTATCACTCAAGTAAGATTTCAAGTCTTTCGATCTGTTGTTCAAATTATTCCTTCCATACAACTTATCATAAAAAAAGTAAAAACTACAAAAAAAATTGACGCGATTAAACATTTGGGAAACTAAAAAATTTCCATTTCTGATGATACCACGTTACCGAACCAAAAAACATTAAATTTTTTTTATCTATATACTTGCGATTCATCTATAAAAGTAACAGAATTTCTGAAAACTTTTGACCTGTAAGTTGCAGGAATTACATTTTGTTTCCTTTGATGCTGCGATCAATCGCTCATCTTTCAATTAACTTATCAGTCCTCGGGTATTGATTATCATAAAATTTAGATATCGTGTGGCAAAAAACATATGTTAGCGGTCGACTCATCACGTGGCAGAGTATACGCTTGGGGTTTAGGAGGAGCAGGACAGTTGGGAAGCCGATCAACACAAAGTGTAGCAACACCACAAGTCGTACCAGGACCATGGGTATCACCAGGTGGATCAGGGTCATCCGAAGTAGTCGATTGGAAAAGCGAGCAAGGTTACGTCATAAAGCGAGTCACTACCGGCGGTGATCACTGTTTTGCGACTGTAACCCAAAAAAAGGTAAAAAACAAAATGAATATATAATTTTTCATTTTATTTTAGATGCCAATTTTTATTATTTATCATTCAGAAATCAAACGTTCTTGTTATTTATTTATTTCTCAAATCAAAGATTCCTTCAAACCCAAACTGTTTCATCATTGAGTTTTGGAAATTTATTCTAACTCAAGTCGTTTGTTACTTCGCAGGATAATATTCAGCCAGACGACTGCAGAGTTCTTGACCCTGATACGCAAATACTAACGGTGACGAGAGATCGAATTTCCGCTTGTCTACGAGTAGAAATGGGATCACCCGTCGATCAGGATCTTATGACGTCAGTTCATCATTCAATTTGATCCATTTATCACCAAGTGATTTGCATTGAAACAAAAAAATTATTTATTGCTTTACAGATATCTAGAGACTGTTTTTAGAAGCGTGCCA
The DNA here is from genome assembly GCA_013761285.1 of Campoletis sonorensis. Lineage (NCBI taxonomy): Eukaryota > Metazoa > Arthropoda > Insecta > Hymenoptera > Ichneumonidae > Campoletis > Campoletis sonorensis. The sequence continues at coordinate 492,350 of JACEOJ010000090.1, forward strand.
TGCTTAAATGCATCCTTTTTGATTGAAAACGATGAGCACTACACCTGTTCGAGCAAAAATCATGGAGTTGATGTACGTCAAGCGATTGAAATTTATGGAATGATTTCGGAACTTAGTAACACGACGATAAAAGACTTGGTGATTTTTTTTTCGACTCTTTGTGTTAGTCATTGTCATAAATATTCCTTTTTTTTTACTCTCATTTCTTTACATCTGTTTAGATATTTACGAGCATAATTGACGGACTCGTACCGTCTCTCCGCACACCAACTCCGGATCTAGAATGCCTTAGAATTTTTTTGACCTTGCCTATGTATTATGCTTTTACGGAGCCCAGAAATCACTTGAATCTTCAGACACCATTTGCCAAAAGAATTCTACAATTGGATACCGATTACCAAACAGCCGTTAGTTCCTGGTGGTCAAACTCTAACGTACAAATATTTGAGCGTCTCATACGAATATACAAATTGGTAGTTCTTCACCTTATCAAACTTTCAAAACATTATGAAAGTCAGGCAAGTACTATGGAATAGTTATTGATTCGTAAGACGAACATAATCGCTGAGCTCAATGCTTTTGTTAACAATTTTTATTCCATATTTACACCTGCAGCAACAAATCATGATGGACCTGGAATTAAAAAAATCTCTCGATCTTCTACTTCTTATAAATAAAGCTAATCAATCTGCCGATGGTGGTTTACGTGTCCCTTACGGGACATTTCATTTGCCAGAATTGAAAGAACTCATTGACGTCAAATCGGATTACGTTGAATGGCTGCTGGACGAAGATTCACCTCTGGTTAGCTCCGATTTCATCACGTAGAATATTTACTTTCTCATTATTTGGTCATTTTATTTCGTCTACACCGACATATTTTTATTTTGTTTATTTTTATTTCTCATTTCAGTACAAAAAAATCTACTTTTGTCATTATCCATTCTTGTTCGACGCCGAGGCGAAAACGATTCTTCTGGAAACCGATCAAGCGATACAGGTATTTAGTCATTTTTGAATTTGTATCGTTAATCACCTTGGAGCAAAAACGATGTCAAAATCCTTGCTTACCGTTTCAACAAAGGATCGTTCATCAAATAATTAGACTTTTTCGTCATTGATTTTTCCTTTTCCAGGACATTCCCTATTCAGACAATAGATTTAATATTTTTCTCAACTCATTGAGTCCTGAAATTCTAGTCGTACAAGATTTTTTGGCAAGAATCCTATCGACAGAGAATACTGAATAAAAAATGTATTTTCTAGATGCACTCGGCGATGAGTGAAGCTGCGACGAGAGCTTTGACTCACATGTTATTCGCACCTTATCCAGCTGGCTCAATTGACGCTCGACACCAACAATTTATAACTTTTACCGTTTCACGTGAAAATTTGGTGGACGACACATTAGCTCAATTGTCCTTGTACGAATCGAGCGATCTAAAAAAACCTCTTCGAGTGAGTTCCTGCAAATTCTTCAATCATTGGCAACGATATTTCAAACCCAAACAATAGCAATCGAGCACTAGATGAAAATATATTTTTGTGCAGGTGAGATTCCACAATGAAGAAGCCGAAGATGCAGGTGGCGTAAGAAAAGAATTTTTCCTGTTATTGCTCAAAGAAATTCTCGATCCTAAATACGGAATGTTTAAACAATATGAAGAAACTCGAGTCATATGGTTCAGCGAAGTACCCTTGGAAGAAAAAGTCATGTTCTTCCTTATTGGCGTTTTGTGCGGATTGGCCATTTATAATTTCATTATAATTGACCTTCCTTTTCCATTGGTATTGTACAAAAAATTATTGAACGAACCGGTTGGACTGTCCGACGTGAAGGATATATCGCCAACCATAGCGAGGTATGCGAAGTTTTTTTTTTCATTATGTCCCAAAAATCAATAGTTAAATATTCATCGCTACACTTTAGAGAAAAAGTTATAATTAGACATTTTCTACAAAAGATTAATGATTGAAAATTCATTTTCTAGAGGCTTGCAAAGTCTTTTGGATTACGAAGGATCGGATGTTGAAGAAGTTTTTTCTTTGTACTTCGAAGTTTCGAGGGAAGTTTTTGGCCAACACGTCGTTCACGAATTAGTTCCGGGTGGCAGCAACATACCGGTCACAGACCATAACAAGTAATGTAATTCATTGACAATCGATGACCGAGAAAAAAATATCTTTCGATATTGATTATTATTTTATCTCATTTTTATCTTCAGACTGGAATACATCAAATGCTACGTTGATTACATGCTCAACAAATCTGTCGAGCCGCAGTTTCAAGCTTTTTACGACGGCTTTCACAAAGTATGCGGTGGTCGTGTCCTAGAACTATTCCACAGTCACGAATTGATGGCGGTGGTTGCTGGCAACGAGAATTACGACTGGAGAGAATTGGAAGAAAACACTGCGTACAAGGATGGCTACTCAAGAACCGATCCAACAATTGTTCTTTTTTGGCAAATTTTTCATGAGCTTTCACTCGAAGAAAAAAAAAAGTTTCTGCTGTTTTTAACTGGTAGCGACAGAATTCCCATACAAGGCATGAAAGCGATTAGGGTGAGAGGTTATAGATATTTTTCCAATCATTTATGCAGTATGAAAGAATCGTTTTAAAATTATGAGGAAACATGATACGAGTACAAAAAAATAATTTATTCATTAATGTTAACCATCAAATATTTCAAACTTCATAGCTCGTTTCCGTCAATGTTTTGAATTTCTATTAATCCCTTTTTTCTTTCTTTCTTCTAGATAACGATTCAGCCGATGATGGACGAACGTTATTTGCCTGTTGCTCATACGTGTTTTAATCTGTTGGATTTGCCTCGCTACAAGACTCGCGAAAGGCTTCGTTACAAATTACTCCAGGCAATACAGCAGACTCAAGGATTTTCACTGGTGTAGAAGTTCGCCAATTAAAAAAATAATCGGCAAAAATGTTGTTATAAAGAGGGACATGGAAGTAGTACGATAATGGCGACTAGTTGGCAAATCTAAGCGCGTACTCCGATAAACCGTACGAAGGAGACTCGAAAAAAACGAGCAACAATTCGCCGAACTTGGGGAAACTTATTGTTTTCTCCTTTTTTCCACTCTTTGAGTCTCCAACGTGAAGAAAAACTGTACGCCTAGTCAAGCGATTGGATATTTCACGGTGATTGTTTGCGAAATTTTGCTTGTAATAAATCAAATATTCAAGTCGTGTCCTATCCGATCGCATTCTGTAAACATACGAAGATACTTATTTTCTTAAACAAATTTTGATGAAACTCATAAAGCCTACATCCGTAAGGTCACGATTTGTCAACAGCATTTATACAGACATATATTTTGAACATATTGCTATTTTTTTTCTTTACTCATCGAATTATTAATCTGGAACTCGAGTTGTACGTCAATGCCAATATAGTTGTTGGCTTCATGCAACGAAATTTATTGTGTTTTACAAAACGTGTGTGCCTTGGCTTCATTTTAGCTCTTGAAAAATGAATGAAAAATGGATCAATCGAATTCCGCAACTTACATTCTAGCCCCGTCAGCATTTACTAAAACCCATAGTCGGTATTTAAAAAATATATGTATATTTATTCTTTGCTACTACCAAGAAATTGTTGCACAGGTTATATTTCACATACATTGTCGAATTATGAACCTCACGTTATATAGAATAACGAGACAAATAAAAAGTGAAAAAATAAATAAAAGATCATCGTGATATTGTATCCTTCGTTCACGTTTGTTAATGCAGTGAATCATAAATTAATTAATTGTCGATTTCTTGTCCGAGGACACTTCCTTTGGTAGTCCATATGAGCAAAATTTTTACAGAATAATAATGGATATCAAATAACGCAAATGATTTGAAGAAGAAAGTTTAGAGTCCGTGGTCGATATTCAAATTTACACTTTGAATAGCTTGTGGTATTTTTAGGCAAACATTGAAATTGATATGAAAACAAAGCAAACTCCATGACAATGGTAGAAAACTTTGGTCCTGCAGAAAGTTACAATAAAATTCCTGTAACGCTGTAATAATTCACGGTTTTCATTTAATTTACTTGATGTTGAATTGGTCGAAAGTTGTTTATTTGAATCAATAAAAAGAATCATCTTTATCTAAACTCGTTCGAGTGAATGATGACAAGAGAGAATTGAATATGGCCGTTGGCTGGACAGAAAAAAGGCTTTACCTACCTGTGAATATTATTAATAATAACAAAATTATGATTGATTGTTGTTTATTCCTTCAAATAACATTTTTAAATATGATACAACATCGTTAAAAATATATCGTTAGTTGAATAACTGACAGTTGGTCGGTTTGCGTTGAATCACATTGCATTAAAAAAAAAAAATCAATAATAAATAAATAAATAAATAAATACGCCCGTTTCATTTGTATCTCGAAATTATAACGTTTGTACATTACGGCGTGTTAAATGAATCGACACGTCGTTCGATTCTTGTCGTTCGTCATCAAGCCGGTTGTCGCTTTGTAAAATCGACACAAAAATATTTCAATCCAGGCTTGATTTTTCGATATCGTTCTCTATTCTCGACGTTCTGTTTTTTTGTTTCCATCTATTTTTTACCCTTCGATTTCCATCTCATTTCCGTAATTCGTCGATCTACGATTCAATAAGTTAGTTTTGGCGAGTGTGATGCATTAATTAAAAAAAAAAAAAATGTATCAATAGTTGCGCGGGATCGGAAACCAACTAAAAAGCAAAAGGGACAAAAGTTTGTGTCCCCGTGAAAGTCATCTGAGTTATTTGCAACTGGCTTTTTATCAAGATGAAAATTATTCTCATACTTTTTTATTCAAAGAGTACGAATTTCGTGTTACGATTGTAAATTGCAACGAAATTTTTTGCATTGCATTCGTCAACTGCGATTTTTGCCTCAATCGTAACGAAAACATTAAATCTCACATTCTATGGAATCCGTACAATTATATTTCATTGTTAGAGTTTCCAAATGAATCACGAATATTATATTTCGAAACTGTGGACAATTGTGGATATATTGTGGACAAAAAAAACGCCAGAAAGCTCATAAAACATGTGTAAAAAGCGTAGTTCGTTAAATAGACATATCTCACTGCCGAATTGTGGTGCCAAGCGTCTATGTAGCTTAGTATTTAGTATTTACATCGTAAAGTAAATTATGACGAGCATTATAAATGATCGAGAACTGGAAACAAAAGCGTAAAGGAAACAAAGTTCCCTTCAGCTCTCGATACAACAAATGTTTAATTTATTTTGTTCATCGACCTCACACCAATCTATTTATATTGTGATTGGCCTCAGAGTTAATTACTTTGCGTGTTGGACCAATATAACGTCCCGATTAGAACTCAATTCCGATTGAAAAAAGATCGATGAAAAAAAAAGGTAATAAAATTACTAGACTCTCCAGCAGGTTGTAGAATAGTCTAATAGTCTTAATGTTGATAAGCGGGCGAGAAATATTGAGTTCCAGGTGGTGCTCGGTAACCGGGATAAGTACTGTTGAGAGCGTGTTGAGCGAAAAATCCACTGTAATCCTTATTTACTCTTCGTGGTCTCACAGCAGGTCCCTTCGCCAATTCCAATCTCGCTTTGTTCTCCGCCTCTGTTTGAGCTTTCACCGATTCTGGTGGCCATTTCGTGTCCCCTCTCATGTTACCGCTTATCGGTGCCATTGTTGCTGCTGGTTGAGCCTGATAAACCGGTGCCGGTGTCTGCAAATAAAAAATATTTTTCAAAAACTACATTAAGTATCTAGTATCCTAAATATACTTTTTATTCGAATTTTTGTATACAGTAATTTCGTGTTATTATCGTAACTCTGTAACAGGAGCTAAAGTTCATTGAGTTTCTATAAACTAATTACAAATTGTACTTGCTGGACGTAATTATGAAAAATCGAGTTCCAACTATTTTTCTCGTGATATTTTTTTGGATTGGAATTTAAAAAAAGTTATCGTCAATTATGACACTTCCGAACCATTACAGTACAATGGACAAACTGAGGAATAGCGATTTCTATAATTTTTACAATCGGATTTCTTGAAAAAGGAAATGAACGATCAAAAATAATAATATTGCCGAACATTCGCATATCATTGCGTTACGGTGAATATTTTAATTGGAAGGAAGCAAATGGAAATTTGGAAATAAATGATCAAATATAAGAGCATTTGGCGACGAATGAACGAACCGATTAATCCGCGACTTGTGAATTTCGGTTAGAAACAAATGAGTAACGTCGTCAATCACGCGCTCTCTTTCGCCACAAGTAGTGTCCCTTGTTCCAAAATATACACGCGAGTCATATATATATATATACAATTTCATGATATTGAGCCAGAAGACATTCGCTACATCGAGACGATGTTGCACTTTTAGTATTTTGAAAAGAAGCCAACGGAAAAATTCAACCAACCGCTTATTGAGGTTGTCATAAAAGTTTTGATACGATTCAGTTCGTAGAGTTAAGCAATGATCCAGCAATATATTTCGTATCTAATCCAAATCTTTCGGAAACCATATAAAGAGAATATAAAAAAATGGGCAATGGCATTACGATATGAAAGTATAAATAATGAATCAAATATTGATTATCACATTCATTTATCAATTACACTTGGCAATCATGACTTTTATTTGATAAATTCAAGAATAATTCGGTAATTCAACAGAACTATAGTTATAATGAACGATTTTCCTTTTAACCAGCAATCCAAGTGGTTGAAACAACAAATTCTTCGTTGGATAGAATGTTTTATTCGTCGCCCATGACCACAGTATTAGTTTGTCCATCGCAAATGTTGTGTATCCAACAAATTTTATTTTTCAGTTAAGACTATTAATTGAAACAAACCTGGGATATTGGTGGCTCGGGCCTAAGAGTTATGAGAGAAGGTGGCGGTTCAAAAATCGGTTGTTGATAAACCGGAATCGATTGGGACTGTTTCTGCTGCGGCGTTGGATGATCGAAGGAATTAACAGAGTCTTGCTGCAAAGGAAAAAAAAACAATTGCGATTGTTATATTATTCACGAGATTTGAAGTTTTTTTTTTTGTCCATTGGACTTAGTAGTGACATACAAAGTGCTGTTGAAATAAGTCAATGTGCTCCAAATTTTGATAAATTCATTCATGCTTCGTGCGTATTAAATGATTGCTTCGGTTGACTACATCGTGAGGAAAAAACTTGTCTCCTCATTCATTTTTCCTTATCATTCATTTGTTTTTCTTTTCACCTGTTATGTTGCCTTGTTCTTAATGGTTTTTTTAAATATATTTTTTACCTTCCAAGGTTGTTGTTGTTGAGGTTGTTGAAATTGCTGGGGACGAGTATTGTGATGCTGCAGAGGAGAATGTTGATAAGGAAGAGGCGATGTTGCAGGTGGTGGTGTAACGGGTGCCCAAGTCTTAACCGGTTGTTGTTGATGAAAATGAGAAGGTTGTCGAAGATTACCGGAAGGACTTAAAGGCGAAGGTGAAGACGCCTGTGGTGAGCCACGTGGTAAAGTCCCTATCGTAATCGGCGATCGGGGTGATCCACCAGACGAGGGACTGCTCTGGTACGTTATGTACTCACCTCGAGTCTTTCATCAAATTCATTGAAAAAATAAAAAATAAAAAATAAAAAATGAAAATAAAAATATTTCGGACATTGACAGTAGGTGGTCTTTGGTTTGATGTATCAGGTAATTTTTGTTTGTTTTTTCGTCACAACGAAACATTCAGCGACGATGTAGTCAACGGCAAACTTCAAATACAAATATGCATTTCTCATGCAGTAATAATTTTGACAGATATATTACATGTTACATCGGTTAAATGTTCATTTATTTGTTCGATTTTAAATGCAATTGTATTATGTACCTTGGCTTGCACTGGACTCTTTTCGACAAAGTCGACACAGTCCTGATCCTCGGGCGGAGGTGGCCAAGCTACTCGTTTTAAACCTTTAATAATAAAAATTTTGAGTTATTTTATAAGTGACGTAAAAAAAAATATTTCAATGGCATATCACAAGTGATGGACCAATGAATTAACACGTGTGGCATTTGGTCGACGTTTTTTTTTTGTGTGTCTCAATTCTCAGCAATATTTCCTATTGTCAAAAATAGAGAATTCAAATTTTTATGGATTACTCTGGAGTTGAAATATTCGTGATTCCGATTCGAACGATTTGAAATATAATTGACTGTGGCGATGGCGTTCCACTTGAAACACAACATGAAAAGTTTGAAAATTCCACAATTTGATCAAAGGCAAATTCATTTGAATTTTATAAATGAGTTTCCCTAATTATTTGAATTCACAGTCAAGCCGAATTTATTTTTCGAGGACCGTCATTTTTTTCACATAAGAACTTAATACTATAAAGTATATTTATAATATGAAATAGCAAAATAAAGCAAAGCTATTAATACAATGCAAGGTGAAGGACGCCGAGGAAAATCGTCGCATGAAAATGCTCACGGTCAGATACAATCGACGACAAGCAGATATTGAGTCAAACTTCATGATGAGACCTTTGAGAAATAAATTCGAAATAAAAAAAAAAGCTTATTTCTTGACCTCATGAGCCGTGTGCATTGAGTGCCTGTTGTGCGTCACCGAATACTCTCTGACTCACGGTTTTGTCTGCCCTAACGCTCAGGTTTATTTATATAAATATCGTTTCAGGGATCGTTGAATCTCCCTGGCATTGTTAGATTTTTTTAAAATCGCCTCAAAGTCACGACAACGTCACGAGATTCTTGTTCTTTGTTTTTATTATTATTATTTTTTAATCGCACTATTTCGATTCTCTTCCAAGATCGTGGGAAGAGAAAATTGGAATGATGAGTAGATTTTCTCGTTTTGGCAACGATACATACTGTCAACATGCGATACGTATTTAACTCTCGAGGCTACGATTTCGTAAATACACAAGTTAGAACGCGGAAACAATTTTTATATTAAATAATACGCGATTCTTTTCAGGCAGCAAGATAATTATGAAAATTCGATCAACAAGATCGAGACGATTTCAGCTGAAACAAAACTTTATTTGTTGATTGAAAAAAATAACCGCCAATTTTTGTTGTTGTTTTGGCAATTCGGGATTCAAGTTTCAAACAGCTATAAAATTGCAACAGCTCACCCTGAATATCAACACAATTTCACGGCCATTCGTACAAACGGATTATTATGTTTTTCAATCGTCGGAGCATCCCTAGCCAAATTTATATCTCATAACTATTATTGCTTGCGTATGTATGACGAATTCGCGAAAATTACCAATTAAGGAGGGTGGCTACACTCAACGATGATACCCATGTTAAAAGAATAGGACATTTTAAAAATATTTGAAGTTCATAAGATTTGGTGAGCATATCCTTTATTATTAAATATGAAAATGAAGGTTTTTTTTAGGTTTTTCTCTACATAGTTCTCGAGTAATTAAATACTAAAGTTCACGTGTATAAGCATATCACTAACATGCATATTTATAGATATATATTGCGTGCAATAAGTACTGTAATTACTCGATCACTATGTAGAAAAAAAATTTGAAAAAATGTGTATATGCATAATTAATGCTGAAGACTGTTATCACCAAATTTTATTAACTTTTTTTTACATATTGATGTATGCAGCGGCCCTCCTTAATTTGGCTTTACCGCAAATTTTATATACATTTCCAATATTAAAATGAATAACAGTATATTGAAAATAGAAAATTAAATCGGACAGATAGGGTAGAAATTTCATGCATTTTACGTAGACGAATACAAATGATTTTTGTAGTGAATAGTGTGTCTAGAAGAATTTTACGAGAAGGTGGTCGAACGATTAAAAAAATAATTGATGTAGAAAAAATATGGTTCAAAGTAAATAGATTTTTTTTTACATTCGATAAGAATTCTTGCCAAATTTTGCGACTTCAGAAAATAAAAAGAAGGCAAGGTAATTATTTCATATGAACAAAATTATTCCACTTTTCGCTGATAACTTTTCTGGACTCGGAATTCATGGCGAACAAGTTGATATTTTTATTATGAGCAACAAACTCTAACGGTTTCACGCGGCATTTCAGTTACGAAAAATCTTGAAAAACTAAACAATCCGTAGATAGTAAAATAAGGACTCATCAGCGTAAAATTTGGCCAAAAGTTTCATTTACAAACGGTATCGTATTTATAGACATAGCTTGAGGAACATTTTAGATCATTCGTCGAGATTTATTCCTGGTTTATAAATGCCCGTCCCTGCGACACCAATTTCAATTATATTCAGCGAGTTATATGTACGACGAATGTACATACGTGAAAACTGCAAGGAATTCAGAAGCCAGCCGCGAGATGGAATGTTCTCATATTCAGAAAAGATAAACGAGGTTGAGGATTAAGATCGTTGATTTAATGATAATTGCACAAATCACCAAGATGGTAAAATATCTCACGGAGACAATTATCCGACGACGTATGCAACCCTCGAGATGGCACACGTTCTAATATTTCTCTTTTTTTCGTAATTCTTTTTTTTTTGGCAAGGTCAGTAACAACAAATGTATATCACATGGGAAAGTGATTATTAATGTGGATGAAGACGTACCAACACCAACTTTCAAGGGTGAAAAGACGCGTGTGTGGGCGTGTGGAAGCAAAAAATGATCCAGTTGAATTGCTTCGTTGCGACTGAGTATCGACTTTGCCAAAACGAAACCTCGCCAACAACTAAACCCTCGTGAAAATCTTCCACCGGCATCCACCTGTGTTAAAACACGATGATAATCGCGGTGAGAGAAACCCGGCGAACGATTTTAGAGCCTCCACACACTAAACGCGAATCTGAGAGAAGAGGGGCGACGAAAATTTTCGAATCGACGACCAATGGAGGGAGATAGTAGTGAGACCTTTCAATTCTCCCGGGGGTTGCCTATGTCTTATACTAAAAATGATCCAAGATAATGGCCTCGAGAAATATCATTTGTAACCAGGAATTTTTTTAGTGTCATATTCGACATTCATAATTAGTGAAAAATCGTTGATTTTTTTTCTTTCAGTTCAAACACAACAGATTTTGTCATTAAAATTCATTTTCATTTCTCGTTAACTTCTTTTGTAGACATAATTTGTTATTTTTGGCAACCTTCGATTTTTCCAATTTATCAAAATATCCGTTTTAGGTTATTCGTGAATAATATAAATCTAGTAATACGAAAATAATTAATTGGGCTTTAAATCCGTATGGAGGAAAAGTGGTGGAGTAGTACCTGATTTTGGCTCAAACAATAAGCGGCAGTGACGACCATCCTGAGGGCAAAATGGTGGCCAATATTCACGAAAATGACTTCTAGGCCTTACAAGACGTCGTACTTCAGCGGTGGACATTGGACACGGTCTCGGAAGCCGTGCAATCGGATCCACGGCTTCTCGTGGAGCATTTTCAAGGAAAAAGCATTGGACAAAAGCGAAGCGTTTCTTTCTTTTATCATTGTCAGTTGCAAAATTACTTGTTTTCACAAAAATGTGGCTTCTTCAGCTGTTGCGATGTTAGTTCCGTGTTACTGATCACGCCCTTTTTCGTCTCGTACATTTCAGGCCGGATCCCTTTACAATGATGTATGATGTATTATTTTTTATTACAACAAGTTATCAACATTTCTAGAAGACTACAATGTTTCATTCAAATTTTACGAATAGCAAAAAAATAAATATAAACTCGAAAATTATGTTTATGAAAAATATTCGATTCGCGATGTACATCGTTGAAATGCAACGATTGAACAACATTTTTTTGCGACTTGAAAACTAAATCTACGAGAAAATTTGGGACTATTTGAAAAATGAAAAAAAAAAGATTAACAAAAATAATTGGGTTCGAACGTTGCAGACTTCAATGTCATATGTATTTTAATTGGAATAAGTAAAAAAAAGGTTTGAAATGCAAATGGAAATACAACACGATTTCAATCTTTCACACTTAATTTCAAACTTGGAAAAAAAAATTTTTTTTTATGAAGAAAACGCTGCTATAAAGGATAAAAATGTACAAATTTCGTACTTATTATTAGTATTTTCGATATTTTATCGGTCCATCAGTGAAAGCATTCAAATGTTTTTTTTTTATTCTTTGAATTACATTATGAAATGACTTGAAGTAATATTAGTTGAAAATGAGCCTCGAAAAAGTTAGTCAAAGCGTGCAAAGAAATTTTACGAGCGAATTTTCGTGGTGCAAATCCCAGTTAAACGAAAAAATAGAATTTTTTTTTGCTTTCAGTCACTCACTCGGATGTCCAGCCCGTTGTCGCGCTTCTTCCTCCTCGAGCATTCGTAATACGGCGCTGTTCTGAAGATTGGCAGGTTTTGCCAACTGATTGAAGTCAATTCTGTAATTTTTTTCAACACAAATTAAAACCCCGAATCGCTGAATTAACAAAGTTGAAGAATGGCTCGACAGTTATATATAATGATGAGTCCAAGAAATGTATGATCAGGACATCAAGAAAATAGTTGTGACAGCTACGAAAGCATCACTTAGACTGAGCGATTATTTTGACAGGTTCTGCTATATGTGACGTTTGTCATTGTGATAAAGTTGAGAGATCGTATTTTGCTATTCTTGAACCCGTTCGGAGGGTCACAAAAGGCGTAAGAATACGCGTGACAGATGCCGCATTGTCGAGGCAAAAAGTTTTTCAAACGCTACAGTTTAAACTGCATCAGCGGTTGTTCAATTTTTCTTAAAAAAAAACCCCACTTTCTTTTAACAAAGTACGAAAATACGAGATAGAATTTTTGTTTCCCCAAACAAAAGTAAAACATAATATTGAAGTCTCCATCGTTGGGACCCAATGATTTTTTTATTCTTTTTTTTTCTTCAATTTTTCGAATCGTCCTCATTTTCGAAAAATCGAAAAATGGAAGTGGCAGAAAAGGAATGTCGCTGCATTCCAACGATGCAAACTTCAACATTATAGTGAAACTTTGAACTATTACTTGCAAGAAATATCGAACCGATTGGTTGCAAAGATTTATCAGATTTCAATGGTTTAGAAAACGCCATAAAATTAACTTTTTTTTTTTACAGAAAATGAGCATGAACTGGATGCGATCTCGTTCATATTTTTTTTAGAAACGATCAAATCGATAGGCGTAAAATATGTTTGGCCACAGCTTTGCATTCCTTTAATACAATTATTATTAAATATTGTCTTGTAGAATTCCATTTTTTTTCATCGTCTTCGTGTCATCTCATGATGTTGAGCCGTTAAAGTTTAGATTGAGTTGAAAAATAAACTAAGATTTTCGTCCTGTCTGAAAGTTCCTGAATCGAATCTTGGAATCTTCACAATTCAACGAGACTGTATCGCCTCCCAGTTTGAGTTTACAAATCGATAAACGTGGCTTGACAGATCGGTATCAAATATTCGATGAAACAACAGTCACGTGGAGTCATGACAAAAATGGACCAGGTTGCTTCGTTTTTGAAAAAAATGTCTATCGTATCAAAGACATGGAAATATTTGCGATTTCATAACCGAAAATAACCTTTTTTAGTAAATAAGAAACAAATGAGCTTAAGAAATTGGAAGAAAAAAAAATTGTCTGAGTATCAAAAATTGTAATAATTGGTCGATGATAAACATAAAGATACGACTTTCTTTTGGCTTTTCCACGTCTTGAATTGCAATCCTAAGTAATAAAAAAATGTACGTGGAGTGCCATTAACCAAAATTCTACTGTAACAATACCACCAGCTGATAAAGCTCGTTGGTTAATGCAATTGGGTAAAAGTGTTGTCAGGAGATGTGAGCATTAACGAAATTTCTACAATAGTGAATCCAACAACAGTTGGTAAAGTGTGCATAGTTCTGGATCGAAATGTCGGTACAATAAATCGAAATATTAATAGAATTTTATCTTTATAGACACGACATTAGATCTTTGCCAGCAGCCGGTAAACAAAGTTGAGCAAATTGTTTTGGGAACGAAACACGAAGAGAAGGAGAAAGAAGAAGAAGAAGAAGAGATAAAGACGGAAGAATAAGAAGAAGAAGATCGACCGTCAAATGTACGGAACTAAGTCAAGTACGATCGGCGACTTTTGCGTAATAAATACACGAAGAGCTAGGCATCAGAGTTTATTTCCAACCGTTGTGATTCGTTCATCTGAAAATAACGCAATCGCAACAGTGACGAGTCACCGCGTCCCGCTCTCTCTCTCTTTCTTTCTTTCTCTTTCCAACCTTGTTGCTTTTTCGGCTTTTCCCGCAACTTCTACTTGGGAGATCCGCGAATCGATGGGCAAAGAGCCTTCTGAATCATCATATGTGAAATTATCTACAGACATATATTTATTGTACTGTTTTAAGTTCCTTGTTTATAGCATTTCTTCATGTGTCAATTCTTGATGTGCAGACACATCAGAGAGTCTATCTACCTCCGTCGGATGAAACCATCCACGACACGAAGAGTGATGTTTTCGTCTCTCGGATGCGTGTGCTACTCAACATTTTAGACTCTCATGCCTGATGCACTTCCTTGCCAAACTTCACGAATTGACGAGCTTCTTCGTTATTTTATTTAACTCATGACAGTTCATTGACTCCTCATAATACATCGATGAAATACCGTTATCAGTTTTTATTACGCTGTTTTCTTCAGGCAAATAATCAATGTTCAACTTTTTTTCCTGAGTTTTATTTCGATACTGAGTAAAAACGAAAACTTCAACTGTCAACTAGTTGGACGGGTCCAACTAAATAATCGTCCTTTACAACAATTTATTTTTTCATATCGATGATTGTTTTGAACGCAGTTTAATGTGAAATTAATAAAATGTATTTGAGATTTTAACAAAGAAGAGGTTGCTTATTAAAAAATTGTATTGACGTTTGAATCTTTGGATCGCAACGAATAATGTTTTTTATTAATTCTTGAAAAAATTTTAAATGTCCCATTTTTCTTGTCAATTCAATTCTCTGCTCGCACAAAAAACGATCGTGCACAAAAATGTTGGGCTTTCTTGAAGAAAAAATAGGATTTCCCTTGCATTCCAACAATTCTCAACTTCAACATGATAATTAAAATAATTCATTTAAAAAAGAATCGTAAATTCAATATCATAGTGAACTTACCCCACCGCCCCGTTGGACAAAACCTTTGTCTGTCGTTCCAGAGTCTCCTGAACAGCTTGGGGCAAGTAAAGATTTATCGGAGAGTTAAATTGTTTGTTGACGAGCTTTGGCGCCGGGATCGACATCTTGAAGTTCGTTGACGTGAAGTTTATTCGTTAGTCTCTTGATGATATCTAAAAAAAAAGTATATATTAAACTCTATTTATCATTAAAATTAACATTAAGATCTTTCTGGATTTCTTGCATAATCGAATTTTCGATTCTCCCCATTAATGGAGAATAATTTTCTACGAACATTTTCAGGTACAAAAATCACATTTGCAACGTATGCAACATTGAAACCCAACGATTTTTTAAAATTCTTTCTTTTTTTTTCGATTGCTAGAATCGTCCGAATTTTTCTCGAAGATTTAATTTTCAAGTGATAGAAAAATGTTGTCCAATTATCGCAAACTCTGAATGTGAATTTTCGGTTTCGTTGAAAACTATGAACGAGTTTGCATCGTTGCATTCCAACTTCAACATCAGAAAATCACTCGCGATGGATTATAATTGAACAGTTTAAGCCGGAAATCGCGGTGAAAATAGTTTTAAAAATTCAGTCCTTTGTTTAGAATGAATTTACGAATGATTGATTCTAAAAACGCGCAGAAATTGAGTCAATCTAAAAGTCTTCGTCACTGCATTATAAAGGCATGGAAATATCTATATCGACCTTGGCATTGACCTTGAGCAGTATTCCCAACACAAAGACGGTTTCTCGGACGTTTTCGTAAGAATATTGAATGTTATTGAACGGCAGTCTCGCTCAAAATTGAAACGTGACTTTCATCGCTAAAACGTAAAAATTCTATGAAAATGTCACCAGAATTAACGATTCTTAAAACCAATACTGTTTTTTATTTCAACTCAAAGAATCACTGATACAATTTTGGAATTTTTAACCACTAACTATTTTGATCAGGCGTCTCAAGTTTTCAATATTCGCTCAGATTCGTGCCAACAAGACAAATATATATAGCTTTACAGTGTAAGGTTCTACGAGTTGAGAATGAGAATACTGTGAATCATCGTTCGAGTTCGGCTATATCAATTTTACCTCTGATACAAAAATAATCACAATTTTCGAAATCGTTTACGAAATCCGAAGCCGACACAATGAACACAAGTGCGTTTCGTTACAGCCGCGTTTTCATAATGAGTTTGGCTTATTTTGATGACCAATTATATCACGAATAATTATTCCGTTGTGTTCGAAGCTTGTAAATTTTATTTCTACTTTCCTTTCGAACATTACAACGGATCGCTTTGAAAAATTTGCTTGTATAACGCGAATTGATGATAAATTTGAATTCGTGTTTTTATTCCACTGTGTTGTAACGTCCGTTTTTATCTCACGGGTACCGAAACAGGACCATTTTGAAGGAAGTAAAGAAAAAGAGCAATTTGGAATCTCGACAGCGAGGGGAACACCTGGTGTGCGTGGGGGTTTCTCGTTCGAAAGATGCGAGAAACAAGATTTTCTTAGTGAAATGTTGTCCGGTAGAAAAAAAAAGATTTAAAAAAAACATAATAACAAGGCTCTTAGATCACGAATTCTTGTAGAATACGTGGATCCTATCCGCGTAGAGTGCCGTGGCCCACCTCTGGTTATTTTTGCTACGAAATTCCTTCGAATATATAAGCATAACTATAGACATAAAGAAAGATAGTATGGCGGAGCGCAAAATCTTTCGGCCTCCTTCTTCATTCTCGCAACCGTTGTGTGTGCGTTTCGTATAAGACACGATCGCGCAAGAGATATTTAGTTTCGGGTGTGTTCGAATACTCATGTGTGTATATACGAAGTGTTGGGTTACGTGAAAATAGATTCGAGAGCGTGGACCATATCTTTCGCTACCGGAAACGGAGGCAGAAAATTCTCTTGATCGCAAGAATTGATATGATTTTATTTTTCTCCCCCCAAAAAATCTTTTTCCTCGTTGACATGCGAAAATTGCACGAAAAGATCCCTCGAATATATTTATCATTACAAAATGTAATCTTTTTCTTAAATTCATCGAATGCGAGCTTTGAAAATGCTTATTTTGGCGGTTGAATAGCGACATGACTGCCGATGAATATTAATACGAGCTAATAAACTAGAAGATTACTAGAATTTTTTCAAATATTATCGATAGAAGAATTATAAATGTGCCAATGTTTTTCATTCATTAACGAAAGAGCTCAAAAATATATGGAAAATCGAAATAAAATCAATTTATCAACTTTTTTTTTTTTAAACGACCGAATAAAAACTCACAACTCACAAAATAACGAAAAATAGATTGTCTCCAAATAGTTTCATTGTGTTTTGCCAAATTTCGATGAGTCACCTTTTCAGTTTTACTTACATTGATGAGCCTATTTTTATTACCAATAAATCGTTTCACCACATGACTTCGGTGATAAATGTTAACGTGATTTATTTTATGAAACAAGCTCCTCCATTTCATGCGTCGAAAGCACTATTCAATTAAGCTTTTCATGATGATCACTTTGCACGATTTATTATCGAATTTTTAAATCCAAATTCAAGGCAAAATTGTACAACGGTTTGAAAAAAAAAAAATTGAAAGTATGAAAAAATATTAATAACAGTTTATCGAAAAATAATTCGTCTTCATTATACTTTTTCAACGAATCAACAGTCAAAAGTGAACTTATTTTGTATTGAAAAGTAACCTTCAAAGTTTTTTTAATGTCAGCAGAAAACAACTTCTATTGATACCAATAATCAGATATGATTTTCTTTAAAAAGTTAAATATTCGGAATAAAAACATTCTTCGAATAGCTCTCATTTGTATGAATCATTATAATTTATCAAACAAGACCATAAATTGTGAACGACTTGAACGAGTTAAAAGAGACACCGTTCGTTTTTTTAATTATCGTGAACTACGCGCTCGTAATAAGTGAAAAGTTTTCACTTGGGTCAACACTGATTTAACAAAAAAGATAAAAATTTGTTACGAAATCGTGCGATTTATGGATGGCCGTATAATTTTCGTTATTTTATTGGTACTAAAATCACACTCTGGTTCAGATCATCACGTACTAGCTGTCGTGAAAAGCGATTTCATGAAAGAGGCACTCACGTGAAAAACAATAAACACGATGTAATATTTTCGTACTGTATTCTCGACGAAAATTCTAATTAGTTTTTATCGCGAGGTATATACTGAGGCTTCATTGAGGAAATTGGTTAAAAACTGTAAAAAAAAAAAAAAAAAAAAGACGTATCACTCATCCACCTATGTAATAATTAAGAATTTACATCGAAAACATTGATCGATAATACTGCAAGGACTGACGGTAATAACGTTTACAGTTAGTATAAAAGTTGGCGATACATCGATTGCGCAATCCCGCGTAAACACACTTTCTCTGTTACAGAGAGACGTGTAGAGAGGGGAAAAAGGAATATGTTGCTATGTATTTTAACGAATATGGGTATTATGTATCAGTGTATTTGTGATTAACAGACATTCGTCGCGGCAGCAGAAAGAAACCGGATAGAAGACATTTTTATAGGAAAAACCTACCTTGTCAAACGGACAAAAAATATTGTGTAGAAGTGTATAAATGAAATAATAGGAGGAAAGAATGAAAGATTTTAGCTTTCGCGCTTTGAACGTAAGACGAGACTAACGACAACTCAAAAGACGAAAAGCTCGAAGGTCTAGCCACCCCGATTCCTTGTATCCGCCTCCACCACACGCCAGTCCGTCTCTCATTTTCCTCTCCTTCTTCTCCTTCTCCTCTTTTTCACACTACTCACGGAATACACTCTCTTCTTCAATCTCTTCGCTAAGTTATTTTCGAAATCTCTCTCACACAGGCTCTCTTTCTCCCGTTCAACAGCCTCTTACGCAGCGATAACGATGAAAGATACATATTTCAATTGAGAGAAAAATAAAGGGAATACCGATGTTTTCGATCTCGCTGCGAAAGTGCGAGACAAACAGAGAACAAGAATAAGTAGGATTCCGCGCTCAAAGTCGTTTGCTACTCTTTATATTTAAGCATTCTTTTATTCGTGGATATGTAAACCGGCAAACTTCAATCGTTAAACTCACGAGATTCCCGAGCTTTCATATGCCCCAATAATCGTTAATATTTCGTCGCAATGAGCAACGTGTCTTCGAGGTTATGCGAAATGAACAATTTTCGCCGCAGAAGCAGCAGGATTCTATAAAATATGCTTCGTATTTTCACGTCAAATTGACTTACCTGATGTTTTTTTTCGATTGCTTTTATCCTTCGATCAAACGTTACATACTGTTTAATTTAATAACAGTGGTTATTTATTTTCATTCCATTTCTTATGTCAGTAAAGTGGACATTCGAAAGTATTCTTTTACAATTTTTCTTCACGATTTTGTAGTACAAGTAGTTACCAATGGCGACACTATAGTCCAATATGAATAAAAAGTGACGTCATCATGTTATGGGGTGACAACGGACAAAGAATTCTAGTTGTTGGATGTAAAAATCATTTATTGTAATTCGTATTTTTATTTTGTATACGGAATCAGTTTTTGAAGTAAAGAACATATTTTTGAGTCCAAAAAATCAGCTTTTGTTACTCTTTCCTAATGATATTTTTTCCTTTTATCGACTATGGTTTCGTTTTCAAAATAAAAATTTTCGCAGCACTTTTTTGAGATCGTTAGATTCGTGATCCAGGAGCTACAAGTCTGCTCACCTTGTATCGTGATGATATTTTTTCAGTGAAATATGGCATTTGCGTATTTACTAAATGAAATCAATTATTCGATAAAAAATTACTTGGTCATTGAAGTGGGTCTTGAATACCTTTTTATATTCGTTGTATGACTCAACAAAAGTAATCCTTCAAACGAAATATTTGCATAGCCCGAATTATGTCGTCGAGTATTGATTTAAGAAAAAAAAAATTCATTTCTTGGACCACGAATCGTGGGTTTTGGTTGTTTATTGGTCAATTCCATACCGAAATCATGTCTAAAAATTCATG
This sequence comes from Campoletis sonorensis, assembly GCA_013761285.1. Lineage (NCBI taxonomy): Eukaryota > Metazoa > Arthropoda > Insecta > Hymenoptera > Ichneumonidae > Campoletis > Campoletis sonorensis. The sequence continues at coordinate 512,526 of JACEOJ010000090.1, forward strand.
AGTCTTCCTCGGACTCTTAACTAATGGGATAAAAAATTTTGTAAAAAATCTGATCCATATAAGCATTTCCACTGCCGTTGGAAATATACGAAGATAGAAGAAAAAAAAAGAAATTCTTTATTTATTACCTTAATAACATGATGATTAGGAATATAAACGAGTCATTGGATAAGGCATAAGAACTAGTTGGAGAATATAAAACTAGCTGAGGGTATGATTGCAAATGATAAAAACTACGCCTAAGATAAAGGTTTATATTTTTTATCGAACGTCGACTTGCCTATTCTTTCTCGTTCTACATAACAAGTCTTTCGTAAAATATCGAGTCCAATGGGCGTTGTTGGAACGACAATTTTCCCGCGGTTGGGATAGCAGTGCGAGGGAGAGACAAATCAATAATAGTATACTCTCTTACCGACGACGCTTCAGGAGGGCGCCACCATCGTGTATCCTTCGGCGAAAGAAGCATACACACTTCACACTTGTAGCGCCCTCTCTAATTCCCACTCTATGCTCCGCGTCTCGACGCCACTTTTCGCTGTTGTTGCTTACCAATGGAAGAAGAGCGGGCGGGCGGGCGCGCGCGCGCTCGTTTATAGCGTCCTTTCCTTGTCGCACACAGAGGCCCCTGTATATCGGCGGCGGCGGCGGCGACGTTCGGTGGCTCGATGCCTCGGTGCGCTCGATTCGCCCCCCACCACTGTACCCGAGAGGAACACACGCATACATAGACATTGAGTGGGAGAGAGAGCGAGAGAGGCTTATAGACGAAACGGAAGAGACGCTCTGCCATTTTTAACGACATGACCCAAAAGCCAGAGCTCCTAGCTATCAACGCGTCGCAACAGCCGCCATTATAGATTCCGTTGTGAGTGACCGAGGAGAGTCCCTCGCATTCGTCCAAACTACACTACTCCGTTGTTCCCGTGTGGCGTCAGAGACCGCGTATTTTTTTTATCATCCTCATTTAATCGTCATCGAATATTGTTATTCGATTATTAAATACTTTTTACAAAAACAATAAAACGCTCGATCATCAATAAAACAAAATATTTCCGATTGTTTCTCGAAGTGAGTCGTAAATACAAAGAAACAAAGCTGGACGCGATGAAAACTTACAGTCGTAAGAAGGGCGACAGCCCGAGCAACGTTATTATTCACGTGAACGAGCTGTGCCGACTGTGCCTCGCCAAGGAAGAAGAAATGGTGCCGATTTACGACGATGAAGCTATTCCTCTACCGCTACGTATTATGGCGTGCGTCAATCTCGAGGTATTGTTAATAATGCATTTACTTCTCCGCGTTTTTATCCCCTTCGTTGCTCACTGTGTGCGTTTTTTCTTTTCGCCGTTCTTATTGGAAAACCGACAATATTCACGCCGCAAATCTCTATTACAGAGAATTTCTTGAGTCGCTGATGAGGTTCGTCCCTCTCTCTCGCACTCACGAAAAATAGGAATCTAGTTTATCGCGTTTTGATTTTATCGTTAAAACCATCGGTACGCTGCAGTCTTTTTTCCCGCCCCTTTTCCCTCGCTTCGTTTTCGGACATTTTTACTCCAAACGCTTTCCATATTCTTTCATGACGCTAATACCTTTTTGTCCAACATAAACCGTCTCGCTAACGTATGGATGCAAAGTATATGTATATGTGCGAAAATGTTGACTCTCCGCGCGTATCGACGTCCCTCTCGTGTTGGGCTTCGTGCGCAATATAGTCACCCCCTACCGTACCGCTCACTTTACCGCCTCCTGCTTGTCTCCGACCCGCCATTATCGTTCCATTTCACTTCACTTCCTTCAGATATCAAAATTTTCTCGAGCATTATCCTCCTTACCGAGTTATCGACTTTACGAATATTTTCATACACTATACTCCTTCGAAAAGCGGGTTACCACCATTTTCGACCAGTATGCTGTAGGAATCTTTGCCCTTATTTTTCGGAGTAATTCCGAATCGAAATGAATTTATAGAGACCTACAATGTTTCATATAATGAATACTTAGTTTTTTATTATTCTTCTTTTATTTTCGTTATTCTATTCCAGTGCATGACATTTATCAATTTTTGGATATTAGTTTTCATTTCCGTTTCTAATAAATTTTTCTCTCCCTCCTAAACTTATTTCCTCGAAATGGAAAATATACTTTTAAATATGTGAAAAAAATCGAAAAGTCAAAATCTCTATCGATTTTATTATTGTCGAGCCAATTTTGATGACAATTTTTTTTTTCATCCTGATTTCTTTAAAGTTTTTTGCTTTTGAGAGGACCTCCTGGAACTTGAGCAGATCCGTGGAAAATATTATTTGAGATATTAAAATAATTTCAATTAGAAATAATTCCGCTGCTGGATTATTGTATTCTATACAAACTTAGTTTAAAAAAATTCATAGCTAGAGAAGACAAGATATTTTCTCAATTTGCATGAAAAAAACTGCCCAAATTTCATGAATTTAAGATGCACTAAAACATTGTTAGTATAATTTCCAATTTATTGAGGAACTGAGTTCTGTATATACAACAATTTTGGAAAAATGTACGATGTTGAAGTTTGCATCTTTGAAACGCAACTAAAATCCTTTTTTATACGAATCTGAAAATTCACATTCAGTATTTTTCTACGATAATTTAACAACATTTCTCTACAACTTGAAAAATAAATCTACTATAAAACTTGGGACTATTCTAAAAATGAAAAAAATTAAAATAAGAAGACTCAAAAGAAATCATTAAGCTGCAAGGATCCAAATTTCAACATCATGAAATTTTTTGAACGAATTACATGTTTAGGAGGAGAATGGACTAGGAATTAAAAGATTTCTAACGAAGCAAGAGATTGAAGCAAATTTTTGTAAACACCTAAGTTTTTTGTTACAACGAAAAATTAAGAAAATATTTATAATTTGATTACAGGTGTGGGAAGAGGATGGCTTGCCAAACATGATTTGTCATCCCTGCAAATACCAGTTGGAAAAATCTTATCAGTTCAAAAAAAAATGCGAAGCAGCTGACACGAAACTGCGAAAGCACATGAAATTGATACACCGTTTGACCGGCCAGGACGAAGAGGGCGAACATTTGGAGGGCAACGAAGATTCGGAGGAGCCTTCCAGCAGCAGCGGAAAGTCTCGCCAAGTTAAACAATTGCTCGCTGATCTCGTAACTACAAAGGGTGATGCCAATCAAGAAGATGGAGATCCTATTCAAGTTACGGAGGAAGAACTCGTCGGGGGCTACATTCTGGGTAAGTTTAACCGTTCTGTTACAAAATATAAAAGATTTTTGTTGCATTCCAGTGATGCGAACTTTAACATCATAAAAATAGATATAATTCGATATTTTTACAAATAGATTTATAGTAAAAACTCTTAGTTGCATAGTTGTTAAGGATTCAAAGAATTTAGATGGAATTGAATGTCAAATGCAACAATTTCAAACTGGGCCAAAATATCTAGTTATAAATTTTCATTGAAAAAAAAAATGAGTAAACAAAATTGCAAGTCAAAAAGTTACATGCGTCGCTTTGAACGAATGTCCTGGAGATTATTTACTGACTTTGGAAAATCAGGATTTGTAAACGCTGAGAGAAACTTTCAAAAATCGATAAATCCCTTAGATTTTTATTGAATTTAGATTCCTCGGAGAATAAAAATAAAGAAATAAAAAAATAAAAGATTAACAGCGACGAATTGATGATTATTAATTACCAGGTATGGCTTCAGAAAATATAGAAATGGAAGAGTCAATTCCAGAAGGTCCGGCAAATATAACTCTGGTTCCAGCTGAAGAAAAAACGGCGAAGGCGCGTTGTACGATGCGTGGCGCACGTATAAAGCAAGAACCGACTGGCGAGTCAGAAGACGAGGCGGAAGAGGTTCAGAGAGCAATCGCAAACGCCGACCGCAAAAACGTTTTTATGATGGAAGTGACGAGCAACAATTCTGGACACGGAGAACTTCAATTGCAGCCAGTAACCGATTCCATTGGTACGTCAAATATGACAACAAATCGTTGAAAAAAAAAAAAAAGCCTCATCAAGCTAAGAGTTTATAAATAACTAACACTTGTTTTTGCAGTCGGTGGTACCGAGGAACTGAAAGTGTTCCAATGCGACAAGTGTCCGAAAGCATTTACACGAAGAATCATGTTGAAGAGTCATCAATCCGTTCACTCGACTCAACGAGGCTTCACGTGTCAGGCTTGTGAGAAATGGTTCCCAACGAGATCGGCTCTTATACGTCACGAACGGACCCACACAGGTAAACTAAAAATCCAACATATACACAATAGTAACAGCTTAAAAATTTAGCATTTTTGGTCCATGGATGTCGGTATAGTTTTTTTTTCTTTTCATTATTCCTGCGTATACCCTTGCGGCTTTTTACGATCAATCCCATCACTTTAATCCCCACTTGACTGTTCCTGTGAGTGCCCCCCAGAGTGTTGCCCAGTCACTCTTTCTACTGTATCGCGTTTGCACGAGGACCAAGGAAAACTGTGGAGATCCCTGGCCGAAACAGGCGGCAATATTTAAACTGACATTCAATTGGTTAGCACCGTCAGAAACTCAAAAAGCGCACAGTTATCGGCGTCGGTTGTTTGTATAGTTATTTTCATGGATATTCCGACTTGGTAAACAAATTTTAGGACGTCATTTCAGTGAATTGTTGTTGAGATAACGTGCGTTGAAAAATATCGGAACAATTGCTGTACATAAAATAATGTCGAATAAGTCACTGACTCAATCGCCTCACTTTTGAATAATCTAAAGACAAGAATCGAAAAGAATACAACAATTGCATTGAAATCGCAAAGATTAATGTAAAAAAAATATTTAAAAAGTAAAAGATAAAAAAGCATCGTTCGGTTCCAACGCTATGCAAACTCCAATATGATAAAGAAAAGCAAAACAACACAAATTTGTACTGATGAAGTCTATGTTTCGTTTTGCAGGTGAAAAACCTTTTGGCTGCAACATTTGTCATCGAGCCTTCGCCCAAAAAGAAATTTTACTGCGTCATTTGATGACGCACTCCGGTCAAAAGCCATTCCAGTGTCAGGATTGTGAGAAGAGCTTTACTCAGCGCGAAGCTTTGAGAGTCCACATGAGACGTCATCAGAAACTTGATCCAAATGCTATCCAGTTGCATCACTGTCAACTCTGTCCTAAAGCTTTTTGCCACGCTTCCGGTCTCAGCAGACATCTCGTAACCCACACAGGAAGAACATACAAGTGTGTCGAGTGCGAAAAATCTTTCACCGACAAAAGTTCGTTGCTCAGGCACAGTCGTATACACGCACCGAAAAAGATGTAAAGTACGAATGGGACACCATCGTTGATCAAAATTATGATTTCTTTTATGTTTGTTTTTTTATCATTTTCCAATGAAAAAGATGGATCCGAATATTCACACAAACGAAGATTCAAACATGGAATTTTGTTTGCAAGTACCGCTGTTGTAATTTTCATCGAATTCGTGTCACAACAAAAATTATTTTTTCACAGCTCAAAGCCCATTTCGAAACGTTTCGTGGTTTCAATTCAATACTGTAAATACCGAGTGTCGACATATGTGGCACGGAGAAGAATTTTTTTTGGATTGAAACGTGTGTTTAGAGAGAAAAAAATAAATCGATTACTAAATACGAGTTGAAAATTTGGAATTCTTCGCAAACTGATATAAATTTTGAAAATAAATGGCACAAGTTATAATAATCTTAAACAAGGAAAAAGTGATATCCAACTTGAGTTTTTAAAGCGAACAAGTAATTTTTGGTCTGACACTAATTTTGTAACAACACAAAAAATAGACTTGAATCGTCATAATTCCACAGATATATAAACACAGGCACTATTATGATATTCTTTATTACAATTGTCCTCCCTGCGAGTGAGTAGTGAATAATTATTTTTTTATTGTTCAAACAAGTCGAGCGATCGAAGGCTCGGTTTGAGGAAAATTGCATCTAATAACTTGTGAGCAGCAAAAATGAATTATTTGAAGCAAAAAAAAACTAATCTACTTTTTTCTCTTCTTTATGTCAATATTCACAATCATTTACATGTCTATTCACTCCGGAAGTAATGAATACTTCACTGTGTGGTTATATAAAGAAATTTACAATCGAATCTATTGTATATATATATATATATAATTAAGGATAAACTTTACATTTTATATTGTTACGAGCCACCATATTCCAAACAAACGAAAAAATTCATTGCTGAAAGACAGATAATTCCACAGATCCTTTTTGGGCACCAATCCAAGGGTCGAGTCTGGCATACAAAATTATCACACTGTATAGCCTACTTGTATCGTAAAAAAACAGTATCGAGATTTTTATGTAATAACAAAGCAAAATTAGACTCGAATATGCGTGTAGTCGTGCAAGACGTTTGTAAAAAAAAAAACAAAAATATCACAATAAAAATGAATATGCGTAAACGATGAGGCTCTGGTTATAATTTCATGACAAATTTTCACTGGGTGTAAGTAATGAAGAAAAATCATTTTGGTTTCGTGACACTATGTGGATAATAATCCAGTTGATGGATCATTTATTTATTTTTTGTATTTTTTATTTTTTTACATATCTGTTTTCGCGAATTCCAACTATAGTATTTGAAAAAAATTACATTTATACAGATGTACGTGTATACAGATTTTTTTTAGTATCTTGTTTCCATTCAATAATTACGATAGCCCGCATTTACGCTTTTTTTCTTCGTTCCATCTGCTTTGCATTCAAAAATCGTAATTGAATCTAAAGATTGTACTTTAATCCTATTTGACTTAGTTACGATTTTTATCTCTCAAACTCTCTCTCCCTCCCGTCACTGGTATAAAGCTACGTAAATGTATGGGGTCTACTTTGCTCTGGAACTAGATTGGAAAATTTCATCGAATCTCAGACAAGATGAGGATTCGTTTTCGTCGTTTTTCACTTTTGGAGAAAAAGGTACCATTTTTTATTTCTTATTGTTGCATCTTTTTCCTTGAATCCACTTTCCATGAATTATTAATACGTGAAAAGAAATGACAAAATTGGATTTCGCTTTATTAAAAAATATTTCCTTTTTATCACGCCTTTTGTATTATGTCTATTTTTCTTTTCTTTTCTTATAGAACGGTCTTGTGCATCTTTACACCTTACATTTCAACGCAGCTATATATATATATATTTTTTTTTCGTTATGCATTTTAGTGATTCGTTACCCACGTGACTTTTTTTCACTACGGTGATTGAGTACTACTCGGGTGAATGCATTGTGAAAAAAAAAACTAAGGTTTAAGGTGATCTATTAGTTGCATGGGTGCGAGAGAGATAACTGCAAAGTAGATACAGTTTCCTCGGACGCCCTTAATATTTCGAGAAAAATGAAAGTTACACATTGTTCTTTAGCAAAAGCAGAACAACGCGTACTCTTATTATCCTAGAAAAATCAAGCCTCTCTGTGAAAACAGAGCAGTAGGATTCATATCAACCGAACGACTGACAGAATCACCTTAATGAAAAATTGTTATAAGCTCTTAGCAACCGTGATCTTTTTATCGATATTATTTTCCATGCAATTAAAGTTCGAGACCTAAAATAAAGGTTGACAAATTATAAAAGGCCCTTGCGATCAAAGAAATTGTCGAAAACCGGAAGTTAAGAGGAAAACTGGGTTTCGAGCATAAATCGTACGATTCCTTCAGCTTTCATTTCCCCTACATTCTCAACTGAAAGTTTCAACGAATTTGAATTAAAATCCTCCGGCAAATTCAACATCGAAAAAAGAAACGTATATTCGTAACATTTTGGTCAAACAATTATTCGAAAGGTTGACTTATCCGAACCAAAGTTTCCAAGAATATTATTCCTCAAGTTGTTTATCATCGTTTCTATCTACGATCGTAGTTTTCTAAATTTCTAAAAAAAACGTTATATATGTTTTTATATGCAGTTCCTACTACGAATCGACAAGCACGAGAATTCCGAAGGAGCACCTATTTGGAAAATATTAATTGAAGACAGGGCAGTTTCACCGACTAGAGTAAAGCGTAAATGCAAAATATAATTGCAAAATGCCTTTTGTACTTTCATTGAAACATTTAAAAAAACGTAAAGATCTAAATCACGGTTCATTGAATTTTCGAACATCAACAAAGATTTATGATGCAAAACAAATGTTTTTTTTTGTTCATTAAAGCTTAACAATGTCGTTTCTAAATGAAGGAATAACGTGACATTCATATGATAATTGTGTGAGGATTAATGTTTATTTTGAAAATCAGAATTTGTTGTAGTTTTCATTTATTTTCGAACGAAATCTCGGTGTGACTGATGGTTGGGAATGTATCCGAATTAGCTTGGGATATGGAAAACATTGACGAGTAATATTTATTTTGATTTCTTAATCTCTTCATCAATGAGGCTCGCTTTCCAGGCGGAACAACTGTTTAAACGCTTTTCCGAAGCATCTGCTTTTCCGGCCCAGCAGTTAATACTCCGTTTGCGTGCCTTTGTTAAACTGGATATTATCACACGTACAGTACTTGTCAATGATTCATCGTGATCCAGACTTTGAATACAAAAACACCAACAAAAAAAAAACAGAAAAAAGAAGAGAGGGAGAAAATTTTAAGTTTTACTCTTTTCTTGCACAAATAATGAATATCTACATAAAAATACTTAAAACTGTATAGCACTCATGTCGGGCTTTTTGCTTCGCGTACATGTTTGTTTTTTTCTTTCAAACCACTAATATATTGCTATAAAAAAAAAAAAAAAAAAAATAACAATATTTGACTCGTGTCATCGCAGTATAACGTAAAACATGATCAGATCTCAATTGATTCGTGGTTCTCGTAAATTTTAGTCGTCACCCGTGATCCATAGTAAAGCGAGATATTTTCTATCGTTATGTACACAGACGCAGTTTCATTTTTTTCCCTTAAAAGTAGAATATTTCAAAACGCGAAAATTCTTATGGAGTCATTTGTTTCTTTTACTATTCCCATGCGGTCGAACTCATGATCCGAAAAAGTCATGATTTTTTTTTCCGCCTCGCGTACGATTAAGCCATAAGGAAGTGAAATCGCTATCACGATTTTTCGTCAGGTTAATTTGTACTAAATTTTTGTTGTCCTTTTTTAGAGAGAAATAACCATAACAGAAAAAAAAGACGACGTTGCTTTTTTCCCCCGACTGATAAACAATGAGAAAGAAAACTGTGGTCAATTATAGGTCGATCACGGGAACTTGTTTTTTTTCTTTGCTTTCGTCCGATTGATCATTCGCGCCCGATTCGTATTTTAATGATTCGACACGAAAAATCCTTATGAGTTTTTATGTGTGTCTTTTTATGGTTTTGTCGGTGTGTATGTGTTAATGTATGTCGTGTTTCTGCAGATAAATACAACGCGAAGTACTTTGGGCAATATATCTCTCGCTCAATCACTTTCTCATTCTCTCTCTCTCCCTTTCTCTCTGTCTCTCTTCCTCTCTGAGTCTCTCGATTGGTTTGTTGATGAACTTGGCGAGATATACTGGGTTTCTCGGAAAATTTTAGGAGTTTTGTGTTGTTGTTACTTTTAAATTAAGAAACGAACAAATGGCTTATAGATAATCCTCTCATCAATCGAGGACCAGTGGCTTTGGTTGCTCCCAGGTGAATACCTCTCGTCCGAAATGGCCGTATGTGCTCGTTTGTTGATATATAGGATTGCGCAATTTCAAGTCTCTGAAAATCGAAGAAAAACATTCGATAATGAATGAATCACCAAAAAACACGTTTTAAGTAACTTTTTTTGTTCAACCGACCAAAGCTGCTCGAATACTGTAGAGTTTATCGTTTCAAAAGTGTGAAAAATATTCTGAACTTTATCGAAATATTTGGCCGAATAGAAATACTTATTGTTACAATTGTACAACATTTTCAATTAAAGTCACGTAAAAAATAAAAACGTAACTCACTTGACAATTTTACCGGGACGAAGATCAAAGTTTTTATTGACGATACCAAGGAGATCTTTCTGGGAAAGTTTCGATGAACCATAATCGAAGACCGTAATGGATAACGGTTCTGCAACGCCAATAGCGTACGACACCTGAGAAAAAAAACAAATGACAAATGATTAAATATAAAGTTGTAACAAAATTGTACATTCAATTTTGTTCAACGGTTTTTTCTTGAATTCATCAGCATTATCGATTTTTACCTGAACTAGGCAACGCCTGCAAAGACCGGCCTTGACAAGAGATTTAGCGACCCATCTCGCAGCGTACGCTGCCGATCGGTCGACTTTTGTAAAATCTTTGCCTGAAAATGCTCCACCACCGTGGGCTCCCCAACCTCCATAAGTATCGACGATTATTTTTCGTCCCGTGAGACCAGCGTCGCTCTATTGACAAAAGAAATAAAAAAATAAATAATCAATGAATATTATTTATAAAACATATAGCGAATTTAGTTAATTTGTTTACGGGTGTTGAATCAGAGTGGAAAATGATCACAGTCGCGAAAACTCTTCCTCATTCTCTCCCTCTCTCTTCCTTGGCGCCCATTAATGGCAAACTACATACTATAAATAGACGAGCGAGAATAAACATCGAGAGAACTGACCTGAGGTCCGCCTATGATAAAGAGTCCGCAGGGATTAACGTGGAAGACCGTCTTTTCGTCGAGATACCTCGCTGGAATGACTTCCTTTATGACTTTGTCCATAACGGCTCTGCGAAGCTCTTCGAGTGATATTTTTTCGCTATGCTGCAACGATACGACGACTGTGTGAACGCGGACTGGTACGCAAGCACCGTGATCCATTATGTATTCGCAGGTGACCTGTGGAAACCAAAAATTCAATCGTTTGAGTATCGATCTTTCAAAAAATCATTTATTTATGATTATTCATTTTTTTCAAGACTCAGAATTCTTATTTTAGATCATGGCTCTCAGAAGTAGCAAATAATAAGATAAAACATCATTGAATCGATGCGTCAAATTTGGATATGGACTGAAACTTCGTTAAAGATTAATCTTACCTGTGTTTTCGAATCGGGGCGTGCCCACCATAGTTCTCCGCTTCGCCTAAGTTCAGCAATCTTTTGGTTCAATCTGTGCGCCAGTACGACAGTCAACGGCATACATTCGTCAGTTTCATCCGTAGCGTAACCAAACATCAAGCCCTGTTTTTCGTCCAATTGTCAATGATTAAAAATCTTTTCTTTTTTAGTGAAAATCGATGGATAAATTTACAAACAAAATCGAAATGTTCGGTTATTATTTACAAGTCGGACGAGGCTATGTTGAAAAAATTTGAATTGAAAAATTACGAGTCCATAAACTAAAATCCTTCAGTTTTCAGTGAGGAAACAAAATTGATATTTTAAAAATAAACAACAAATTTGGTACTCGTTTACGCCCGAGAGAGGTGCAAGCAGTTATTTTTTCAATTTTTTTAAACCTTTTTTTCATTATTATCGATTAATCGATAAGAGTATATGAAAAATGACGCCATCCGTTATGCCTCCGTACAACCGAGAGATAAGAGGTCGAACTTAATTAGGTTAAGACTAAAAGCGAACAACTAACGTTAATTTTTCTAATTGCTTTGCCCGAAATCGATAAATCGTAGGACGTCAAAGTTTTCAAGTTTTATTTACGATTCCAGCGGGTATCGAGTTTGGACAAAGAACAGAAGAAAAAATAATAATTACTCATGCTTCAAGAAAAAGGTGCCACACAGAGCTGGAATAGTGAGATATTTTAGTTTAAATAATTGATATTAATTGTTAGACAAGCAAGCATACAAAAATCATACATTTTAATCCAAACAGTCTCATGATGATGAAGAAGAAAATGAAAAAAATAATCAAGTGCGAGTGCATTATGTACAGAAAGTGTAAAACTACGAGAATCCTAGAACTAAAAAATGATTTTTTTTCTTCTACACTACTAATCCTACGTGTGATAAACTACGTAGTTATGGTAACCCTCCACCGTTAAAGGAAATTACGACGAATATTCGGTTCGACAACGGGAATGGGTTTTGTACTTTGATCAAATTAATAGTGAACTGTATCAATTAGGAAAACAGAAATTCAATTGAATGTGAGAAGAGAAAAAATGTAATAGAAGACGGAGGAATGATTCAATGTTATTAATTTTCAAAAATAAGTGAGAGGAGGGAACAGTTCGAAACGAACATTGACAAAGGGACTCGCTACGGAGTATTTGGTTAGTCACAAAATACACAAGATTGATTTGTTTTTTTTTTTTTGCTTGTTTACGGAAGAAAAGAGTGCCAGTAACATATGCAGAAAAAGAGGAGAAAAAAAGTGGCAAAAACTGCTACTGAATTGCAAAATGGGAATTGACCTGATCACCAGCGCCAACTTCTTCGTCACTTCGGTTCTCGTGAACCCCTGCCGCGATATTTGGCGATTGGGCATCAATAGCCATCAGTACGCTGCACAACTTGTAGTCAAAACCTGTTGAAATGACGATTGTTTTTCTGTCGTTAGATCAAAACACAAATTTCCCTACTTCGTTGGTCAGTTAGCGTGAAAAACAATTTTTTTATATTTATTTCTATTATTGCTTTCGTTTCTTTTTTCGATTAAATTCATTTCTAGTCAAATAAGCGTCGAGCTGTAAGGTCATTTTTGAAATTTCGGTATTACGATAAATGCGATAAAAAATAATAGGCTTTAATTAGGAACGAATAATGTTTTTAGACAATACTTTTCTGAACTTGAATGATGAATTTCATCATTGGGCATGAAAATATTTTGAGGATTAAGAATTGAACATAAGAAATTACAAATATGATAAAACCGAAAGACCAGAACGCAACAATATTTTGTTTGTTTCTCATTATAACTTATGAAAAAAAAAAAAAAACGGAAAAAGAATATATATTCAAGGCTATGAAAACAATAGCACGTAATTGGTAAATCCTGTTTCGATGATCACTGTGACAGCAGCACTTGTCGATGCCTAGTAACTGTTTTCTCGTCTAGTAAATCCATATAATTGGGATTAGTTCAAGAAAATGAGGACAAAAAATAAAAAAAAGGTTGTATTGTTTAAAATATTGAATCTGATGGTGGTCGATGATCGAAAATGGATAATGTAACACCGTTAAACGATGCAGCACCCTGATTGAGTGAACGGATAATCATTCATAGATTTCTTGCATGGTTAAAAAAAAAAAAAAAAAAAAAGCACCTTTCAGCGTTTCTGATGATAATTCCGATAAATTTGGTTAACAATGGTGGATTTTCCTTCCTGATGGATGCAATGAAATTGTAAATTTTATCAGCCCCGTGAGATGAATTCATTCAGCCCTATAATTTGATCCTAAAATATGATTTTTTTTCGTTTCGATTGCATTGATCTGTAATGTTTCTTTCTTTTCACACGCATACACTAGATCTCGCCCTTTGCCAATTGATGAATAGTGCGACGAACTAAATACGTATATATTTCGGTGCTTTAAGAAAAAAGTCGTTTTTTTTGTGCGCCGCAGAGATTTTTGTTTTGTTTTTTGATGAAAAAGTAACTGATCCAGAATTCGGAGTCTTTAAAAATGATTAGATATCGTTCCAACTGTATTTCATCAATTTCTTTCCCTATATTTTCTAAAAATCATTGTGAAAAATGTTTCAAATGTTCGTGAATTTGCTCGTGTTCATTTCACGGGATAATTTTCCATGGAATATACGACACATTTATTTGAATCGAAACTTTTTCTCTTCATCAATATTATTCATCCGTTGAATATCGATGCGATCAGACTTGCGAGCGATAAGTATTCAAAAAATTCTGCCCCCATTTTTTGTGAATTTTCTTTAAATTTGATTTGAATGAAACTTTATAAATATCGCATTTTTATACGAATGTTACGGTCGACGAATACCAAAAAGTTGCTCAATGCGAGGTATTTTTTTTTAATTTAAATATTCCCCAAGAGAATCTATTATCACCAGTTTATCGTTTTTTTTTTTCATTTTTTATCAGGATCTTTTTACTGATAAAGTGAAAAGTCACGTAGAGTTACAGTAGTGCTATGATTATTTGGGAATTGTGAATCTCACGTTACGTACGTGCGCTTTTACTGCAAATAAATACACGTGTACTCGGTACATCGTTAACCAGCAATGACATGTCTATAAATAGTGACATTATGATCAGACAGGGCTGAAACAAGCCTTGAAAAAAATGTATGGAAAAAAATTTATTTTTTGCAAGAATTGCAAGAATTTGCAAGAAAATAAATTATTTCACAACCTGACATTCAGAAAGATATTGTAATATTCACAATGTTCATTTTTTCATAACGATTTTAAACGAAAATGATTTAAAAAAATTTTATACTCGTTTGAGCGGCCTTCAGGATTTTTTTCGAAAAAATACAAATAAATTTTCAGTCGAATGAGCGACTACTGAAATTATCAAGTGCCTCATTTTTTGTGAGAGCTCATTTCCTACCCCATGACATCTCTCGGCCCACAAAAAAATCAATTTTTTAAAAATCATCCTACTCTATGCACGCATTTTTCCATCTCACTAAACATCATAAATTAATTTTTTTATTCATAAAATCGCCGAATTCCAAATGATTATTGTCTTGATTTGTTTGTTTGCTTTTTTTTTGCCGCTCTGTGGCACGGGCTGAGAATGGGTTATGTACCTGATCACCGGCACCCACGTCCTTCTCTTCCCTGTCCATATGGACTCCGTCCGCGATATTCGGTGATTGTTGCTCGATCGCCACCAAAAGGTTCAACGTGCGCCAATCAAATCCTGCCACCACCATTACACTCTTACGTTATTATATTTACAGCATTTTTCTTATCTTTTCTTCTTTCTTTTGATACAATATAGATTTTTGCTTCCCTGTTCTCATCGAATCACGGAGCGGAAATTTGGTCAGTAAATCGTGGAAAACTTTGCGCGGATTATTCATTTGAAATATCTTTGTTTTTTACGACATATTCATTTGCGTTTGTGTCAAAAATCAAATTGTTTAAGGTGTCGCGATCGCTTGTTTTTCTTTCTTTTTTCAATTATTTTAATTGATCATTGTCATGTGTAAATCGTCCGCACTGGGATGTCAAATTTCGTATTTCAGTCGATCTCGCTGCTGCATCCACTTATTGAAGAATGGATTGTTGTTTTTTTTTCTTTTTCTTTTCAACTAATTATTTACGTTAAATAAAAAAAAAAAAAAAAAAAAAATAAGTGACGTTTTTATGACTGTTCGATCGTTCTCAGAGTTTAGATTTCTCATCATGGCACTCAAGAGTAGCAAATACAATGAAACATACATCATTGAACAATCTTTCAGTCACAAGCCGTAAATAAATGGGTAAAGTTAAATGGATTTAAGATTTAAAAATAGAGGCTTCGGGACATCGTAAAGAAAATAAAGAGAGATGCGTCGCTGGGATTCAGGAACATTTGACTTTTTCTTTTTCATTGTAATATACCTTTGGAAGAGTCGTCGTATCCGATGTGCTTGACCGTGTCTCGTACAATCTTTTGGTAATCCACAACTGCCTTTGATGTTATTTCACCGCAAAGAAGAATCATTCCAGTCTTTGTAACGGTCTCTGAACATAGATGAATAAACAAGAGAATCATAAAGAAAAAGTTTCCATCAGCCTGATTTCAATGACTCGATTATTTTTGACAAACTTTGTAACGCTTGAAAAATTTTCAATCCTTCAAAGGAAGTATTGCTTGTTAGTCTCTCGCTTTGTTAGCCAAAAAGAGATTTATTCAATTATATCAAGAAAAAAACTGAATATTCGTATGAAAATTTGATAATAAATAAAAGCAGATATACAACAATTATTCTACCAAATAATAGATGATTTTTGGAACGTTTTTTAATCCATGAATTGAACAGAAAATTAACGATAAATATATCTCAACATTTTTAAATATTCATGCAACAATTTGCTCCAAATATTGTGACACATTGAACACAATATTGAATGAAACGTATGAAATGTCGTTCAATATTTACCGCATGCAACTTTTGCATCAGGATCCTGTTGGAGATGGGCATCCAAAATGGCGTCACTAATTTGGTCGCACATTTTATCTGAAAAAGCAAATGGAAAAAAGGTTTGTTTTGAATGCTCGGAGAAGTTTGTGATTGCAACAATTTTTGGATTTATAAATGAAATAATTTTTTGGTCGAGAGGTCTGTAAAAATTCTGCTGCATGTTTGATTCCCAGAGCATCAGTATCACAAGAAAAAAAAAAATTTAGCTATACTGTGTTTTTCTCCAGTCAAAGAGGAAGGTCATACTTTTTATGTTCTCAAAATGTCAAAAAATATTTTGCTTTTCAATTATGTTTCACGTACTCGCACAACTGATGCAGCCTTGTGTTTATTTTTCAGCTATAATTTGTTTTGATTTCTGTTCTTGCAAAATACACTTTTTTTAGCAATCCGTGTCGAACACTGACCAAGCATTATTGCTCTTGGGAATCATCGAGAAAGCCAGAACGACAGATTTGGAATATAAATGAAAAAAAATATATATACATTTGCAATTTATTTTTTGAATGCAAGGTTATTCGAAAAATTGATTTTTTTTCTTAATTTTTAATAATCAAAATTGATGTTTTCAATTGATCTGGAGTTCTTTTGCAAAGAAATCAACTTTATTCTCATGTATTGTTGCAAGTGTTTGAGATTCAACTCAATTTCTATTATTTTTCATGCAATTCGATTAAAACGAATATTGGTATAAAATGATTTAACTTGTTCAATCAAAATAAACATTGAATAAATCAAACTTATTAATTTTTTTTTCCAACATTGCTCCAAAACATGATCTTCATCAAACAAACTGTTGCATCAGCTCAAACTGACGAGACCAATCGACATGGTTTTGAAGTGATAATGGTAAGAAAAAAATAGGATTTGTCAGTGTTAAACTTATTGGTCAAAAAATTAAATGCCAACATCCTGAGTTTTAATTGCTTTCCAATATTCTGTCAACTTTCCCAGAAAAGACGGTTATGTTTTTTTTTTCTCCGAGCCACAGTTGCATCGGCTCAATCGTTGGTTCAGCGTTTCATCGATTTTTCTCATTTTTAGTCATCGTTAACATCGATATTCCAATTTTTTCGGAAACGACGGAGAAATAGTGATAAAGTGGACATAAATGAATTTAAAAAAATATAGAAAATGATCGTTTTGTGTCTGTCAACTTTCGGTCGACATTGCTAGCATTGGAATGTTCTAGAAAAAGAAAGAAAAAAAATTCTGTTGGCGAGCACATGGCGCGCGATGTAACGCGATATCGTGCTCTCGCGTTAAAAAAAGAACAACCTCTATCTCACTGTCTCTCTCGGTGCTATAGATGATTAAAAAATTTGGAGGTTAGAAATTTGAATTCTCGATCTATAAAAGGAACATCATATCCGGTGTTTGAGAGAGAATTGAAAAGATGAACGAAGGATAAGAGAAGAAAAGAAAAAAGGACTTTCCGAAATTGTATATTTTGGTGGAAAAATTCACGGGAGAGATATGGCAGAATACATAGTCAGTAATAATGATGGTAGGAAGCAATGCGCACGCGGGTACGGAAACGGCGCTTATCCCGGGTTCGCCATGGCGGACACGAGGGGGAGAATTGTCCCGCGCGCACGTTCTCAGGTGAAAAAAAAACAAAAGCAACTTCGGGGATAATAACAGTTCTTTGAAATTATATAAAAACGTAAAGAAAATAGAGACTTAAAAAGAAAAGAAATTTACCTGGATGTCCTTCTCCAACGGATTCTGAAGTGAACAAAAATGTCGTGTCTTGTTGTAGCTCGGCCGCTGGCGCGTGCCCGTTCGCGTATCCGTTCATGTGGTGCGATGTTTCCGGCATTTTCGTTCTTCTATTAGTATTTCCAACGTTGAAATGACGCTCGTTCTTAAGCTCCGAACCCTGTCGGTATTGAACTCGTTGATAACAATTGTCGCGTAATGTCACCGCAAGTAATGTTTCAACGTTTATTTTATTTGTCGTTGTCGGTGTACCGTGGGCGCGTATGCAAGAGCCACACAGTCGCGACACTCGACCAAATGGTCGTACCAGCGCAATAGTGAATGCACTGTTGGGAACGCTCGGGATGTAAAAGAGGCTCCCCGCTAGCCCACCCCCGGTATTTATAACCTCGGTATACGTACGATTCTCCTTTTGTCGGTTATCTTCGGATCACGTGGTCACCCTCCAGATAGAAACGGTACTCTGGTTGGTTAGATTCTTCCTTCTATGTCTTTCACTCGATTGAACTACTGCAATGGCGGCATATTCGAAAAACAATTTCCTATCTTTTATTACATGTTTTCTCAATTTTTATTACCAAAGTATAGTACGAATTAACAATTGACTATCGGTTTTCAAAGTAGACAGGACTTAAACGTAGGCGAAACGAAAACAAATCTGATTAATACTTCGAGTTGACATTTTCCAAATGACGAATTAGAAAAATTTTCACTCCCTTATTTACAACTAGGATTTGTTTATTTAATTATGTATTTTGGCGACCATGCAAATTATTCGATATTTTAATACATTTTATACATCTGAACTAATATTTTCAATTCCGTACGCGTCTTTTATCAATTGAATAAGTTTTCGGTATACCGGAACGATAAATGAATCGAATAGTATTGTTGTTCATGGACAAATGTCGAAACATTTAAATAAAATTGCAGGAGAAACCATCGAAAAAATAAGCTATGAACTTTCGACGGGACATTTCAACAATTATTTTCAATTTTTTCTCAATTAGTTGGAAACTTCTACACAACTCCAGAAATTTCACTTAATTTAGAAAAATGAGCTCATTTAATTACTTGAAAATGATAACTTGTCGTTGGATCAAATTTTAAATTCCGTTTCAATACTTTTTTCGATTTCTTCGCAAGAGCTTTCAGTACACGTCCGACCGCAAATGAAGAAGGTTCGTGAAGAAAAGAAAATAATGTTGGCACGAAGGGAGTGAATTAACGGGGGAGAAACGACCAAAAGCTGAAGTGCTCTCTATCGGACACTTGTTTAACTTGAATACCGAAAATCCAGCACATGCTCCGAGTTGTGCAAAAAAAAGAAAAAAAACACGATGTAAAGATCAATTTAGCTGAGGGCATCAGCCTTGAGATCAAGAATAATCGTGTGGCGTTATTGTAAACGTTTCAATAGCTTTTATTTAATGCTTTTTTTTCGGGTCGATTCGTTTCGATGCTTACCGTGTAAACAAAATAACAATAATAATAATCACTTTAGGCAGTTGAGAAGATCACGCGGGCTTGTTAGTAACGAATATATTATGGGATTTGTTTATATATAATCCCGATGTTTCTTCGTCGAGAGCTTTTGAGACACTGAGTTCGTGTAGATGAGTTGCTTCTATATACTATAAATATTCCCTAGATAGTAGATCGGAAAGAAAAAAAGTGTTCTCCATGAATTGACAAGATTCAGTGCGATTAGCGGGAAAACTGTCGTGATAACGATTCCGGATGTAAAAGTCAAAACGTTTCATGACTTCATCATACACTAAAAACATACTATGACAGATTTATGCTGCTTCAGTCGAAAAAAAAAAAATCTTGAGAATGTAAAGAATGACGAGTGAGCCTCTTATTCACATTCAAATGGACAGGACATATCGCTCGTAACTTGCGTCAGTTTCATGATGGAGTATAATGTAACATGTATGAAGCAGAAAAAACAACGTTTGGAGGGAATTCGTCGCGCAATCGGTATTGACCTTCGCGCGTAATCGTGACGTTTGAAGTACGGATTTGAACAATAAAATAATTCAGAAAAAATGAATCTATGATCTTCATAGAATTACTACGTGTTTCGTCACGGATTGAAAAATCGCCAACTTGCTCGAAATATTTATTTTCACCAGAGGACGCTCCAGTCGAACTTCGGCTACAAGCTACTTTGGTTATGTTTTTTTTTCTAACTTCAAGTTGGCGTCTTATTCTTCGAAAAACCGTTTTGAACGTTGTCGCTTCGTTATTAAGAGTGATTTTTATTTTTTGATAAGTGACATAGACTGCGAAGTTAATATTTCGACCGAATTTATTCAAATCTGGAAACTCCAAATTAGACTATTCCATATCAGCATATAATTTGGCTTGGAAATCAGTGTCGGCGATGATGAAATGATCGAGTTGTGTTTCGTTCTCAATAATCTATGAACTCAAACAGTAAAACTGGCATTTCAAAAACTGTTTTTTCCTGTTTGAACAAAATATAAAAGAGAAGATAAAAATAAAGAATGAATTGACGTGGAAAAATATTATTTTCCAGCAAGTTCTGGAGATCTCTGTACGCCGATTGTTGAATGTTAATTCTCGAATAATGAGCCATGAATAAACAAAGGACATAACAATGCTGAACGATTAGATTTTTCTTTCGCTTTGTGGATCTGTGGGTCGCGGCCGTTTTGGGCACTCGAGAATCTCTTGATAAATAGATAACAATAATGATGACAATAAATGGACGATAGAGACGAATTATTTTCGTTTCTTTGATGGTTCAGCATTTATCACGAAAAATAAATGTGGTGAGTGGTGCAATGTGGCCGGTTCAACACGTGGATGGCCTGTTCGATATGACGAATGCGAATAATTGTCTTATCAATGATTTAAAATAAAATGAAAAAATAAAAGAACTTCGATAACCCCCGTGACACATTCCCATCTCATTAACAGATGTATATATATTGTAGAGGGTTGAAACTGCATGGCGAAAGATTTAACACATGCGAGGTCGACGAACGACCGAAGCATATTCAGAGCCCGGTCATTTGGTTGATCAAAATAATAACCGCCAATAATTACAACAGGAACAACTCTAGCAAAAAAAGCATTAACGACAACAATAGCGATTCATATTATAAATAATAATAACGGCTTAAAATAACAATCATTCCACAGGAAACTTTATTTATTCGATCCTGTAAAATTTTAAAATTGAGTCGAAATTTATTATTGTTGAATAATAACGTACAATATCTTTTTTAGGTTAGCCCCCAACGCCCAGTGTTGTTCGAACGATTAGTATTTTGAAACTTTGTGTATCGACTCATATCGAGGTTCACAAATTTCCGTTAAATGTTCCCACCACTCGAAAATAATTTAACCTTGTTCATGTTTCGTGAGAGAAAAGGACTCGTTGATAAAATTTAAGTCATGAAAGTGAGGATAATTCTGCCATTAAGTACTGTTGAATATTAAAACTCTTTTCATTTTTCTCATATAAAGTAGGCATTGCCGTTTGTTTTTGGACGAGTCTTCGATCGATCGACGTTGACAAGTGATTGAACGCTTTCGCAGAGAATATCAAAAATGTCGAAAGCTTTGCTTTCTCGGTACGAAACAAAGGGAACAAAGCTCGAATATAACGCAGATAGTTTGACGTACGAAAACATTATTTGATTGATCGAGGATTGTAGAATTGATCGATGAGTGTACATTATTATTAAATCGATCGGTACGTGCATTTTCCATTCATTAGCATAACCTGCTTGTGTGCTACGAAAACGTTCTGAGGTTATTCACACCAATATTAAGAACTTTCGTCTTTTTGCTCGACGGGGACGATTCGGTCGTTAAACGTGGTCAAAAACCTTTGTTTTTGCAAGAAAATTTTGTATACTTAGAAAAATTGTTGCAAAATTATGAATCTTCGAAATTTTTACAGAATTGAAGACCGAATGGTGATATTTAAATGTGACAAGTAGAACGTCGATCAAGTAAAAAAAATTATATACTTCGGAAGAATTTAATGAATATTGTGAGCATCACTTAAAATATTATGAACTACCTTGATTTTGCCCTGGAAAGTTACACCGATTACGATCTCTGATGTTATTTCTGAACTACATGTTTTTTGCGTAAAAGTTCATTTATTCTCTTTTTTATTATTATTTCGAATTGATATCCCGAAAACAATCAAATTCTATTAACGTCACTAAAACTAAAATCCAAACATCGATTGTTTGTATTGTTAAAGAAAAAATCGTTATTTTTTCCTTCCTACTGAACGGTTCTTGGAAGGTTGGTACGTGATAAAAAAAATTCGCGAAAACAAGGGTCTGTAGTTCAACATTAAGATGTTGCGCAAGCGACTATTGAATTTTTTTTATATTTAAAGAGAGAGAAACAGTATTTCAATTAAAACGGACTTTGATAAAACGTGTGAATAAAAAAATTTAAGAAGTTATTTTTTCTCAAACAAGATTTTGATGAATAGTTCGCCATTTTCCGTGATACAGATGTTTTTTTCGTTGTTTTTCAACAACTTGCATCAGATATTGATTCCTTGTTTGTTTTTTAGTCAGATAATCCCGAAATTGTTGAACCAAAGTTACCCCTCGCCTCGCCGTATAGCTCACAACTCGATTCCGATACTGTTGCATACAATCTGACAGTTAGTGTTTGTGTGCCATCAGTGATTAGTGGGCCACACGAGGGCTCACACGTATAATGGCTGAGAAAGTCTCTCGATAAGTCAATTTTATCGAACACTAGAAATGACTTTTGCAACGTTGCAGAACCAGAATTATGCAATAAAAAAGTCACTAACATTGTTCGATAAATTTGAATTGACAAGTGACTTTGCAAATTTATATTAAAAGAAGTGGATATTCATTTTTATTTTTATTTTTATGACGTTGCACGATAATTATTTTACAACGACGATTCCTATTGTTTGAGGAATTCGAAAAAGACTGAGTTTCGAGGTCACTAATGTGTTCTTCAGCACTGCCAACTTTTATACAATGAAATAATAAGAATAAACGATACTGCGGAGTGAAGGTTAGCTTTAATGAAACCATTTCAGAATTATCTAACTGTAACGAACAAAAAACTGATTTATTATTTTCGTTGCAAGTAGTTCAAGATCACCGGAAGAAAAAACTATTTGTCTTCAATTTCGAAACAATAGATGTGATATGGTTTTCCGAATCGTTGTTTACCATGGAGGGTGGTTACTCTCGCAGCGATAACGTTTCATTAAAAGCATAGGAAATTTCTGAAAGTTTAGAATTTCATAAAATTCGGTGAGCATATTCGTTGGTATTAAAAATGAAAATACATAGCACTAACGGGTATCTTCGGACTGGCAAGATGAGTGGATCGGTATGATTTGTTTTTCACGAATAAGACCACCGATGAACAATACAAAAATATTTTTTTACTTCGTTTTCATCAATCTTTTTCTCGTTGTTATTATTTGCTAAAAAAACGTGTGTTGCGTCGTTGTTCTCCGATGCATCGTTCTTGAGATACAAATTAATTGGAACTCTAATCCGATGTCCCAATTACGAAATCTTAGGATACGACAACCATGGCTTAGAAATATCTATTATTAATCGTCGATATTTTATCAACGAATGACGAAAGTTGAATGTATATTTTACACCATGTCCACCGCGATATTACGGATATTTTCAAAATGTTTCGTTATTCATTTTATCATAAATAAAAGTATCCATATGATCCTTGATAAAAAAAAATGAAAACAAAATACTTTGACATCTTCCACTAAAACCAAAGTGCTTTTATTACATGGCGAATCTTGTGGTAGAAAAACCCACTACATTTTTTTTCGTTTCAACGAAATTATTGTAAATTGTATTCGAGAATGTTCTGAATTTCAATTTTTTTTCAATATTTTATTTCAACTATTACAGACTTCGTGTGTGCACTGCATGAAAAGAAAAAAATCGGAAATTATAGTCGCGACAAAAAAGTACATTAACATAAATGATCGATGTTTTATATCCGAACAAAAACATATACATCATTTTTATTTTGACAGCTTTAAATTTCGATAGATGGCATATTTATGACCAGTTTGCGATGTGATTTTTGAGACATCTTGTATATACACCACGTGGTTTTGTCCGACGAAAGCGTGATACGCATTAGGAAATAATGGTCATAGTGTCAGATCGTGTCTGTATATACACGAAATTGGTAAACGCGATTAAACTTTACCAGTAGCCTTATTATTCGAAGATTATACTCGAACGAAGAGTAACACACAGCGTGTGTAAAACATATATTTGCGCGATAATAATCATACATTTTTGGCTATGTTTGGAACTAAAATTCTTATCACCAATAATCTTTGTGCGTTGCGCGATGTATCAAAAGTTCTGTCAATTATATGTACTTTGTTTTATTTTACACACGAAAACACGTCTAAATGAATGAAAAGAATTTTAAAGTTTTATAGCAAACGTTTAAAACTATTTTTTCCGTACGAACGGGATGATAATATTTAAAAAATGTTTGTACTGATTTAGAATGGAAACAAAATGTTTAGAAAATAATGAATTCTGGATTTCTTGGCGCAAAAGATTTTCGTGCGACTCGAAAAAAAATGTGAAGGTCATCGAATTATTACGACAGAAAATATCGATCGCTTTTTAAGTATAAAATAAAAAAATATGGACACTGTTTGTTTTCCGTTCGACACAAGCTGAATAAGCATAAAGTAGTGTTCCAAATGATTCAAAAGATAATATAATTCACAAAATTCAAAAAAAAGTCGGTTTCGATTATTTTTTTATTTTCAAGCTAAAATCTAATCGCCGTTTATCAATAACTTTTTTTTTCTCCACGAACGCGAGAATTCGTCGATGAAAAAATGGGATCTGCAGCATTTTTCGATCCGGGTCGTTGATCTGTGATTCCAATTATTTTACTGCACGATTTCTAGATGTTTTTTTTTTTTTTCTAAACTTCTTCGCCAAATAAATACCCCTGATCAAAGTTCTAGGATCTTGCACACACGTCTTTTGAAGTGAATTCGTTCACAAATCCGTAATATCGAGTATTCTACAAATTTTAGGGACAGAAAATCGTGAAATGAGTTGGTTTACATCGCACGTACGTCCCTTACGCGAAATGTCTACATTTTTCCACCCCGACGTTGTACGCAGCACTAAATGAGTCTTTCCCTTCTCCTGTCCTTACTGCAAATAGAAAACGTGTCGAAGAACATACAAAAATCGGTACAAAAATTCCATGAAATATAATAAATTAATTCAGTGGAAATTTGTGGTTATGGATTAGAAATTTTATAGCGCAAACAGTGAAGATAAGCTCTACCTCCGATAATATGAATTCAATGTTTTTGTTGTTTTTATTTTTATGGTATAAATGTACAAATAGCAACGTATGGCGTGCAAAATCCTGAATTTTCGGTGAATGCAGTTTTTGATTTGTTACGAAAAATACGAGATTCCTATCCAACGATTTTTCATATTTCAACCTTCGTGAATAAAAATTACGTATCCTTTTGTAGTTCGGGATTGGTGAAAAGTTCGTTGATCTTGTGACACAGCGCCCTTCACCGGGCGTTGTGTGTACGAACGAAACAGAATTCTCATATGCTCATTTTCCCCATTTGTGTATAACCTTGACCTTCGTCCAACCCTCTTTACATTGTACTCCAGAACTTTCGACGTTATTTTCCCGCTTGTATTCATTCCTCCAATATGACTTAAGGTCATGCGGAATTTTTTTATTTCCTTTCACATAGACTACTTATATACATATGTATGATTTCAAGAGGCAAGACTCTCGACCCTCGCGAGTTCAGAGAGGAAACTCTCTTTTGGTAGTCTTCCCGGTATATATACATTTTTCGTTGGTTTTTATTTCCCTCTAGGAGCGAGGACGATCGATATGCTTGTAAGAACTGCTCCAGTAACTGAAAATAGACGCTCTTTTCGAATAATTTATATGGACGCGCATATATAGAGATATCTTTTCATGTGTGTACGATAATATCTGTACGTTAATACATTTTTCATACCGTCTCGTCTCTTCAAAGAGTTTTGATCTTTCCGTGGACTGTGGGTTGCAAGAAGAAAATGTAAAATATGGCTATTATTGAAAACTTGTGAAATGAGGATGAAGTTTCTTTCTACTCAATGGTTCAGATTTGGAAAGTCTACGAATCATAGAACAGTTATCGGGAACGTTGCGATAATTTCTAATCTTCCTCTTCAATTTCGTACTTTACGCGCCAACAAAACACTTTTCTTTGCAACGAGAGGGCGGTACTGTACGGCTAAACGCTGAGTTTACCGATTGAGCACGAGTTTATTGATTGGAGCACGACTAGATCGATAATAATCTTTTAGTTTATCCAACAAACTTATGGTTCTCCCTAGAAGATTTTTGCAAACAAACGACAAGACCTTTTTGTTCTTTTCCTAAAGTGAAAAATGTGTCTTTTACTGTAACTATTGTTGAAGCGAAAAGTAAAAACTCTCGCTGTAGTTGCTTAGAAGGAGAATAGTTAGCAACATACAAAATAAATCATAAATGCTTAGCTTCATTTATAATATGAATTAACAATTTAACAAAATAGAAGTTTTATTTGAGATCCTTTTTAAAAAGAAAGCTAAAGCTCTGGTGTATTTATAATAACCGTTGGTTAATCACTGGAAAATTTTGTAGAGACGTGACGATCGTTTTTAATAAAAAGCTAGAGTCCGGATGCTGACCACATCTATGTTGCCATCTATGAATTTCCTGCTTTATTCATGTAGCATAAATACTGCGATCTGTCGATAACGAAAGACGGTCAACAGATAACTTACCAACAATCAAAGTGAAAGAATTTATTGTTCACCAATGAAATTATGAGTGATCAATCACAATTGCGTTTCCCTTCCATTCTAATCCCACCGGGTTGATTATGGTTTGATGTGAAAGTACTGAGTCTCGATTTTTTATTCGAAGCGACTGCAACATTGATGCAAACGTAATTTACTGCGTATATTTTCCTTTTTTATTCTTTTTTTTTACTGAAAAAAGTCGACAATTCACGTTTATAAATATACGTCAAAAGTTTTCCATTTCTAAGAAAACGATTAATGGCAAGGATGTGAATTTATCTCCAGTCCATTCACTCTCAACAATAGGAATTTTTATTGCCAACCTCAATATACGACTGACTACCGTGACTGCCGTCGCGAAAACCGATGATTCATTCTGTTCACTTGGTATATTTGTTTGCACAGTGCTGCGAGTTTCGACAACATGCGCCGTGCGTTAAAAAAACAAAAAAAAATCGAGGAGAAAAGAAAAAATAGAGAAATAAGCGGAAATAACAATTTACATATTTTCTTCGATCAGGAATGAGCATAATGATTTAATGAATTAACAATAGTTAAGCAAAATTCCAAATGTCATCAATAAAATAGAGTTTCATTTACAAAACCACTGGATAGGACACTACGGAAAAAATAATGTTCATCGCAGCAGCATGAACAGCATAAGCCGATAATGTTTTTTCATCGTAACTGTCCATTAAACAACGATTTTATTTTTTTATTTTGTATTTACAGGACCGTTGTAGTAATTATGCGTTTTTTTTATTGAGCACGAACGTCACACGACTTCGTAATTATTAAAACACTTATATCGAACACGAACGTGACACGACGTTTGTTTTTTTTTTTTTTTTTTTTTTTTTTTTTTTTTTTTTTTTTTTTTTTTAGAATTTTAGTCTTTATGTATTTTCATGGAAAAAAATAAAATGACGAAAGCATCACATCGATGTCTTGTATTACGATTACAAAATTGGGAGCCATATTCACAACTTTTAATTTCAGTCACGATTTTCATTTCCATTTTTCAAATTACTGCTATACTCAACAGATATCATTTCGTCAGGATTTATGAAATTGATGAAATAAATAAATATCGTTCCCGATCTTCTACCTGACGGAATGATATTCATTGACAAAGTTAATTTGTACTTTATTGTTCAGTGCATTAGATATATTCCTCGGATTTATCTTCGCAAAAATCGGCTTTCAACATGTTGTGTTATTCCGTAGTACAGAATATAACACTCATCGCGACGTATTCATATTACAGAAAAACTGATGATTCATCAATTTTTACTGATAGTGGAACGATTCGTTGAGAATTAAAGTATATAGAGAATTTGTTATTTTCTTTCTAAAAAAAATTTATCGGAAGCAGAGATGGCGGCGAAGAAAAACCGCATAAAATCGATTAAACAGTGCTGCCGCCACAGTCAGTAGGCGAACATAGTATCGGGAGGGAGAAAAGAAGGCTTCTCCGAAAACTCAGCTGCGTGCCGTACACTGATCCTTGTATCGAGCCGACAAAAAATTTCACAAGAAATCATAATGTCCAGCAACGACCGAAGTAAGTTTTTTTTTTTCTACCGGGACAACGCAAAAAACAAAACAGACGATGATTACCGTTCCCTTATCGCGGCAATAATCTTCGATAAAATCACAAATGCAATTAAATAAGTGGAGGGAAAAAATCGTTAAAATCTCGAGAACTACGCGGTGTAACTGTGTGACGCGTTAAAAAAAAAATATACACACACCGTGTGTGGCAATGAAATGCATAAGAATAAGGAAAAAACATGTCGCGCGACCAATATATATATCTATATATATATATATTTCTATATACATACTTGAAAAAAAAAATAGATACATGTATATTCTATTCGACTTGTCCGTCAAGGTCACGACTAATCGCGCATTTTGGTTATGTCAGCGCATATCACGCCATACCACTACCGACTTACAGCGTGTTCGCAAAACGCACATACATACACATAGCACTCACAAACCTACGCGGTAACTTGGAAACACACGAAAAACGCGGAAGTCAAACGGAAGTCTTACTACTTCGCTTCCATGTATATACACATATATGCGTCTGTGTGTGTGTGTGCGTCGTGTATGTATACACACTACATATATATATATATATATCAATTCAACTCGCGCATGTTTTTCGTTACCTAGCTTGATGTAGGGTCAAAACGAATCCTCCATATTCATCATTTTTTAAATTCTAGTATTTCGATTTCGAGTATCGATGGAATGTATGTACTTATTTCGAATCCACGAGTTTCCAGCCGATGAAAAGTCCGATTTAGAAAATAATAATAATAATAATAATGATGATGGAACAAGTTGAATTGCTTGAGTACCGGGAACAATTGGAGATTATTTCCCCGGATCCCGTTGAGCATCGTCGTACAATTTTTACATATCAAGCCGCCTGGAAATATAAATATATATAAATATACATATGTGTACTCTGTCCTAAATAACGAATGATTATACACGTTGTATTGACATCAGAAAAAGTAGTAGTTAGTAGTTTAGTCCTTCTCCAGCCCAATCTTCTCTCACCGATTCATGACACGCTCAGTGCGGTATCGATTGACGTACGATCGACATCGCTCACCTGAACACACGTGTTGCGCTTCGAAATATTTACGTTACATTTCTACGAGTTAATTATTTATTATCGGGATCATCTTAAACAATAAAACAACAATGCCTAGTGAGTGTTTAAAAATCTTTTGTACTTACGAGAAATATAAGAAATGAATCCATTTATCTTTGGAATCTTGACAACATCGATATATTTTTTTCAAGAAGAGTTTTATAACAATAATAATAACAACAGCACCGGAATGTTATTAACGGATGGAAGAATATCAAATAAATAATCCATTTACATATGTCGTTCGAAATGAGCTGTTTATCGATTTTTATGTAAATATTCACGATTATTTTTTCAAATTGTCACGATTTTTTGTTTCGTTTTGTTTAAATTATGAATTCAGGTAGATTAATATTATAATTCCATGATAAATTTAAGATACTTTAAAAAAATTTGATATATATCATAACAATTATAAACTGATTAATTTAATCAATATGATTATAAAGAATTTAATAATTGCCGTATAATTAATGGGATAAATAGCGTTTCTATTTACTAAGCCATACGACATTAATCAAGTCAGCAAGTGACAAAAATGAAAAATTCCATTTAAATGGCTGGACGATTCGAAAAAATGCAAATTAACAAATACTGAATCAATTAAAGATAAAAAATAATTTTAATTATGTTCGTATCTTTGACTACTCAATGAGTCAATTCAGTGCCAAGATAAAAATACGCCTATCTAAGAATAGAAGATTACATTCTTTTACGTTTTTTTACACTTGCCCAGATTCCTGTTGTTCTTTTTTTTTAGTCAGATAGTTTTTTTTGTATTTATAGAATCCAAATGCCCTGGAATCTGCTTGACTATCAGTTTTAAAGTATTTTCCGTCGTTAGAGCCAATCTTGGAAATTTTAGCAACGAGTTCAAAAAGTTTTTGAATCGACGTTTTGGATGAAAAATAGAATAAAAAAATTTATATTATTGTGCAAAGCGATAACGATTTGAAAATATTTCGTAATAATAAATACATGATTATTCGTAGGACCGTCGACGGAAGAGAGTCTGATTCTCATAAGGGAATCGTTGAGATCCAAGGAAATGGATCAAATGGAAGGACATCATTATGACGGTGAAATACCTCACGTGTTTGTCACCCTAGGGGCGTCGGTGAGTGATGCATATGCAAAACCGCCCGAGGCTAAAAATCGATCCTTGCAATAATAAACAACTGTCTTGAGAATAATTCCGAATAATCGAATAATTTACAGGGTGACCTTGCGAAGAAAAAAATTTATCCTACTTTGTGGTGGCTCTTCAGGGACAATTTATTACCAAAGGAAACAACTTTCTTCGGCTATGCACGAAGTAAAATGACAGTAAACGAGTTGCGAAAAAAATGCGATCCTTGGATGAAATTAAAACCTGGACAAGAAGCTAAATACGAAGAATTCTGGAAACTCAATCATTATACAAGCGGTAATTACGATTCCAAGGAGGATTTCGTAAAGCTTAACAACGAACTAGCGATGCAAGAAAATAATGGTATCTCTGCCAATCGATTGTTTTATCTCGCTCTTCCACCCAGTGTTTTTGAACCGGTCACCGTTCACATACGTTCATCTTGCATGGGCCAAAAGTTTGTATTTACATTTTTTTAAATCGCACTATTGTTTTTTTTTCTCATTGTTCTTTTTTTCCTCATTGGTATCATAGTCGTCATTTAAGAAGGGATTTCTCGGAAGTCAACTCCTAAGGGGAGGGAGGGGGTGGGAACATGTTTTATGTTTCGATTTGGATAATTTTTTTGTCTGCTCAGATTCACTTCAAATTTGGTACTTATGCTGTGTTCGACGAAATTAATGGAAAACGTGTTCCATCAACGCTGACCTCACTCGAGGCTGCTTAACTTTGTAATCGCCGGAGCTATAGTCCGAGCACACACCCATCGCTGCACTAAGAAAAAAAAACAACAAAATTTGAGAAAAATTTTGTCATTCCAACAATGTTTTTGGTTGACAGTCTATGAATATACCAAATAAGCAGTTGAAATGAGCGCGCACCTATCGCTGTCGGTTTTTTTTTATCACAGGATTGTTGAAGTTTTCAATTGTATGGATCAATTTTTTATTGTTTGTATTTTCTATTGAAATTTGTGTGTTCAAAATTGCCATATTTTGATGTTAAGGCTATCCATCAATAGTTCGACCCCTAAAAATTTGCTGTACTTTCATTCGGAGAGTCTTATTGTTTCAATAAAAAATGTCAGTTACACGTTGTTCATCATTGGTCAGGCAAGATAATGTAACTTTTGTTTTTCAAGGAATGTGAAGAATGTCAGAGATGAACGTGTAACTGGTTTTTTTTTGTGTTTTCCCTTTCACTCAAAAAACTGATCGATCACCTTAAAGAATTATTCTGAAACAGAACTTGTTGTTCATATTGAGCACCACGACGCGATTCGATGCTTTAGAAAGTTTTTGAAAGAAAGTACATAAATTAAATTTCATATTACAGAGGATGGACGAGAGTTATAATCGAGAAACCATTTGGGCGTGACGCACGTACTTCGGAGCGTCTATCAAAACATCTCGGTAGTCTTTTCACTGAGGAACAAATATATCGAATCGACCACTATTTGGGAAAAGAAATGGTACAAAATTTAATGACATTGAGATTTGGTAACAGAATTTTTGGTCCAACGTGGAACAGGGACAACATTGCTTCGGTATTGATTACTTTTAAAGAGCCTTTTGGAACTGGGGGAAGAGGCGGATATTTTGACGAATTTGGCATCATTAGAGACGTCATGCAAAATCATCTGCTGCAAATCCTCTCTCTTGTTGCCATGGAGAAACCGGCATCTTGTCATCCGGACGATATAAGGTGATTCATTGATGCAATTATTCTACGAATGCTCGTTAGATACTCGGAAACAATTAAAAAGTCATATCCAAGATTTGAATAATTAAAGTGTAGGAAAGAAAAAAAAAAAAACGGATTTATTGCTGACTGAGTTTATTTTTGTTGCAATTCCCATTGAAATTTCTTTGGTTTCTTATGCAAAATTCATTATACTTCAAAGTTTCTTGGTCATTAAAACTCATTGGCTTATTAGAGAAAAATGTATTACACTGCACAAGAAATTTGATTGAAACTTTAAAATTGAAACTTGGTCACAAAAAAAATCGTAAAAATATCTTGTTTCTTGCGATAAAAATCGAGACTGTGGTCGTTTGTTTTGATCAATTCATTGATAACTCAAGGACTCGGAGTTTGTAACATGCGGTTTTTTCAGAATAGAATTTGTACGAAAAAAATATAATTGTGTCGCAGAAACGAAAAAGTCAAAGCTCTCAAATGCATTAACACGTTGGACCTGGATGATGTTGTACTCGGACAATACGTTGGCAATCCAAAGTCGCAAGATCCCGAGGCTCAATTAGGCTATCTCGACGATTCAACTGTCCCGTCAGACTCTAATACTCCGACTTTTGCTCAAGCTGTTATCAAAATAAACAATGAACGTTGGGACGGTGTACCGTTTATTTTGAAGTGTGGAAAAGGTAATTATTATTCTTCCATTAACAATTCTGCCATCAGTCTCGATGGAAAGACTCATGAGGATAATTGTCTCAAATTTTTTTTTCAAATTTTGTTTTCAACGTTTCTCGCATAAAGAAATAGTTTTTTGAAAATGAAAGATAAACAAAGTTGTCTACAGCAGAATTAAAGTGGCCGATGTATAAAAAATAATTCTTGTCAGAGTATCGAAAAGTTACAAAAACATTAAAAGCACAAAGTCTAAAAATATTTGTGCAGAATCGACTCTTAATAACCTCGTGACATATGCGCAATGTTTTTTTTTCTTTTTCTTTTTGCTGCCCTCATCATTATTGACTTTATGCACGAACAGCCTTGAACGAGCGTAAAGCGGAAGTAAGAATTCAATACCGTGATGTACCGGGTGATATATTCGAAGGGAAAGCGAAGAGAAACGAGCTGGTAATTCGAGTACAACCGGGCGAAGCATTGTACGTGAAAATGATGACAAAATCGCCTGGTATTACATTCGACATGGAAGAGACGGAGCTCGATCTCACTTACAGCCATCGTTACAAAGTACATCAATTTCAAATTCATCTTTTAAATTTTTTTATTATTATCATTTTTTCTTTGAGAAATCATGGGCTTCATATTATTCCAAATGATTTCTTCGAATTACTAACTTGCAATTTTTCTTTTTTTAGGATTTAAAACTACCAGACGCATACGAGAGATTGATTCTCGATGTATTTTGTGGCTCACAGATGCACTTTGTTCGTAGCGATGAATTATCCGAGGCGTGGAGAATTTTCACGCCGCTTTTACACCGAATAGAGCAAGAAAAAATTCGACCAATTCCTTATGAGTTAGTAGAACGATATGTGATTGAATTTAAGTGGTTCCTCATCATAACTCACGAGTTTTTATCTTTTCATTGTAAAATTCAAGAAAATTTTCATGTTTGTCATTTATCGATCAACTGCTTCATTTCTGTTTAAAATTTGGATTTGTTCAACACACCAGCGTTGGTGGCAACCACTTTTGATCGGTTCATCTTGTTAGAGTTTCCCTTATTTCTACAAAATATCGATGTAGCAGTTTGAATTAAAAGCTAATCCCTTTTGTTAGCCTTTCTTTTTTAATTTCTTTTCGTAATAACATAAGGAAAAAAAATACGAAAGTGCCTACGAATGGTAAACTTAAATAATGAAAAATATCATATTTTCAGATATTCGTCGCGTGGACCGCGAGAAGCTGATGAAATGGCGAAACGAAATGACTTCATTTACTACGGATCTTACAAATGGATCAAACAAAATTAATCGTATCTTCTACGATTTATTCTGTACACACATTCCGGGTTAAATTTTCTACTACGATGCGTGCTTGTTTGTATATTAAATGGATACGTATTTTTTCAAGTCACTGCTATTATAATTTATACGATGTTGAAGGAAATGAATAAATATTCCGTTTTTTTCAAACTTTCAATGATTTGTTGAAAATTATTTTTTATTTACCAACTAGGGATTAGCCTCAGAACTATTTTTAATCATCGACGAATCATTATCGTTCGAATCTTTGTCGTCCTCTGCTTTCTTTATCTATAACTCCGCTGCCTCGGTCATTTTCATTTTGCGGAAAAGTAGGAAATTGTTTATTATTCGAAAAAAAGGGAATCCCGTGTTGGAAAATGATTTGGATATTCTTCAAATAGTTGCTTTCTTTTATTATCAACAAATTTTTGCTTTTAATTTTGAAACAAAATTTTCATCACAACGATAAACTGGATTTCAAAATGAATAATAAAGACAATCGTCGTTGTAATATTTGTATTTTATTGCCTGATTGAATATAATCATAGAGTTACGTCAATTGAACATTCTGTGACACAATAAATCGCGAATTGAGGGATAGACTTTATACCAACCAAGGTACCCAGGTTGTTACATGATTTACAGAAGTCCAAGAATCGCTCCACCTGCATTGAGTCCGTAACCATTCACTGCATTCACTGCTAATCCTCCATTAAGTCCAGAAGGTGTAAGCAGTGTAGTTAATCCTTGTTGTCCTCCTATCAAAGCTCTTCCTCCAACGATAGTCGTTTCCAAGGGACCTACGTCCATAATAAACATCGTAAATATGGTGGAAAAGCAAGAAAAAAAGAACTAGTACGTTTTATGCATTCGAAAACTGTACAGACAGCAACATAATTGTTAAAGATTGGGATATTTTTTGAGTCTATTATACGAATGAGATGTCAAATTACTGCAGGAAAAGAGAATTTAATCACGAGATAAAAAAAAAAAGACTTTTACGACGTGACAACAAGAAAGTAAAAGAAATGATAATTGACGAAAAAAAAGTACAAACCAATTCCTCGAACAATGTTAGAAGACGATGAAGCTGTAGCAATATTCGGACGAAGAGCCAATGTTGGTTGGACAGCGGTGACTGGAACACTGGTATAGAGTCCTCCACTAATTATGCCAGCATGGGCCACCGCCATCAAACATCCACAAAAAACGATGAACTAATAAAAAAAAAAAAGAAAGACACATAAAGAAATTTGTCTAATGCACAGAGAAAACGGATCTGTTTCGTGGAGTAATTTTTGAAAAGTTCTTTGTACGGAATACAAGAATTAAGACAAAAATGTTATACAAGGCATTGTAATTTTTAGAAAAGCTGCAAAAATTACAATGCCTCACAGTAAATTTTACTTCAATTTTCTTATTTATGTACAAAATTTGAAAGATATTCCAAAATAAAACTTGAAATTTTACATGACGAAGCAGATTCGTTCTCTTCGAGCTCGTTCCCTTTTATTCATTTTTCATCAATGATTTTCTTACCTTGAACATAGCGATTTAGTGATAAAAACTTTTGTCCACAGAGTGTACAACGTACTAGTTAATCGAAGGCAAGATGCGAATCGAATGATTTGAACAATTGGAGCGGAGGCCTATTTATACGACGAGATCCATCGAAATGAGAGTATAAATTGCATCACCTGCCCTTTCGTTGAGGCTCTGTATCATTAATAATAACGTGTCAACTAATTTTTATAATTTCTTACACCCGTCTACTAGGGTTACCCTGGGCTGCCTCCGGTTTCCAATTTTTATTCGTCTCCCATTTCTCGTTGACATCGGCAGGGGCCGTTCCTTACCTTTTGTTTCATTCTTATTTCGCATGACGCAAATTAGTCTCGAGTTACAATTTGGAAACTCGATATATATTGCATTAGCATCGAAAGATCGAGGATTTAGGTCAGATGTGACCAAAAGCGAGATAAATAAGAAGACAATGACGAATGAAAAATCATACAGACAATATTAAGTTTATGTCAATTTTTAGATACAATCGAAGCCTTCGTGGGCGTTCAATTAGTTTACTGTGAATATGGAATTAATTGTTAGATCGAAAACAGAACAAAACAAAAAAAAATAATACATATTGCTCAGGATGCGATAAAAACTCGTGGTATTACATGGAGGTCGGGGACCAAAAATTCATTTCTCGAAGTTCCGAGGGCTTTGCTCTAAAAACATTGGTGTAGATGCCCGATTCTTTCTTCGAATCGTCATCTCGTTGTTGCTGTTGTTGTTGTTGTTGTTGTTGCTGTTGCAACTGTTGACGCTGTTCCTCGGTTTTTCCAAGGTACGAGAGATTCTGGGATGAAATCGATTTTTTTCGGCTTAAAAATTTAGACGGTAGAGCGTCGAGAGTAGGAGCTTCGTCCTCATCAACTTCTGGAATTCGGTGACTCGTGCCGATTCCAAATTCTCGCGATTGGCTGAGAATACTCGACAGTAACCAACCAGTTTGGTATTTATTGTCACGATCAAATGTTCCCGTAAAATATCTGTTTGTGTTTCCTCGTCGTCGAGATTTCGGCGATGTATCGGGTGTCGAACTCGGAGATGCTATTGGCGTGACGGGCAACGATTTGCTTCCTCTTCTCATTAGTTGCTTCTCGTTCCGTTGTTGCTCTTCCATTGCCAAATTGCTGTTGAAGCCTTCCGCCGATTCATGAACCGTATCGAATTTTGCAAGCTTTTTTGACATCATGCGATTTGCGACGTGAACTATTGATTTTCCGCATAGAGCTGGCTCACTGTGAAAACCGTCGTCGGTTCCTTGCGACTTGGCGATTTTTGTTTTAGTGCCTGGTCCAAATGTTGACGAAGTTACTTCTTTTCCACCTAAACAAATAAGGCGAGAAATTATTTACCAAAAAATCTTCATCCTGACGCTTAAGGGTTCTGCGATAAGCTACAACTATTATCTTAATTCCTTCAAAACCTAATGAACTGCCCATCATTCTCGAGGAAATATAAATTTTCATCATATTTAATTCGAAGAATAAATTTCGATATAATGCTTCAATTACGCTTATGGAATCCTGTGAATTTTCTCTTATGGTCTGTCTCAACCAACATGAGGCTCTTGGAAAGCAAAATGAACAAAATATTTCATCTAAATGTCAAAATATTGAAAATGATTTACTGATGAATCAACAGAGATCCGTAACAACTGATACATAACGGAGCACGTAAATGTATACTCAGATGAGAACAATGAATTGTTTTGATAATAAGCCTGAAAGAAAAAATCTTTGGATTATGGGTAAGAAGTTTAGATTTGAATATTGTATTGATATTCGTCGACACCAGGAACAAGACAAAAATATTCCGAGCACAATAGAAATGTTCAATTATTACGATACATGTATTTATATTTACATTCGAGATGAATTATTGTTGGAAAGAAAAAAAAACGAAACGTTAAAAACGATGAGACAAGAATGCGTATTTACCTGGAGCAGGTACGAACGGTTGGCATGGCAATGGATGTTTGCTAAAGTCGATGTTTTTGAAATCCTTGACGTTGTTTAAATTGGACGAGGAGGAGTTTGCTTGGACGACAGTAACGTTAGAGTTAGTATTTTCGTTCAATACGTGGCTGATGGGTCTATAGCCTTCTTGGCCGCTGGCCGTGGCCGTATTATCGTTGATTGTATCGTTCGACGACTTGGCCGCGTATCTAATGCAGAAGAAATTATCGTCGTGCGAAGGTGGGCTGAACGCAGTCGGATCAAATTCGTACCTGTAGAACACAAAGATGTGAATTCATCCGGTTTTAATGAAAAATTGAAATTTAACTCGTGGAATCGCGATTTAATATTGACCGCGATTAGTAGACTTCGTTCTCTCGTAGGTCTTGTCTTGTTTTATCTTTGATCGTGACTGAACAATCTTTAGTACATTACTTTTGACTCTTACTGTACTCTATTAATAACAAAGACGTTGAGACATCCGAGTGACGATTTGAACGACGCGAAAGCGCGCGTTATTCGGAATTCAAGTCGTAAATGCAGAGCGAGAAAGCACTTGTGGATTTTTTCTAATAAATGCAATATCTCTACCTCGCCTCCCCTCGTCCTTTCATCCATTGCGGCAAAGATAGCCCAGTGCCGAGACAGCGATCTTCTCCTCTTGACGAGCCCATATTTATACGACGATTGCAAGATTTTGACGTTTCTTTTTATTTATTTATGATTGTCAATGCTGATAGGCGAATATTTTATGGATGTGTATCTGTCCGCTTGATTTATTGTGCACACGAATATATATATATATATATGTATATGTCTTGCGATATATATATATTTTCGTATTTGTGAGCAATATGATTCAAAATGTGAAAAATCTCCAGAAAGCAGAATAAGATATCGTGGATACCTGCCCTCTAGGAGTTGGTCCCTTTCACCATTCTACTGATCTGGAAAAAAATTGTCAAGTTTTTGTTTTTTTTTGTTTCTTCTCGATGAAAGATGTTTTTATTTTCAATTGATTGTTCGATACGTTCGTCCGTTATGTAGATGTCAACTTTTGAAGAAACTATTTCGTAACTGCGTATGTTTACCTTGCTTTTTCTGCACATTGTTGATTTCCTCATTGTCGTACTACCCGAGCCCATAGCTGCTATTAGAAACGAAGTACAAGACTACTGTATTTGACCTTTACTTTCTCTCTCTTTCTCTCTGTCTGTATTTCGCTATGTCTCTCGCTTGCTATCCCACTTTCTGCCGCACTTGCGCTCTATTAATTGCAAGCAAATTCAGTCCGTGAATAAAACAAAAAAGGTCCACACGATTGATAAGTCAAACGCGTAGAAAGATTACAACAATATGGCCGCTCTGCGCACAATAATAACGATAATAACAAGCAAGTAGTACTCAGCTGGCTACAGCTGAGCTCTGATGTTTGATTTTTTTTGTTTTCTTGTCGAGTGACGTACGAGATGGACAGAAGAGCGCGCTCCAAGACATATCTAAGTGTGTTTTGACGCAAATTCTATACTCTCTGTAGATTTGACAGATAAGTTGCCGACCGTGTAAACGCTTTTTTGTTCCGTTTCAATTCCAGATATTCGAAGAAAAAATAATGCTCAAATATTTGTGGACCCTCGGAATTAATTTCATTTTATTCGCAAAGTCTCAAGTTAAACATTATCGAGTCAAATTAAGCCTTACGTAAGTCACACATCCAATGAAGCTCAAGGTCAATTGTTTGTGTGTACAGGCTTTGCTAAAAAGAAAAAAGTTTCGAACGTCGCTGTCAACAATAATGACAAAAATACCATAGACGACAATTATTTGAAAACTGTAAAACGCAGAACGCGCGTTTAGCGCCATCTAGAATTCGAAAGGTGGAAACACGTTGAAAATCTGATCTCTTTCGTATCCACTTGTTGACACCGCAGCCCGCTTATCCTTCAGTGGCGCTCGTGTCCATATACTACACAGCACAACTTTCGATAATTCTTCCGGTTTCCCTTGCGGTTGTATCTCCCATCATCGGTGAGTTTCTCTCGCGAGAATCCTATTAATCTGCGAGAATCAGTGGTGAAATACACGCGATATACGTTTAATTATCAAAACTGAATATCAATTTTCTTACTAAAAACAATATTTCCGTTCCAACAAATCTATTTTATTTATAATCGATCGATTTAATGTGTCAACATAGTCGCTCACAACGAACGATGCTCGACCCTTAACCATACCGCGTAACCTTACTTCAAGCGTCAGACATTCATTAATTGTAACAAGTTTTTCACAGGAGACGAGACAGCAAAATGAAGTTCAACTCATTGGTATCCTTCTCGAGGAGGAAAAACCGCAAGAGGCATTTTACCGCACCTTCCCACATCAGACGTCGTCTAATGTCCGCTCCACTCTCCAAAGAGCTTCGCCTCAAGTACAACGTGCGTTCCATGCCCATCCGTAAAGACGATGAAGTACAGGTAATATCTTGGCTCATTCCTCTCGATTCATCGTTTTTTCTTTCGTCTCAATTATTATTCCGTGCAACAAAATTTGTACATTTTTTCACACGTTTTTACCAACTCCTTTGTTTTATCATCATCATGCAATGTTTTCTGTTCAGAAAACCCATTAACGATGAGACGAAATTTGCTATTTCAATGTATAAATTATCAAACATCATTCATAACTAATAATATAAGTTTCTAACCCCAAATCAATTCGATAAAATAGTTCAACTGTTGCATATAATTTTCAACCAAGTTATGCGCAAAGTGCATGGAGTCTGGTGCGATCCAATCTCCTATGCTGTAGAAGTTCGCATCTTCGCAGTCTAATAGTTTTAAAAAATGTTCGGAATTGACCTACTTTTCATAGTAGATTCAATTTAATTGCTATAAAAAAATGTTGTCCAATTATCGCAGACTTTTGTTGCACTTCAACGATGCCAACTTCAAAATCATAATCTGCTCACAATTCTCATATTTGCTAGTAGAACCGAGCTAAAGTATATTTAAAAAAAAATTGTGCAATATTTACTTAACATTTTGCATACAGCTTGTATTAATTAGGTTACAAACATTTTTGCTTTTATTCAAAACTTGAGATATAGAGCTGTGCAGTTTCGAGCTAACCAATTATTGCATCGCACATATGACCGTATCTGCGTTGAATTATTTTACCTTTATTATTTCATTTCTTGTTAAAAATTATACTTGAAAATAAATGTTTCATATACAATTTCAAGATTGACCTATCACAATGAAATTTGTACGGTTTCGGATTAGAAATGTGACTCGACACTTAATTAAATTTTCCAATAGAGTCGCGAAACCCTGAACAGTTGCATAATTCGGAAATTAAACGAAATTCATATACTTCTTATGACATAGGAAAGTATTAAACAAAAAAAAAAGAATGATTGAACATTTTGATGATAAACAGGTGGTGAGAGGACATTACAAAGGTCAGCAAGTGGGCAAGGTAATCCAGGTGTATAGAAAGAAATTCGTTATATACATCGAAAGGATCCAGAGAGAAAAAGCCAACAGCGCCAGCGTATATGTCGGCATCGATCCTTCCAAGGTGATGAATTATTATGGTTGCATTAAAGTTAACATTTTTCTAGCACAAAGAGAGAATTTCCATTTATTTCTCAATTTCGTTGATCAAATTATAACTATTTTTCTATACAATCTAAATATATCTTGGAATAAAAGTTGATTAATTTGTTATTCAAAGAATTCTATAAAAATTGAATCAAATTTCAACATGATGAACCAAACCATTCACGAAGAATCGGAATAACGAGTGAAACTTGTTGGATCTTTGTCAGGGTTTTCCTGACATCGAAAAGACTCGTCGAGCTCCGTCTGATTGCTGCAGAAAAATGGCTCTGATTTTCCCATGAAACTAATGTTTGTAAAATCTTTTTTTTAAAGAAGCTTTGACTAAAGAAATGTTTTTTCGCATTTTTTTTGACAGACCGTCATCGTTAAACTGAAGATGGACAAGGATCGCAGGAAGATCATTGACAGACGTAGCAAGGGTCGTCTCGCTGCGTTGGGCAAGGACAAGGGCAAGTATACCGAGGAAACTACAGCCGCTATGGAAAGCTCGTAAATGTCTCGTGATTGTCACATGTTTACAAATAAAAACGTAAAAAAACCACAAAAAAATTGAAACAAAATACTGTTGTCATTTATTATCACCGTGTGTTTATAGAGGTTATTTAGGTTTAACGACTCGTAGTCGTTTTAACATTTAGAATGAAACAAAAACAAACGATAACATGATGGAAGGGCAAATACTGAGGATGATTTATTGCCTCGAAGCTGCCAGGACTCGTAAAATATGTAAAAACAAATTAATTATGTCGAGGTAGATGTTGATTGTCGCAAGAATATATTCCTCTGGCGATAAAGTGTGCATCAATAATTGCGTGTCGAAAATAATAAAGATCGAGAACAGAACAGCACCAGCTATTCCGATAAAAAGTTCCAAAACTGTGCTCTGTACAAAGATCTGAATGAATCCACCAACCAGTAATCCGCACAATCCGGCGAATAATCTGCAAAACATTAAAATTGGAATAGATCCTCGTTGATTCTTCATCGACGTTAAGTTCGATCCGACTTACCCAAATCCAAGAAACGAAAAGTCTCGTTTTGTTTGAAAAGTAAAAGCGGTTAATCCGAAAACTACGACCAAAGTTATGAAGAGCGCCTCAAGCACTACGGCCGTATCGTACATCGACACCACTATTCCAACCGTGTAAGATTGGATTAAAGTCTGAAACCAATAATCCGTACCGTAAATATATCATTTATATAAAGTTATATCCTCAATGGAATTGAGTGACCATAATTTTGTCGCCAGGAGATATCAACATTTTCGGGGTGTTAGCACGTGCTTGCAAGATATTAACTATTTCGTTATTCCTGGGCGCTATTTTTCAATAAATGAGTTCACCTTTTTCTATCTAGGAAAATTCCTTCAATTTAGGCAAAATCATCGAATAATGGATATGTTCCCCGTAAAAAAAAAAAAAATTTCGAAATGTTCCGCTAGTTGAGAAATAAAAATTCTCTGATTATGCAATAAATCTTTAAAGTGATAAATTTCCTGCTGTATTGGGTGAAAGCAAAAAAAAAAAAATCATGACATTCCTTTATTTTTTCCTAATATTATCTCAATTAGTAGTGAATATTAATAAGATTAGATCCTTGATAAGTCAAGGATTATATGCATTTGCTTGGGATAACATGTCCAACAAAAGACGGTTCTTTATTGGATTTTTGTTCGAACCAAGGCTGGCGGTAGTTCTATCCAAAATGCATAGTCTGAGTGGATTATCGTTCAAATCTTTTTGCACATTTCAACAATGGATAATGAAGAATTCCGTTCTACATTTTTCCCAAGTCCATGAAAATGGGAGAAAAATACTCACGAATGCACCAAGGAGAATCAAATTGATGGGATGTTCTCGTCTTTTGAAGTGCAGAGCTATGAGAATTCCCATAGTCAAAATAAATGACAACCCCACCGTCCAACTACTGAAAATATTATTACATTTCATGTAAAATTTCTACATGAGCAAAACTTTGCTTTTATTACCGCATTGAAGTTTGCGACATTGGATTTCAACAAAGAGACGTTGGATCATTCTTTGATTGGCTGATTTTCAAAGTCATGCATTTTTGTTGACTTATTTTGATGGTTTAAGGTTTTTATTAATAGAATAAATCATTAAAATAGTTCATAATCAGCCAATATGTAGAATTTTTCAAATGGCCCAAGGTTTTAAAAAGTGTTCAGATTTACATCGCAAAGACATTTTGACCAATTTTGGTTGCCCAAAACTGCAAGGAATTATTGGGGACCGCTAAAAAAAAATAAAAAAATCGTCGCATAATAAGAGATTTCGATGGTTCATTAATATTCATTTATTCTTACTTTTGTTGAACGAAAAGCTTGACAGAATCGCACGACATGAAGGCAGCGGAAACGATAACTGTCATAAGCAGCTGAACGCTCAGCAGACCATAAACTTTTCGTAGGAATGCTGAAAGTTTCGATAGAAAATGGGAATTTTTATATGGTCGATAAAAAAATAGCAATTGTGTCTACAGTATTGATATTTTTAATGGTTATACCCATCCGTATTTTGATGTGTGCATTGTTGACATTGTTGTTGTAAGCGAAATCATTTTGTATGCCACCTTCGCCAGTATGTTCTTCTTTTCCGCCAATTTCGACATCTTCATCAGCCAATAATAGTTGTGTTCCAGCCATTGTACGGCTCACGTTTCTTTCCCGATCAATATGGAAAATGCACTGCGGATTTTGCTTCAAACTCAAAAACTTGTATTCTACGTTGTCACAAAATGAGAGCTCTTTTTTTTGATAAAGAGAACGACTTTCGTCGACACGTCTTATGTCGTATTCGCGTTACTGGAGAACACTCACACTAATAAAAAAATGAATACCAACACTGAAGCACGAATCGTGTTGCAGTGTTCAATTCGTTCTGACGATTGACAAAACACGCCTGTGGTGGCCCTAGTGTCGGTTGTCATAATTAACCGTCGCGTATTATCCGCCGCACTGCACGTATCTCTTTCGATACGTTTCTATATATATATATTTATATATATATAGACATTTACACCGTGCATAAGGAAGAATTTTTATGTATTTTCTTTCCTAAGTGATCGATACTCTTGATATTGCGTTATAATCATGTATACTCCAACTGTCAAAAAGGGCAATTGGATGCAGAAAGTTGAATTAGAGAGAGTAAGATAAATTTCATTTATTCGCGATTATATTAATTTCGGTCATTATTGTTCACAGTTTTGTCGTATAGATAAGAAATTCGTGCCACGATCTTTCATGAAACAAAATAAACATTTTCATGTTTACAAAAATCACACTTCGAATACGACTACGGGACAAAAATCGTCATATAGGGATTCATCAAGTTTTTAAATAAAAAAACAAGAAAGAGTTTGAAAAAAGTGTAGATTTTGGTTCTATTACATTCATTTTT
Organism: Campoletis sonorensis; assembly: GCA_013761285.1. Lineage (NCBI taxonomy): Eukaryota > Metazoa > Arthropoda > Insecta > Hymenoptera > Ichneumonidae > Campoletis > Campoletis sonorensis. The sequence goes on from JACEOJ010000090.1 coordinate 557,252, forward strand.
GTGTTCGATATGCGAAATAAATTCGAGCATTTTCTTGTATATATTTAGGCATTAAAAAAATGTTATACTCGTGCAGGAAAAAGTCGCGTCTTTTTTAGGAAAACGAGAAAAAGGAGAATTACTTGTGCAACAAACGAGAAATATGTTTCATAATTTACTGCGAGAAACCCGATTATCGAAGAACATTGATGGTTGGATTAAATTTGGAATGTGTATACAACTCAAAGCACCTGATATGCCAAACTCCCCTCCCCCAACTTCCGGTATCATGATCGAGGATGATAAGAATAATTATGGGGTCGTGATGACGGGAACAATCCACGACAAACACATCTCAAAAATATCTAAACTGACGGATGATTGCAATCTCGTCTCATCCCCTATTCTTGCTCCTTGTATGCGCAATAGTTTCATCATTAAATCGGCCGACGAGTGTGACCGTAACGGCCAAAATTTGCTCTTTGGACAAGAATTTATGTTGCAGGTATGCATTTGGTTGAATTTAAAAAAAAGTATTCAATCGGTGAGAATTTTTTTTGTAATAATGAAATTTGACAAGAAGGATCAGTAGGAAAAAACGTACAGAAATATGAAGTGAAAAAAAAAAATTCGGTTGTTATTGGCCCAAAAATTGAGTTCACACAAGTTAGTGTTTCGTCATGAAATATTTTGTTATCGGTGCGTAAAAATTTAACAACGTGCCAAAGTGAGCGTTTCTTAAAATATACGATTGTCAATTTTCTCGTTTAATAATATTACGGGTCAAGGTTATTTGATGATTTTTGGTCTTGTTTGTTTCTTTATGGTTTTTTTCAACTATAATGAGGTACAAAAATCGACTGAACGTTTTTTGTTGTTCGAAATGACAAATAATAAAAACAACAATTAATAACGTAAATATATAACATATATTTTTGTCCTTATGCGATATATAAAAGATCGTAAATACGTCGGGTGAAGAATTATATGCAAGGTCGGCAAAACCAGCAATCGATGGACTCTGGGGTCCTTTGGGTCACGAACCAGTACGTTTGAGCAACCAGAAAGATTGTTATTGCCTGTGGAAAGTTCTTTACTGGGACAAAGCGATGAGAATGGAGTCCGAAGGTGCACCGTTTCCTCCGCTAACCAGGTCCCATGTTCCCAATTTTTGAAAACATTAAATCACATCTTTTTAACTGTTTATAGAATTCGAGTTAACGAAACGTGTCGAAATTTCGATTCCCAGAATTTGGTACAAATTCTAATTTTTCAACTCGTTATAAAAAAATAACCTTTCCGTTATTTCTATTTTTTATTTTTTTAAACTTTATAATATTTTCGAAACGAGCTGGAATTTAAAAAAATTTAGTTTCTAGAATGATCGTGTGTTAATGTAGCATTTTTCAAAATATAAACATCTTTCATAGTTTCGATCGAATTTATATAAAATTGTTACACAAAACATCCTCAGTCATTTTTTCTTCACGAAAGGTTCACGAAATATTGTTTTTAAAAAAGTTGTGATATCCTCTTAACTCGAATGTTTAATAAATCTCGTGAAATTTCACAGAGTTTTGATGAGACACGTGATGAGCGGTCGCAATTTGGCGGTCGAAGGTACCACATGGTGGGTAACGATTTTCGGCAACGAATGCGGGCTCTCAGTTCACACGTATCTCGACGTGGCGAGACGAGACACAGCCGAGTGTCTTTGGATGTTCGTAACTCAAGAATCGCACGAATAATCGAGCACAGAGCCTCACTCGTTGAACAAATCCGCGTTTTTCGACCCGTTGATCCAACAACCATCGATTTTTTTTCTCCTTCGCTTCAAAATAAAATTGTCCATGTGCCATACACCATGCTTTCGCTTTTTCGTACTTTCTCGTTTTGTCTTTTCCTTGTCAACAATTCGATAAGAACTTTCCGAAGATGAGACTCCACCTTTTTTTTCCACTATCAACGGATTACGTGATTTAATATTCTTCGGGAAAGGCACCGATTTTTCTGGTGGGGATGCTTTCGATGGTATAAATGCTGCACTTTCCGTGCGTTCGTGTCGAACATTGATTGAAAGAACAGGTCTAATGTTGACTAAAACGAGAAAAAATAACGACAAATCACTAATAATAATAATAATAGTTTCTAATCATTCGAATCGGATCTGACGACGGAGATTACTTTTTTCTTACTCAAATAATGATTCGTTTCATTATTTTTTTTTCATTTGTTTCAATGAAGATGTCATATTTTGGTGAAAAATGACGAAAAAACAAATATAAAATGTAAAAACGTGATCATCTAAAGAGATAAAGCAAAATCGTAAATTTGAAACAAGTCCGTTTAGAGGGGAAAAAAAAATCCATTTTTAGTTTTCTTACCAGTCTTGTATCTCGTTTTCTTCTTATTTTTTCTCAAAATACAGGAAACTGCTTTAGTGTGCTTTCGAGTAACATTGTAGTTAGTGTTTCCAATTGTAATTTGATTTTTTTGTATGACTATACTTCGTCCGCAAAGTCCAGGATCTGTCACGATCTGTTTAAAAGTAAAACGTGTAAGAAAAAGAGTGAAAAATTTGATCCTCTTTGCAAGTGGATAATTCGATTCTTACCGATTTAGGGATTTCCATAAACCAAATTTCCTCGTCGTCATCTTCTCTTTTATTGATCTTTGATATATCTTCGAGAGTTATTGTAGATGATGTGTTTGTAGGGATTAATTCTTCTCTTGCAACAAAATCGTGGAGCTGAGGAAAAAGAGTATTTTATGTTTTTTATTTGAAAAACGAGCTCAATATTTAGCAGTATAATTGGACAAAATATTTGACGAAAAACGGAAAACTTGTGCGCGGTAAATAATTAGGACATTTTTGCTATTATTTCAGGCTTAATTGTATGAAATTAGATTTTCACATACCTCTGTGGGTCTCGGCAAATTGTCTTCATTATTTTGTAAACATGGCTCCACAAGGTTCTCATCGTTGCAGTTTCTCTTAGAAATATTCTTCAAAACGTATTGTAGAGACTCTGTCTCATATAATTGTTGCTTTTTTTTATTCTTTTTTTTCGGTGTATCGTTCATTATTTCGCTGACTTCAGACTGCTGTTTCTCTGGACTAGCTATTCCTTCATTTTCTGCATAATCCACTTGTTCTTCCTCTTCCGCATTATTCACCGATTTTTCCTCAACGCGTACCGGTGAATCGATGATGGATTGTTCTTTAATTTGATCCATAATTGATTTTTTTACCAAACCGCTTCGCGAAATTTCCGTTGTCTGTTGCTTACAATACGGTGTGGAAGTGACTTTTCCGTCCTCGCTATCTGTTATGTGCAGGGCCAAAGAGTCTGAATCTTCAGAATCCGAAGGATCGCTAATCATTTGAGAACTCAATGCGGGATGAGCAGATTTTTCAACTATCGTTTGCTCCAGATTTTCATCCTCTTCGCTCGATTCACTCTCTGTTCCGCTGCAAAGTAGATTTATGCGTTTCAGTTTACCGACTCGATCCGCCTCGGACGATGTTTCATCGAATTCCGTTGGTTCATTGTTCTCTACAATTTCGAACTCCGGCGAGTGATTTTTTAAATCCTCTTCTTTCTCATTCTCATCTCGTATTATTGTGTATTTAGATGTAACTATCTCTGTGCAGGTTATTGTTAATTGATTTTTTTTCTTAAACGAATCATCGTCCATATCAGGCTGTGGACATATTTCTGTACGCTCGTCTTTTGCCCATGACTCCTCAATTGGATCGTCTCTCGTATCGTTGAACGTGTTTTTTACGCTCTCTTTTTTCGTTGAGACTTCCTCGATTTCACCCTCCCTCTCACCACCAGACTGTGACGATTCTTCAATCCTCTCCTCGGTTTTCGAGGATTCTTCGTTTTCATGAGACTGCGACAATTCTTCAATCCTCTTCTCGTTTGTCGAGGATTCTTCGTTTTCATCAGACTGCGACAATTCTTCAATCCTCTTCTCGGTTCTCGAGGATTTTTTGTTTTCATCCGACTGCAACGATTTTTCTACTTTCTTCTCCATTGCCAAGGACTCTTCGATTTCATCACTATCTACATCAGACACTGAATTTTTTTCAACCGTTGCTTTTGTTGTTGCATATTCTTCAACGTCATCAACATCTGATTGAGGAAACATTTCCGCTCTTCCCTCTGCAAGAATAGTTTCCATTTTATCATCATTAATATCAGATTGTGATGAGTTCTCGATTTTCTTGTTCGTCGAAGCACATTCTTTGACTTTATTGTCGTTTTTTTCGGTCACTGTTAATCCCTCGACATTTTCCTCCTCATCTGAATATTCCTCAATTTTATCGTCGTTTTCGGCAGGCTGTGAAAACTTTCTCGCCCTGTCCTGGTTGGAATCAAATTCCTCGCTCTTATCCTTGGACGATGCCGTTGTTTCGGCTTGAGTAAACGTGGTGTTTGATAAATCATTGGATTCTTCTGCAATCTTGTCAGCCATCTCAGTGGTATTAATGCCTTCTGCATCATCATTATTCTCGTGATTGCTAGACAAAGAATTAGCCTGAGAATTGTCATCGATTCCGGAATCTCCGAGAGGCACATTTGCCATTGGAATTCTCGATTTACGTGTCACTTGGCGCGAGGCTCCGTTATTACCAACATCTCCATTAACTTCATCAACTGTTTCCGATTTATCCTCTAGGAGGTTTCCGATGTCCAAGTTTTCCAATATTCCACTCAAATTTCTCTTAGCTCTGGAGAAATTTTGTTCTCCCCCATTGTTCTTAGTCTTGTGGTTATGATCGTTTTTCTGCTTAGTTTTGCTGCTTTCTTTGCTTGTACTCGACGGCTTTTCTCTACTTGGCCCCGGTCCAGAAATTGATTCTCGAGGTGATCGTATTACAGCCACCCGGTCATTTTCAAAAGACTCTTCTTCGACAAAGTCATCGTCAGACACTTCTCTCAGTATTTTTTTTTTTATTTTCACGTACTGACTATAACTTTTCATTTTGGCGAACTTCTTCAGTTCTTTGTTCAGGATTCTTGTCCTTCGTCTTATCGTTTTTGCTGGCTTTGGCTTCGAAGTTGACTGCTCATTTGTTGTTCTCTCAGCAAATTGATTCTTTACAAAGTGCCATCCTACCGCACTCGAGCGGTACATTGGTTCCAGCATCGCTTCAGTTTTATTTTTTCAGATATCTGCAATCGCAATGAAAACTTCATCATAATTCAAAAATTGAAAATTTCTAATCTGCATTATAAATTGTGAAAATAAACATGGTTACAATGGATAGAATTTTTCGTTCAAATGCAGTGAAAACAATGAGAATGCAAAAAATCGAACTTCCAAGGTCGTTTGAAAATACAAAGATTGGTATGCCTTTGAAACATTCGAAATGCCAGAAAAACACCACAAAAATTACTCGCCACAGTTCGTCTCAAATAAATGAAATAAATGAAATGACAATCTAATAAAATATGGCGAAAAAAGCATTAATTTTCGACGATCGACATAATATATCAACAGTTGTCGAAGTAAAACTCTATTTTTTGATATAATGTATTCTCACAAACGAAACGTGTTGTGACTGAATTATTGAATCCAGGTTATTGAATTGTCATTTGTGTAATTGCCAGTGGCATGCTTATTTGAAAAATTTACAGGAAAGGTAAGGTAAAAATTAGGTAAATGATATATAAATGATAATAATTATATAGAGATAACAAATAAAAATTAATATTTACAGATTATCTGAACATATTATAGGTTAAGAATTCGGAATTAATTGTATTTCGGTTCGAGCACGTTGTGACGTAGCGATCACAGCGACGTTTTTCCGACTATAGCGCGGTCGTTCGGTTCGGTTACTTCGTTCTTACCCGGTTCGTAACGTTCCGTGATAATAGCGAAACGTATTCCACAAATTCTTTCAGTGCCACGGCGGGAAAGTCACGGGGGCTCTGCTTTCTGCATCGTGGCGGGACAATTTAAGACTAAAACTTGGTTTCAGATTAGTCATATCAGTAAAAAATCCATTGCAATGATTATTTGAATAAAATGTGGACACATCTGAATTCCGGCTCATCTGTTCAGGAAAAGAAAAATCAATGGCGAATCCTGTTAATGTGGATACTTTACTTGTGATCTTAACCATCTCATCTGGCACTGCCACCTTCGAAGCGTGCATCGGTCAACTCAGTCAACTGTGGGCGACAGACACAATACATAAAAAAATATTGAAAAAACTTATTTTATTGTTGTTTGCTAGTTATCCTATTAACTTCCAGCATTCAATATGAACACGACAGAATGTAATGCACTTGCAAGCCATGGGTATAGTGGGGACTGGGGAGTGCTTTCCATGATGACGTGCGCTCAATTGCGGATTAATAAAATAATAAACAAATATATGTAAATAAACATAGCAGCAATCCAGTTCAAACCTATTTTCACCACCGAAGTGGAAATCCACCACTTTACTCTCCACCACTGCTACCAACATATCCAACTAAAGGACTTTTTCACTCCTACCATCATTGATGTGGTGCGCATTCCCATACCTAGGGAGATAGCCAAAAAACGGGACAAGAAGAAGAAGAAGGATAGCGAAAAAATAATAGTTTCCTGCAAATGTGAGTGCAAATACACTGCGGGCTGCGGACGGCGATAGTATTACGATAATCGTACAAAGGGTGACTGGTTATAGAGAGTGAAGGGTATAGTTACGATGGTTCCGTAAATTTGAATCGTCGCCCAAAAAAAGCTTGGAATAAATAAGACGATTTTATGGATATTTGAATGTATTTTCGCCGATTCCCTTTATGATGTTTTGTTAATAATCCGTAAGTATTTTGTTTGATTCGAATGAAGGTTTGAGGGAAAATAAAATGTAACGATTTGGAGCCTAGTGCGCACGTTTGTTATATTTGTTATTATTCTACCGCGATACATTTGTTGAGAATTCCCTGCATAAATTTGACAAAATTCCCTTCTTTATATACACAACTAGAAAATATGATTCGAAATTTTATATGAATGTTGTAAATAATGAATTTGTCACGTTGAGGCATATTATTGTATGGAAATTATTGATTTCAATCAAACCATTAAATGATTATTTCCATTAAAGAGTGATTTGTTTGACATATTTGCTCATTCTGTTAAATCATACATCAAAGTTTCCCCTCCAGTTTTTTGCAGTTATGACGCTAGTATCTTCTCGCAATGTGTTTTTTTAGAAACTTACTCGCTATTGCAGGTATTTTGTAATTTGTGTTTTTGAATGATTTTGCTTTTCATGCCCTTGGGAAATATTCATTATGCAACAACGTGCTGTGTTTCAAAAATAGTGACAACAAAAATGCTTGTTTGTAGTTTTGACAGAAGAATTAATTATATATATATATAACATTTAGGTTTGAATGATTGCGATCTTTAAAAAAGCTCTGATCAACGGTAGTTCAATATTTTTCAAACTTTGAACTTGCATCTACTTACGTTTCAATATAAGTATTGTTTATATAAAAAGAAAACATAAAATATCATATTCTTTGTGACACCAATGTCTTGTTGAAGTTGGTAACAATATTTTTATTTCTTCTGTGTTTCGCAGTTGTAGCCTAGAATTTGCCAATGAACAACTCAGGAAAAATGGAAAAGGATGAAAGTGCCAGTGAAGCAACAAAAAGTCAAAAGAAAAAGGATCGAACCCACATAACTGTGTTACCAGGGACAAATCCAGAGATGTACAAATGTAACGTGTGCGAAAAAGTATTTCGTAGTAAAAAAGGAAAATGTTATCACGACTCTTGCGTAACAGGGATTAAGCCGTACAAATGTAATATTTGTGAGCAGAGTTTTGTAAAACGTTCTCATTTTGAGTACCACGAACGGGTTCATACTGGCTATAAACCTTTTAAATGTTCCTTGTGCGACAAGGCTTTTCCTCAAAAATACAAATTGAATAGACACATGAATTCGCACAAACGTGAGTTCTTAAGCGTAGCTTATTATCACATACTCCAATGATTATAATATTTTCTCGATTACAAGACCAAATTATAATTGGAAGGATGCTGCAGATGAGAAAGAATTTTCCTGTGAAAAATGCGGCAAGCGTTACAGCAAGAAGGAAGATTTAAATAATCATGAGACACTTCATACCGGTCAGAGACCGCACGTTTGCAAAGTATGTGGCAAATCCTTTGGAATGTTGACGAATCTCAATCGACACTTGCGAACCCACTCGAGTAAGTTTTGAAAAATTCTAAAAATCCAAGTAAATTTTTATTGAACCGTTATTTATTTTTTAAACAATACGAAAACCACACACATTTCTAATAACATATAGGCAATTATTTTGATGCAGTTTAGATGCTCGTTAAAAGGTTCCGATCGAAATTTAATCGAGTTTGTCACTCCAATTGAATTTGAGTAAATTCTTCATTGGAAATACGGACTTTTTTCATTATTTACTAAGTTTTGAATATATTTTAAAAATGCTCCAATTGATCTGAATAAAGCTACTAATTGTAAGGCGTGATTAAAAATTACAGAGGAAAGGCCTTACACGTGCGAACTTTGTCGAAAAGGCTTCAAAGACAGTTCATTGTTGATTCGTCACAAAAAGATCCATGGCAAAGAGAGGCCATTCTCGTGCGCTCATTGTAATCGGCCTTTTCTGTCGAAGAGCGAACTTGCTCGTCATCTGGTGATACATACGGGTAAGACTAATTCACATGTTATTAACGATATTTTCTTTATTGACTAAAGTAAATAATCACATAGGAAATTCCAATTGCGAGTTGTTTGAATAAAAAAACAATGGAAATGCGTTGACATTTAAAAATTGTACAGGTTTATTTGTGTATAGGAACAATAAAAAAGAGATGAGAGTCTTTGAGAAGGTTTCATACAGCAATTGTCAGGGTAAAATTGCCCCAGGGTTTATTCGGTTTTTCAACGCATGAAAACGCATGAAAAGTATATGAATTTGAGGATTAATGTACTTTCTTCTGGTTTCGTGGTTTCAGACGTTAAGCCATTTTCCTGCACCCACTGTAACACGATTTTTCGGAGAAAGGATAATCTTGATCGACACATGAGGCATCATCACGTTGACAACGAGGGTGCAACAGCAGCCGCTGAGCCGGAAAAAGAAGCGTTGCGCGAGCAGCCTATTGCATCCAAGCCAAAGTTACATAAAGTAAAAAAATGTGTAAAAATTTTGAAAAATCCAAAGACTGTGCGAAATATTGAAGAATCAACGGCCGCAGCGGCTGAGCTTGCACGTGGAAATTCTCAAGATCAAATTAATTCTCGGATGGATTCACTCGGTAATATAACTCCTATAATTCGAGGCCCAGGTGAATTTAGTAACGCAGTTCCGGTGATCAATGGTCCAACAATTGGCCCAAAGATACCGGCGGTAGTAGCAGCAGTTGTCGAACCCGAAACAAACGCGGATGCAGCGACAAGGTTGAAGAAAAAAAAGACATGCATTTATACAGAGCCAATACCTTTGGCCGAAGCTGTTACAATCAATCGAAGGATCGAAGAAAAATTGTACCCACAAAATTCAAATGTTGCAAACAAATATTATTTCTTTCGAAAAAATTCAAATACGTCTGGTCAACAACAGGAAAGCCTTGGAACTGTGGCAGCAAATTGTTCCGTACAACCAATTAATTCCACTACCGGTTGCCATAACGCCGATACAACCCATTGCGACAACAATAAAACTTCGGAGATTTCTCAAGACGTTGATAATTTCGTTCCCACGATAAGAATCAACGAGAGCTCCCAGCATTTTCAAGAAACCATCAGTATTCATCACTGGAGACGGAGAACCGCTGAATTGTACAGATCATCTCGATCATCAGCCGACTAACTGGCTTTCTTCGTGGAATTGGTTTTTTCTATCTGTCCGTTATGGCACATCAACTGTAACAGCCAATGTTATCTAAATATTGGCAAAAAATTCATTATTCCTTAAAAACCTTTCATATTAACCATGTAAATATGTATTTTTGTGAAATATAAATCATTCGCTGACGAATTCGATTTCATTGTTACTTTTTTAAGTTAAAGCGATAGTTGTCAGAATACATGAAAAACACTACTTGACGTCCATTGCAAAAAGTACCTCGCTCCGTAACAATTAAACGCCAACAGGATTCACTGCTGTTGTGATTTTGTTGTATACCAGGTCAGCCTGTCCTCATAAAATTGAATAACTACTTGAGGGCACAGCACATTTGCCTCTTTGGCTGTTACCAAGTCAGATGCTTCTGTGCCTTTCCTGAAGAAAAACAAAAGAACAAAGTTAATGATTCATGAAAGAGATTCGTGATTTAAAGGTAAAATTATTTTAAAAAGACAAATCATTTCAGGAAATTAAAAATAAATATATACCTTAGGTCAAAACCTGATAATTTGCTTAATGAATTTGAGTCTCAGTAATTGTTCATAGCCCAAATCTCGTTTTTTGAAGTGAAAAACAAACAATTCTTATCAAGATTGTAGAGAATTGAAATTTTATTTTTTTGTAAACAACTTAATAGACTCTGAACAAGGAAACTTTGATTTGTAATGATATTTGAGAAAACATACAAATGACAACAAATTTGACTGGACCGAATTGATAGTTGAGCAACTGCGATGAATTTTTTCCTTTTTCAATATTAATGTCGTAGATTATTGCAGAACATTATCCAGAAGGGATATTTGTAAAAGAAGTTCTGAATCATTCGAAAACTTTTCTTTGCAAATTTCGCTACCTTACTCAGACCTTATTTAGGTAATACAAAAAATAAGTTTTCTAGAAAATTGTGCAACATTCCCAATCGGTAGGTCAAAAAAAATGTGAATTTCTTTTGAAAAAAAAAAAAAAAAAACACATTTTTGGGAATTCAAAAAGATTTTAGAAGATTCCAAACTATTTTCAAGTGAACAGTCGGCAAAATGTCAAATGACTTTTGTCTAAAACAATACATTGAGAAAATGATGAGACGGATTTGAAGGCTAAAATACTGACCATTTCATCAGAAACATAAGTTCTCCACTGGAGTCTGTAGCTCCGATAATTTTATCAGGTTGTAACTCCCTGTTGAATCCATACGGTTGTTTATCTTTGGAAACGGAGTTTATTTTACTATCTGTGTCCATTGTTGAGCCTTTCAACTGTCAGATTGGTCGTTAGCTGTTGAGAGAATTAAAAAATAAACAGCACAGTCAAGCATTTTCGGATGGTAAACTATGTATAAATAAAATCAGACAATAAAGTAATAGCATTTGATAAGATATACGCACCAATCCAGAGGCATTCACACGTAAAATATAAATCCTGTTCAGAGTGATGGCACAGATAACATGTTATTTTTATATTCTCGTCCATGGATCGCTGTCGGTTGTCAAAGTTTATAAGGCATTTGTATGTAGTACAAGCCCGAAAATACGAGGTGCTCCCGAAACGCTTTTTCACAATTTCAAGTTATGGAAAACATAACACCGTAAACTGTATTCTGTGTTCGATGTTGAAGTTGAATTCAAGGTTACGTTGTCTTGAGGATTTTAACTTGCCGACATTGTGTTGTATAGCTCGTAGCAGCGCCGTTTTCGTCGTAAACTCAAGTGTTTGAAAGATGGAGCTTTGTTGCGCATGCTTGTCCAGCTGCTTCCTTGAGTTATAATTTCGACGAAAAAAAGAATATTTTTACGATGTATGTCAAACAGTTAATAACGTTGGTAGTTTTATCGAACGTGGAAAATTGGGAAAAAATGGAGATGGTATGGAGATCATATGAAGATGTTTATTTTTGTGACAATAACGAGTAAGATATTTTAATTTCGCCGCCATTTCTGTTATATTTGACGTGAGACGCCAGAATCACGACAGAATACATATTTAGTATGATTTTTCACCGTAGCGTCGCTGTGGGGCTAGTGTCGAATGATGCCAACGACAGATTATTCAAGTTTTCATGTAAATCATAATGTCAAATTTTATAAAAGCGTATCAATAAATGTAACGCATTTTATGATTTTGATTTCGTGAATAATTTACTTATCGATAAGATTGAGGGATTCGAGTTTATACGCGATGGACATGAGTCGACGCATGCGCGTTCATCGTATGCCTTAGTGACTTCCGGAATCAGGGGTTTACTTTAGTGAAGAAAAGGACTACGGGTGATGACGCATAGCCCCCAAGGACCAATAAGGACGACGAATCGAGTACAGGAAGAGAGAGACAACTAACGGCTAGATACGAACGTAAAATCTTCATCGATCTGCATTCGGGCACACACTCAGCGCTGAGCTTCGTGTTACTTCCCCGAGTAGTTTGCTGCGTCGCCCAGACACTGCGTTATTGTCAAATCGATTTTTTTTTTTACTTTTTTGAAGCTACAACGCTCAAGTTGAGCTTCTAAAGAGTAACATAAGGGCTAAGCTTTGCCCTTTTTTTTACTCAATTTTTGTGAATATTTTGCGGACCTCCGTTCCCACGCAGTCCATCAAGAATGGTGAAAATGGAGCACGAGGTAAATCAAGCGTTTTTTGAAATAATTTAGTCACAAATGATATTTTTTCTATCAAACGTAACGCCGATGGATTGCCTAAAAACATCGCCAAAAGCAAATTCCTACGAGCGTGTAAAATTGTTCAAGTGTACATTTTATGCGCGCCAACAATTTTGCGATCTTTTTCCGAGTTGATAAAAAAAAAGTCTGCATTGCCCGTCAAATCCTCTCCAGTGGTTTCTTTCTCGAATTTTCAATGGAATGGTTTCCAATTTTGAGTGACGAAGAGCCGGTTCTAGTTTGCCCTTGTTTGTATAAATAATTTGACGAAGCCGCGAGATGCGCCGGAAAAAAACATGGCGTCCGCGAGCGGTCTTTACCTTTCCGCGTTGGTTCAGACCGAAAACCGAACGAAGCGACGCGATGATATATTTACGCGCAGAAATTCTCGGAATGGAAATGGACGCAATTTTTATAAATATTTCGTTATTTTTTGAACGTTATTAACTTTCATCTAATATTTCGAGGCTTCCCATTACGAGTCACTATATAACATTTTCTTTTGTTACCGCTATATATAAATATATATACACATATATATATGGGTCTTTCCACGTCAGTCAGACATTTCTGGCCAGGGTTCAGACTTTTTGACGCACGGCTAGAATTTATTTTAGCGTCCCGAGGCTATTAATCCTACACAATAGTACAAGATCACGTACTACGATATATTACGATAAATCACGAGAATGATACGTTTTTCTTCATATTTTGTTTATATCGATTCGGATTTGAGTTTTTTTTTCTTTGAATCTTAGAAATTGGTTAAAATATTAATACAGTGTAGACGTTTGATATTCTGAACAAAAAATCGAGCACTGTTGATGTTTTTTGGCAACTCTACCTAAAAGATTAGTCCGACCAATGACGAACACACGAATGCACTGTTCATGTTAATGTTAATGCAATGTTCATATGAAAATTAAAACACAGTCCTCAAGCAATGGTAACAGGAAAAATGTCAATTGTTCCAACAGGATAATAAGAACGAACCAGAGCACGTGCGAAAATTATTCATTGGAGGTTTGGACTACAGAACAACCGACGACTCGTTGAAAAAGCATTTTGAGCAATGGGGTGAAATCGTAGACGTTGTAGTGATGAAGGATCCCAAGACCAAGAGATCCCGAGGATTTGGTTTCATCACTTATTCCCGTGGTCATATGGTCGACGATGCTCAGAATGCAAGGTATGCGCGTGTTGAAAATTATGTTTGAAACAAATCCGATGTTAACATGTTGAATTGATCCAACAGTTTTAAAACAAGAATAATAATAAGTGACGATGAGAAAAAACTGAGCAGAGTTATTTAAAAAGAATATTTAGATGAAGGATTAAAAAACTTGAATTTTATCCTGCAGACCTCATCGCGTTGACGGACGCATAGTTGAGCCAAAGCGGGCAGTACCGAGACAAGAAATAGGACGACCCGAAGCAGGAGCGACGGTGAAGAAATTATTTGTTGGTGGTCTGAAGGACGATCATGAAGAAGAAGATTTGAGACAATATTTCCAAGGTTACGGTAGCATTAATTCGATAAGCATCGTGACCGACAAGGAAACCGGTAAAAAAAGAGGTTTCGGTTTCGTTGAGTTCGACGACTATGATCCGGTCGATAAGATATGTCTCCAGCGTAATCACCAAATCCGTGGAAAGCACGTTGATGTGAAAAAGGCTTTGAGCCGAGCGGAAATGGCCTCAGCGAGCGGCGGCGGTGGTGGTGGCGGTGGCGGCGGTGGCGGCGGCGGTGGAAATAACGCCGGAGGAGGCGGTGGCCGAGGAGGACAAGGAATCGGAGGTCGTGGACCGCGAGGTGGTAATCAAGGTGGCGGCAGCGGAGGTGGTGGAAATTGGGGAGGAAGAAATGTCGGCGGAGGCGGTGGAGGTGGTGATTGGAACAACGGAGGTGGCGGCGGTGGCGTCGGTGGAGGTGGTGGTGGCGGCGGTGGTAACCAGGGTGGTTACGGTGGAGGAAATCAAGGAGGTGGTTGGGGCGGCAATGGCCCTTGGGAAAATCAAAATCAAGGTAATTCACAAAATTCACAAAAGGTCATTTGTGAATTACCTGCACAAGGTAATTCGCACTACATACATATTGTTTATTCTTTAGTACTTTAAAAATTCAGAAAACGAAAGTAAATCATTTATTCGTGTCATTCATTCTATAAAAATGAAAATTTCCAAAGTGGCTCGTACATTCGTTATATTTTGACCTGATAACACAAGAATCGCTTGTTATTTTCTTTTTCTTTTTGTTTTTCTGAAGATTGTGATTTTTTGAAAGAATAATTTTTTTAGTTGCTTCCCAACAATGTCTTGAAATTAAAATACACAACAACTAAATGACTCTTACGAGAAATGTAAAAGTAGTTCATCACTGCCAACGTTTGAAACACTATTTTCAATATAACAATGAAAAATTAAGAATTCGAAAGAAAATGAAGTTTGTCGAAGAAGTCGAGTAATAATTCGATCGATTTCTATGGTATTTTCCGTAGGTGGCGGCTGGGGTGGCCAAGGACAAGGACAAGGTCAAGGCGGCTACAACAGTGGCGGTAACTGGAGCAATGACAACTTCGGGGGTGGCTATCAACAAGGATACGGCGGAGGTCCTGTTCGAAACAACTTCAATTCAGGCGGTCGGCCAGCACCCTACGGTAGTAATATGGGTCCTAGTGGCCGTCAATCCGGAGACTCGAGATGGCTACCGCCCTTCGGTGGACAAGGTTGCTTCCCTCCTTCTGAAAAAAAAGCTCCTTCACCCTCAAATTGAAAAGCAAAAATTTCATTAATTATTCATTCAAGTAGAGCTCATTCTTACTGATGCTAAATCTCGAATCTCGTCCTTAGACATAAATACAAACTTAACCGTTCAAACCCACATTATCTTATTTCTATTTCGTTCACCATTTTCGTTTTTCTTTTTTTTTCCCGAGGATATGTGCAATTGGAAATTACTATTTCTAAAAAGTCGGTCGAATTTTTACAACTAAATTTTCTAATAAAATCGAGTCCATTTGTAGACAAACACAGCCGGAAGATCAAATTCGAAAAATGCAAATATCTGTATTTTTATCGATCAAGTACAACGATCAACAAAGAAAATATGAAAATGGTTAATGAATTTGACGGAAATAAGAGAAACCAAACATCCAATGGGGAGAACGTTGTATTAATGATTTTTTTTGTTCTGTTTTTCATCGATCGCAGGTCCAATGGGTGGCGGAAATTCAGGAGGTGGTGGTGGTGGCGGCGGCGGCGGTGGCGGCGGTGGTTATGGCGGTGGAAACCAAGGTGGCTACGGAGGTAACAATATGGGTGGTGGTAACATGGGCGGCGGCGGCGGTGGCGGCGGTGGAATCGGCAGACGATACTAAAGTCAACGTTAATCTATATCGAACCAGCGACAGTTTCTCGTTAACGGTGAGTATCGGGTTAATTACAGAAATGTTGTCACATTAACGATAATTGGCTTCATTAATGGATGAACCTTGTCCGGCTCTGACTGTAAACGCACATATTCTGAGCTGTACGCCGTATGCTCGGGTACATAAATTGCGTATTTTGCTGAAAAACATCAACGTATATACGTAGTCAGAGGCTCGTTTGTTCTTTAAAAACAAACAATAAAACATCTTTAGGTTGAGTATACATAACATCTTTATTCCAAAGGGGCCGAGAATCATTCAAGTGTTTGAGCGTATTTTTTGTTCCTGTTAAGTATTTAAATGAACTGTGTTTAAGTAATTATAATGAAAACGAGTCTTTGACGATAAAGGAAAAAGAGCTCGGTCGAGTTATGTTAAATGCAAAAGAAAGAATGAAAAAAGTACAACTTGTTTGTCTCAATTTTGTGTCCCGTTTATAAATGAAATCTAACGGATTTGTAAATTTTAAATCTCAGGTCAACCCCCCCTACTACTACTTGTCTTCTAGTCGTCGGTACATGTTGTACCGTTTAGTTTGGAGCAGGCAGGGCTAAAAGGCTAGAGAGGCAGGACAAGGCAGGACAATCGTACAGGATACAGGAGAAAGAACAGAGAAGCGCTTCACACCCCCTCTCTCGTGTTTAGCTCGCAGTAAGGGAGGCTTGAGTGTCTGTAAAATACCTTTGACGTCGTTCAACCACTATGCCGCATCCGTACAACATGCTTCTACGCTCATCGAGAAACAGAAAGAAAGAGAGAAAGAGAAAGAGTAAAAAAGAGAGAGAGAGTGAGAGAGAGAGAGAGAGAGAGACAAAACAGACGTAGAGTGTGTATGTGAGAAATATGAAAAAGAGACAATCTTGTACGTCATTTTGTCGACACAGGCATAAAATGTTATATATGTGTATATGTGTATATATATCGACCCATATACTTATATATATACATATGAATATAATTATTCATTAGGCCATCCTCGCGTCCCATGCTATACATAAACATCTATAAATGTCTCTCAAAAATAGTTCATACATTGATCAATTTTCGTCCATCATCATTGTTGTACGTTTATTAATAATAGGCTTTACGTTGCGGCATATCAACAAAGAAAAAGAACAAACAATTCAACTCTATACACGAGTTTCCGATTGGTAGTAATCAGGCCAAAAGTTTTGTTGATTTTTTTCTCTTTCCTTTCATTCGTTCATGATGAAAAGATAAAACACTAATAATACGGGAAGTTTGAAGAGACGATGAGGTTCACAGGTGGTGGGAGGCCTAGGGGACAGTCGCTCGACGATTCATCTTACATTATCGATCAACGAGTATGATTAAATCGACAAAAACAATACAAACAGTTATCAAAGTCCAATAAGAATGACAGACAGTCGGGCAGATGAACGTTGACAGCAGCATTTCGTAGGTTACATAGGTTAACCAAATTTATTTATAAGTTGTAATGTTTTAAGATATTAGCTAATAAAAGAATGACCAGAAGAACCTTTTCCACGTCACTTTTTCATCGTTATAAATATGAAAATTAAGAATGAGAGAGTTTAGGCGTAAGGTCGAAATCAACATTCATACAAATATTTATATTTATATATAACGAAACCGTTACACGTTGACGCGCGAAGTTATGTAGGTAAAAACATGATTGATATGATGGTTTAAAATTCGTTTTTTTTTCTAATTCCAATCAATTTCAAACAGATATTTTCTGCCATAAAAATCATCAATTATATATCATTAAATTAGTATGATTAATTATTGTTATTCCAACTAACGTATAGGTCTAGTAGTAATGTAGTGAAGAAACAAACAAAACCAGCAAACGATAAACAAAAAATTGTACCATTTGTCAAAAAAAAAAAAAAAAAAAACGAAACAAAAAAAAACATTTTGTGTCTTCGGTTATAGAAGGCGAGAGGCGATCCTCCGGGAGCCTATTCGTTTGTTATTATTCATACACGTGTAAGCGCAGTATTAAACGATTTGTACATAACCAGTGTATTTTAGTTGTTAATAAGTAGTTGTTTGACACGGCATGAAATTTATCCACGTTTTATTCTGTATCAAAGGTAAAAAGGGTTATGTAGAGAGAAGAAGGAACAAAAACGTACGAAAAAGATCATGAAATACGAAAAGGTCGAGTATGTAGGTTTTCATACGCCACAATGTTAGCCAAGGATCACACTTCTTTTTTTTCTATACATTAAGATAGTTCTCGTGCTTCAATTTTCGAAGACTACGAGAAATTTAGGACAAAAGGAGTTCCTAGCGCGACAGAAACTTAGCAGCATCTTCAGCTCGTGACTTCGTCGGTAATTTCACTTTTTCTACAATTAAATATCGTATACGAATGTAGATTTTTTTCGAAAACGTTCTGAACATGCCACACTATAAGTAGGAAGTGTTTCGACGAAATCTTACATAAGTCCTATTGATGTCAGTGAGAGGCAACATTAGCATTTGGCAACGGTGCCAACTTCGATACAAGAAATATTTCGAATTTAAAGCAAATTGGTATCGGCACGAGAACTATCTTAGTTACGATTTTCTTCAATCATCAGTTAACATTTATTTAATAATCTTGCTGGGTTTTGACGCTTGCAAATTGTTTCCAGTCAAAGATCACAACGAGACCTGATCCGATCGTTTTGTCTTTTTGGAATATCGATATTTCATTCGTTCAGAATTATATTTTATTTCCATGATAAACATGTTGCGAAAGGTGGTTGCTGTTGAATGCAAGTCCGATGACGGGATAACGCCATTTCTAAAGACTCGAGAGGTTCGACCAATTTTATCATTCATCGTTATCATCTCGTATTTTACCGGTTCAAAGTCTCCTAAAAATTACGTGGATTGATGCTCGTTTTATCTTTTAGCATGTTATTATGGATTTGTTTAGTAAAATTTGCAGATCTATGAAAACAAATTAAAGCTTAGATTACCCGAGTATTGAAACACGAAGAGTATTTCTATTTCGAAGGAGGTTTGAATCAGGATTAATGCTCATTATTTGTGGTTGAAATTCATGATCAACCGGGTCGCCGGTAAAGTACTCTATCAGTCGCGTGACTACGAAAAAGATGACTGTAAAGTAGATACACACTTTTCTCGGACTTCCTTGATATTTCGAGAAGAATGAATGTGACACATTTACACTCTGACGAAAAAAGTACAACGTGTGAATTTTATTTTCTCTGAACATCAAGCCTCTCTGAGAAAACTTTGCAGTAAGATTTTTACCGACCCAACGACCAACAAGGATTATCTCTGTCTGCATTTTTTTTACGTCTGATTCCTAAATGAAAGTTGTCACATAAAATTTGGTGCTAATATTCTTCGTCCAACGTCAGCATGAAAAGGCACCTATAAGAAAATTTAGATATTGACTTGAATCGTGGAAGCGAATTTTCGGGTATACTTGCGTGGCATTCATTACGTTTATTAATTGGTCATGCCTCTCAGGTCTTCTGCTACGTACGTGTAGTATTTAATATGTCGTTGGTATGTGTGTGCGTGTGTATGTATATTTATAAAAATATACTTACCGAACCGGAAGACGAACTGTAAAGCTCTGCCAGGAAGTGTCGCGCTAACAGGCAGGTAGCGAAGCAACTAGAGAGACACACACATCATCCTAGAGGCTACTCGCCAAGCCTTGTGTAGTACGAACAATGAAAAAAAAAAAAAACGCAGGTAGGCAAGCTCGTTTTTAGTTTCAGCAGAGGACAAATTTGTAGTGAATATGAAAACAACACGTGCTTGGTTTCATTTGAAGTACATTTTTCTCGAATATTCTGCGAAAACGCATTATTTTTCATGGGACTCTGGTGTCCTAAAGCAGAAATGAATGTCTGCTAGATACAAAAAAAGAAAAATTACATAGAAAACATCACCAGGAGGAGGTCAACTTTATCTATTTGTACAAATTGCATTTGCCCAACCGATAGATTTTTTTTCCCACTATTATAGCAATGGCGAATAAATCATAAATGAGAGGCCCGATTAACGCAAAGCTTTTCTTTTTTTTTTCATTCATTTACTTTCAACCTTGTATTAATAGATGTTTTCGTTTTCATTAATTTCTGGTTTACCGTTTCTCTGGCCTGGTACGTCGAGAAAAGTAATACCGAGAGAGACGATGTGTACCACGATCAACAACTCTGCTCCCTATGAGAGATACTTTGAGGTAAGTTTCTGTTAACACGCACACCACTTGGTCATATTTTCGTGTCAATCCGTTTCTCCAAATATTTATAACATTTTCAACAGTCCACGAACTAATTTTGTAAACATGTGGTCAATCTCAGTCGAAAATGAAAAGAAAACAATTTTTTTATGTACCACACGTGGTGATGAATGTGCGAATTGTAGAATTGTCTGAACAATCTTTTCCCATAAGTTTTCTTTTTTCGATTATAACTTGGCTGGATTTATTGTCGGTGATAATAAAGTTTATTTTCAGTTGAACAATGACTTCATCTTTTTTTATATGTTTGTAACTTATTATTTATTTCTTATTTCCTTTCAAAAAGTTCCCATTTCCTTTTTCACTGTTTTCTATCCAGTCTTCCAACGGTGTGTCTCGAACACCCTAACAGTCATCGTTACGAAATAATTATTAAGAGTTTAATTATTATCGTGAATAATGTTTTCACTTGAAAAATTATCGATATTCACGCCCTCGAGAATCGCTCTAAACTTATTGTATGAAAATCTATCTCAAGCGATCTTCTTTCTATTACAATATGCGATAAAAATCTCAGGCTATTTCGACGATATGGAGAAAAATGTCTCATTGAATAAAGCGTCTCGACTAAATTTTTGTCTTATTTTAAAAAATGATCAAAACTAATTCTCAGAAAATATATATTATCCCTTAATTGAAAATTGCTGCAATTTGGCACTCTTTTTTTTTTCTACACTTTGATTTATTATTTCAGTATTTTTATCACTAACGGAAAATAAAATCTCTACTTTACTGAACCAAGTATTGTGTTTTTATTGCCAATAAATAATTGTTTTAATAATTTATATATTGAAGATTGTTGTAATTAATAGATCGCATATGAAAATGCAGGATTTGAGAAGGCCGGCTACACTCGGAGCCATGATGCCTATATCAAGAGCATATTAATTTTCAAGCTTAGAATTTAATAAAATTTGGTGAGCATATTCTTTAGTATTGAATATGAAAATACATATAGCATATCACTAACATATGTATGTATATCTTTAGATAAACATTGCGTGCAATAATTACTCTAATTACTCGATTACTATGTAGAAAAAAAAATTGAAAAAATGCGTATCTGCATAATTGCAGCTAAAGAATGTTGTCACCAAATTTCATTAACTTTTTTACATATTGATGTACGTAGCCATAGTCTTCAATAATAATAATAATAATAATAATAATAATAATAATAATAATAATAATAAATGATGTATAATACAACGTGGTCGATCCCTTTTCGACTGGCTCACCACTCAACATACAAAGATACAAACTCCCTGTGTACACGCACACACACACGATCCGCTAATTTGTTTGCCCCTTTTTTTGTTTATCGTCGCGCCTTTTTGTCGCTTTATATCGCGACTGTCATAATATTATACAACGTGATGAAAGTTCAATTATTTTTCTTTTTCATCTTCTTTCTTTCTTTCTCTCTTTCGCTTTCTCCCTCTCTTTCTTTCGTTCTTCTGACCATCATTTCTGGTTCATAAAGTAAAACTAATATTGTACAACTTTGGAGGAATGTTGTGATGGCGTAGCACCAACTTCACTATTAATCGATTAGTCAAACTGCAATGGCACTTTACAAATTAAATAATATGTCTATTATATATATAATATATATATTTATATATATAATATATATTTGTTTTTTTTCTTCTTCTTTTCAATGTAAAACCTACCCAATAACGTAGCAACAATAACAAGAGTGGATCGAGCTCTTTAGTTCATCCACTTGCGGCAGTTAGGCGCGGCACATGCGCATGCTATCTTGTGCTGGTCATCTTCAATATCAAATTTGTAGTCGTATGCCAGCTGGAAAGATAAAACAAAAATATAAGAATATTATTCATTCATGTTTTACTCATTTTTGTGGCTTTTAAACAAATTTGAAGAATAAAGAGAATCCTTGACATTTTTCGGCAACGTTTATGTCTTGATGTCAGTCATTGTCTATCAAGATTTCATTAAGATTCAACTTGTTTCTAAATCTGTCCAGTTTTATTTTATTTTTTATTACGGAGTTTAAAAAAGTTCATTAAATTTGGTAATAACCTTCTTCAGCATCAATTACGCAGACACACATTTTTTTGTTTTTCTTTTCTACATACGTGAACTTTAGTATTTCATTAGTACCGCTGAGTGTAGCCACCCTTCTTAAAAGATACTCAATGATTATTCGATCGATTGCTTATAGTGGAGGGAAAAATAATAATTACCTCTTCACCACGTGAGATTCTTCGCTTCGCAAAGATAATAATTCTAAGATCTCGTTCGACCTCGACGATCTCAGCGACGCAGTTTGGGTTACAGGAGTGATTGATGTAACGGGCAAGCCCACCACTTAATGTTGCGTCTACTACTCTTTCCTCGTCCAGACGGAACATGTAAATACCACGATTCTGAAAAGAAAATTTGAAAATTATTAATATAACGGATGAATATTAATACAAAGAAGAATAAAATGGTTTATGAATGGACGATATAACTAATTATTAAATGAGGTAACTGTAATATGGAGGGAATTTTTTTTTTTTTTTTTTTAAATAACATCGAAGGGTCTAAAAAATAATCAGGCCGCCTCGTAAACTCACCCTAGCTTCGTATTGCTTTTCCCTTGTCTCGGCGAGTTCGGATCGTATAATTTCGCCGATATACTCAATGACCATAGTGTGTTTTTCAAGGTCACGAGCCGCATAAAGACCCAAACCTTGAATTTTGGATCTCGCAAGATAGACGTTGTTTCGCCATTCTTGTTTCATTTTTTTGTACTGTGAACTTTTGGAGTGAACAAATTGTTTCGAGTAGGGACAAGCAACTTCGCCGGCAACCGTGGCAGTCGGGACGAAAGTTGCACGTGCTGATGAGGACGCCGTTCTTTGAGTGTGAGGTCGTTTCCAGGGAAGTTGATTTCTCAAACGTGCTTCTGTTCTCGCGCTTCCCGTTGGATTTATTGCAAGCGGCAGTTCAAGGAGCGGATTACGTCCGTATTTGAAACGATAATCGGTTAGAGTCTCGATACCGGGAAGGGACTCGAGGACTCGAACTACCGCTGGTTCCGTCAGACCAAAGAGATCTTCACCGGAAACGTAACGAGGAAAAAGCTGGACTGTGTGAGTCGTACGTCGCAATTCGGCTAAAGGTTCGAGTATTCGACTCCAAACAGCGCGTGGCGTTGCGTCACGTAGCTCGACGTCTTCTTGCGATGATTCTTGTACCAGTACGCGAAATTCCGGTCGTCCCGAAACGTCATGGATCGAGCAAACGTAACGACAACGCTGATTCGGTCTTCTCATACTCCAATAAAATCTTACGATCTTGTAACCAACTGGATATATGTAATTTGGCGTGTGAAAATTAACCAATTGGTGTGGTAGTAGCTGTCCAACACTCAAAAATATCAAACTTCCAACTCGCAACAAATGATTGTGCTCCGAGTGATGCATCACCGCAGCAACTTGACGATTCTCGTCGCGATTCACGTAAACCCGCCGATAAACCGAGAGTGTCGTCAACTCGTTGTCTTTTTCATTTTTTTGAATGTGCTGCGAGCAGTAAGTACTCTGAAAATATAATATTACACATTTTAGCTAAGCATTCAAAACTGTTTTTCAGTAAATCTATTGATTTTATTATTGTTTTCAGATTTTTTATAGCGTTAGTTCAAATAGAGGAGAGAGAGAGAGAGAGATTTCTTAGAACCTCATTATAGTGAAATGAAAAAAAAGATCTGTAAAGTGGAAACAATAATAAAATAATAACACATTCCATCAAGATTTCACGTGACAAACAGAGATTCATTTTTCTGGACCATAAGTTATGTTACCATGTTTTAGAATTGTGCATTTCCAACATTATAGGTAGAATGAGTATTTATTAGACAATTCAAACTGACCTTGTTCTTATAGAAAACACAGCCATCCTTGACGGCACAGCCAAGATGATAAACGTTCGTACAACGCATTTTGAAGCATTTGACGGTAGCTCCAGGCTTTTCACAGACTATGCAATTGAGAACTAGGCTATGCTGTAAAGCAGTGTCCAAATTCATAAGTGCACCGTTAACGGTCTCGTAAACGTCCTCGGACCAGAGCGCACAGTTCAGGTGAACCCATTTGTCAACGTCGAAATTTAAAAGTCTCGCCGGACCATCGGCTGCACCGTCACCTTGACTCTGGCAGAACATGCAACGACGACTGTCTTCTGTTTTTGCAGGTACAACGGTCACTCCCATGCGAAACAGCATCTGCGAAAGAATTTTCAAGAAGTTACATTTTTTTATTTTCTTACATCCGGTACCGAATCAGTCAAAACAAGAAACTGCCCTGACTAGCGTAGTTTGCTCATCGAGTTTAACCTTCAAAGTTTGACCGTTCTAACCTCCTTTTTCAGGACAAATTCATTTATACTAAATGTCATAAGTATCTAATGGATTTTCGGAGGCCGTACAAACGTTCTTTAGATTTTTTTTTCCATCAATATTGGTAATTAATAAGGTATTCTCAGGGTTCGAAATTTTAACAGGTGACTTTGTAGATACTAATGACTGTATTCAATTTTTTCCATTGATAACTGTTTGTCGAGTCGTTAACCGGATGTACCTCCTTGAGTTCATGAGGAAATGTCATACATAGATTCCAAGGATAGCGCAAGAATACACTATGAACGTGTTGTTTTATGATCGAATAATTCAGGTGCTGATGCGAAAAAATATTTCGAAAGAAAGAGCTAAATTCTCCAATGAGCTGGCTCGAAATCTTCATTCCAAGTATTGAAAATACTTCGTCATTTTTTTTTGTTCATCAAACGGTACAAAAGAAATCGAGGGAACTGGTATTTTTAGTTTTAAACTCATTTCCGTCAATCATATCGATAATAGCTGAATAAACTCACTTCAGTAACTTCCCGATCAGTAGGCTTTTTGTATTTATTGAGTGGCTGTATTGCACCAAGCGACCAAGTTTTGTATCGCAGACCGCGCCATACTTTAGTTGGTGGGGGTGGTTCAGTGCCTTCACTATCATTTTCCTCCGAGGCTGGATGTTTCTTCGGCCTCTTTTCGTCGATTTGAATTTTTTCCGTCATCTCGTTCATATCCAAGTCTTCCGTTTCAGTCTTTATTTTCATCTCCATGCTAACGTCCATATCCATATCTTCTGGTTGGTCAAGAATTTCATCCGGTTCTTTTTTCTCTGATATTTTTGTATCCAGTACTTTTTTCTTTAACGTATCGTCGAGTAATTTTGCTTCGGCCTTTTGACATAAGTGGTCCACGATTGTCGCAGCCTGTATAATTAAAAAATTACGCATATGATGAATAACGCGTTTCAAATGTAATGAAAAATAATTGCCATTTGTGCATCCATTTTGGGAGATGTCAAAAATCATATAAAATATTTTTGTTATTATATCGAGTAACATCAAAAATTATAAGTGAAAAAAAAAAAAAAAAAAATGGACTACAAACTAGAATGTACGATTTTCGCAATGAATTTTTTAAATATCTACTCAAGAAGCGAAAATGCTTGATAAAAAAGTAAATGTAGAATATTTTCTTCCTACCATTCCTTGCGTGTTCGTAGGTGTTCTGTGCATAAGGGCAAACTGCATGTAACAAGCCGCCGAACAGAAGCACAATTCATCGCCAGGTTCTGCCTCCTCTTTGCTGAGAAATGGCAAATCCGATACTTTCTTTCGAATAAGGCTGCTCAGTATAACGACGTCGCAATGACGACAGAATTTCGCTGCACCGTTCAAAATACTTTGAATGTCGATCGGCGCTGTAAGTGTTAATAATTCGTCATCGTAAAGTAGTCATAAAAAAAACATTGAAAATTTTCTATGACTGTTAGTTTGGGTATTTTATATTTTTATACGAAAAATTGATGTTCGTGTAACTCACCTCCTTCCTTTCCATCTTTCCCCTTGGTCCTATAAAGACCTAATTTTTGACTAGGTGGGGTGGTTGTGCGTTCGACAATTTGATATGCAGGAGGTGGTGCAATGTTTAGAATATTTGCCAAGTCCTTAAGTACTCCCATTATGTCGTCTGCTGCTTGACTGTTTAAGGTAAGCGTAACGGTGACGTTTCCAGCGTCTCGCAACGGTAACGGTGGTGATTTTCCCAATCTACGATTATTCAACAGCATTTTTGTTCAATAAAAAATCAATGGGTGTTTAATTAGCTAACTTCTTTCCTTGTAAACATCATTTCTTTTTTTTTTTAATAATGTGTGTTTTCATACCTCGACGAACATAAATTTTCTTTGTCCTGTTTAGCCGTGTCCTTCAAGTATCCTGGTTTTAGCCTGATCGGTATCGGTGAAACGATCGGTATAACCGGTGACACTCTCTTCAGCCAGTCCGTTTCCTCATCCGATTCCTCATCGATCAATCGCAAGCCAGGGAATTTATGAACGCATTCGGGTATAACGCATTCCGGCGACGATGAACTGACGATTGTATCCGGAGTGTCGGCGTCTCGGCTCATCGACAACGAGTTTTCTTTCTTGTCGACTATCGAACAAACAAATTATTAAAATGTGTGCAACAATCGTATAAATTTAGGATAAACGTAGATGACGATTTGTGAAGATAAAAAGAAATTGTGTCAGTCTTCCTTTAAGCCCTATTATTCATATCTTTCTGTGCCGGAAATAGCCGAAGACGCATTGTTTAAAAACAAAAATATTACGGAAGATTAAGTGAAACCGCTAAATTGTTCACATCCTTATAATCATTGCATAACAATGTGAGTTTTTTTTAATGCGTTCGGCAGATACAGTTTTCACTTAACGCCAATTTTTTTTAAAACGAAGACGTGTTTTTTTAGCGCGTTGAAATAATGAACTGGTAAAGAGTACAAACGAGGATTAAGATTACTCACAGTCATCCAGTTTAAGAGGTGGAAATTCTTGATCGTAAAAGCCTCTCTGGGTGGAAGCCGGTTGTTGAGGAGTGGAAGGCTCAAGTTCGCCAAACGGTTGTGTATTATAATGATCAGAAATGCCAAGGAGCGTAGCGGCACCGTAAACACCGGTCAAGTCACCGGTTCTCGTATTGTAATCTTTCTGCATACCGATTTTGGCGAGTTCGCCCGAGCCAAAAATTGGGCAAACCCCATAATTTCTGCCCAATAGAGGTTCTAGCACTGACATGGGTGGTAGCTGTCTTAGTTGTATCATAAGATTGTCAATAAACGTGTCGTAATCTTCATCCATCCGGGACACCTTTCTCGATCGTTTTTTCTGAGTCGGTGCGGTAGCATCCTTTCCCTGGCTTTGCCGACGCTTTTGCTGGTATTGGCGTCTCCGTAATTTTTTCATATCTGTTGGTAAAATGAAAGATTAAAATATTAACAATTCCTTAAATACTCGGGTGTTACCGAAAACTTATAAAGGTTCTACGACGGAAAAAACTGAAAAAATGTAAATAAAATCTTAACATGTAAGTAACAATGCAACGTTTACAGCTAGGATGATAAAAGTTCCAATTTGCATATATTTAACTAAGTATGTCATGAGATAATTATACTGATAAATTGACTTGTTACGTTTGTCACCATTGTCGATACAGTTTACAGTTTCTAAAAAATCTGCACAACACCCCATGTGATAGCTATACATTTCGACGATTGAATTTTTGGTGATCATGCAGTTTGGTTACTTTTCCGAAAATCGATGGATTTTTTTTTTTTTTGTATGGGCTGCTCCCGTTGGTCACTACTAATAATATTCCATCTGGAGAGGTTGACATTTTTGATCGTCTCACTTTTTATACAACAAAAAAAGAATCGAAAAATTGTACTTCGTTGACAATGTTTGCAACCCTGAGGAGGACTGCTGACAAAATAAACACTTCACACCATTAAACAAAAAGCACCGTGAACGTGTAAAACATTTCTTTAACTGATCTGGATCTTCGCGCATTCAATGAAAGTGGCGTAATCCGTAGAGCACTTTTCACAATGCTCTTTCACGAGCGACGTGTCATGTTTTCCATGATAAATAAAGAAGACCGAGCTAATTTGGTTTTCGTTTGCACTTGGGAACGTAATATAAATACTCACTATAAATAAGTAGTGCGAGGAAAGGTGGTTCTGATTGCCGAAATCAAAACAAATCGTGCGACAATATGTATTGTCTATAGTATTCACAATACACTACCTTTGACAAAGTACGTGGTTGTTTGTAAACTAGCTGTGTGTGTGTGTGTGTGTGTGTGTATTCGAAAATGCCTTATTTAATCATTCAATCATTTAATCATTTGTTTACACCATTCGTCCGATCGGAATTTCAAAAAATTCTAGCCCTCTCAGGAATAGAGCAAAAATGATACTTTGGAAAATCCGAGAGGGATTAGTGACTGGTCTGCACCGTTAGATGCATAAATGTTAATATATTCTCATTTGATGTGAAAAAAATAAAATAAAAATGAATATTCACCAGTTTTGTCGTCAATGGAACCATCGATGAGCTCTTCTTTGGCAGTAAGAAAGTCTTTGGTATCGGATAACTGGGTAGGAGTGTTAACGGACAGAACTTCGTCGAGAATTTCCTTTTTAACTTCCACTAAAGGCACTGTGTTTTGCGAAATTGCACCCTGTGGTAGGTGAGCTTGATGGCCCATAGTTTGGGCCATCGCGTGAGGCACTGACGGTTGTATTGTATTTGCGATTTGATGTTGTTGTTGATGGGGCTGTTGAAGTTGTTGTTGATGCTGTTGAGTTTGTTGCTGTGACTGTTGCAGGACGTTTGAATTATGAATTGTCTGTTGTTGTTGAATTTGAGAAATTTGAGATTGTGGTGTCTGAGCAGAAGTTGTAGTTGAGGGTGTACTCGTCGAAGTAGGAACGCTCGAAGTCAACATTTGCGTATTGCTCGAGACCTGTGTAATGGGTTGAGCAGCTTTGGTGGTGGGAATCGAAGCTACGGTGGGTTTGGCCTGTGGAATGCTCAATCTCGGATAACCCGCTGCGACCGTTGTCACCGTCGTCACAACTCTTTGAGTCTGTTGTTGTGGTTGTTGCTGCATTTGCTGATTGGCGTTTCCGATCAAATTCTCACATTTGATAGTTGCTTGAGACTTGGGACAACTGTTGTCCGTAGTTTTGAGAGTTTCAGCAATTTCACTCGTCAACGGGGCTGTAGTGGTGATTTTAATGTTACTGGATGTCGATGGGCCTGTTACTGCGGTTGAAACACCAGGTCTATTTTGTTGCAGCGTCGTAGTTTGTGTCTTTCCCATGGAATCGATACTCCGTTGATTCATTGATGTCGTTTGATTTAAAGTAGGAGTCGAAGACGCGGCGACTGTCGTTGTTGTTGGCGTTGTCGTCGGCGTAGAAATTGTTGGTGGTGTTACCGACGGCCTCATCATCGTAGGTTCTTCCTTAATCGGTGGACTCTGAGTCTTGGAAGTAACTGCAGATTGCGAAACGAATGAAGTTTCACGAGTCAAAATTTGCTGTTTCGTCGAAGTCGTTGTTTTCGTGGTTGTTGTCTCGTTCAAAATAGGCGGTAAGAGGGAGGATGGAGTTGGTGGCACTGGGCGAGCTAACTGTGCTTCGAGCGATGGTACGACGGGCAAACTCGGTCCACCCTGGCTCGTACACGATGTAATTCCTGTTGTCGCGCAAGCTGTATTTTGCAACAACTGCTTCAACAAAACATTTTGTGACTCATCGATCCTGTGAGAATTCGATAAGCCACTTTTTCCAATCTCGTTCTCCGATCTCGTTATACTGATTGTTTGTTTTTCCGTAGCGTTCGGTGTTTTCGCCGCACTCTTCTCGTTATCCTTCTGCGAGCTCGATGACCCTGCCGTACTTTGTGTCACTCGGGTCTCATGATCATTGCCTTTGTTATCGATAGGCAATAATCCAGTTGATTTGTAAGGCGCTGAACCAGATGTTAGTTGAGTGTGTAAGAGCGTGGGCGCCTGAGAAAGCGTCGATTGTAAGATACTCGTCGTTACGTTGACAGTGTTTACGATGTTGGTACTTGTGACAGACGGGACGATGGTTTTCGGCGAAGATAACGAAGAGGGAGCAGCCGTTGTTGTTGTTGTTGCTGTTGTGGCTGCAACAGTGGTTGCCGTTGTTAATGTAGTTGTCGACAACGACGACGAGTTTCCTACATTTCGGGGTTGTAACGAAGTTCCACTCGCTCCAACTTGTAATATAGATTGTAAATTTTGTCCGCGCTGTATCGAAGATGTAGGCATAACTGAACTCAAAAGATTACTTGTTTGCGTGAGTACGGTATTTCCACGATGTCCAGCGATCGATGGTTTTGCCGAATTTGTGCCAGCCAGCATAGCATTTAGCATCGCGTTCGAAGTTATGGAAATTCCGCAATTGCCGGAATTACGGGAAATCGATGTCGATGACGAAGCCATCGGAGCATTGTTAGATTGAAGATTTCCAATTGAATAAGGTTCCGAACCTGCCGGTTTTCCTCCTGTTAATGATGACACGATATTCAATGACGTGCTTGACGTTTCCTTCGATGTCTGGAGACCATAATTCGTCGTACTTTCTATCGATGTTTTATTGGTGCTCGTAGTTGATGTATGTGTCGTCGTAGGTGCTGACGTTTGCACTCGAAAGGTCGCGTTTGTTTGAGAGTTATTGTTGTTGCTCAAGGAGACCGACGTTGTACTCGAAACTGTCGTTACACTCGCGATTTTTGAACTCGTAAATGCCGTCGAAACCATTGTAATTAACGAATTTTGGGACGAGGTTGTATAATTTTGTGAATTATTCGTTTGCAAAGACGATAAAAGGGTACGCAATTGATGGGATACGTTAGCCACGTTTGACGACAATTCCGTTGGTTTGGATATCGGTGAAAGATGCGGCACTGTTGTCGTTGTCGTTGTTTTTTGCAGTTGTGCAGTAGTGCTAACCATTTGTGGGGATGACTGCTGTGGCAACGGTGGACTTTTTCGTGTATTTTCTACCAAGGCGAATGTTTTTTGAGGCTTTTGACTTTTTCTCTCATTTTGATTGATTGCGTGTTGCTGCTCGCTTTCCGTTGTTCCTTGCTCGAGATCCATTAAAGAATCTTGTAATATATTTAAGGGGAGTGTATCCAGTGGCGCAGCTAAATCATAAATCATACTCGACTTACGCGTTCTATCCTCTTGCAGTATATCGCTGTTAGCCATTTCCGGTTTTGACGATATTATGTTGTGCAACATGTCGAGGATATCCTCGGAGGATTCGTCCATAAGATTTTTTTCATCGTCGTTTTCGTCGTAAGATTTTTCCGCGTTCAATTTCTTTTCGTCGCACTTTTCTTTTGTCGAAGTATCGTCGGTTTCGTCAACTTCCATCATTTCTGAATTGTTGCTATCTTTCGTCCTCGTAATTATTCCTGCGGTCTCAAGGCTTTTATCAGTACTTCCTTTTGTCTCGTTCATCATCACTGGTTCGGTGTCATTCTCGAGTATATTAACTAATGATAAATCATCCGACACTGGTGACATTCTTTTGATACTCGATATGTCGGATTTACTCTTTCCATTGTCTGTTTTTTCACCGTTTATTATATTTTCCGCTGGATTATGTAAAGCTTCGAGCATACTTTCCAGCTCGTCGGTTGTATTCAGTGAATCCGGTTTACGCTCCTCTTGTGTTCGACAGCAATCGACGTTTTCCTGATCAGATAAATGATTCGTCAAAGGCAAGCTTTTCGAAGCATCGACTGATGTTTTTTCCTCGTTTTTCATTTCATGAACCTTTTCGCTCGAACATTCCATCTCCTTATCGATCGAATTAATTTTCCCTCTTTTCAACACTGTCTGTTCCTCCTTCTTAGGTAATTCAGCGATTGACATTTTTGGCTTTATCGACGTTACAGACGTCGGCTGAACGATTATTGACAATTTGGCTTGTGTATTCGACGATTCCGGTAATTCTGCTTTGGCTGATGATGTTTTCGGACATTCGTTAACGATTGTTGTTGGTGTTGTTGTTGCTGGAGTTGAGTCTTTGTTAGACAGTATAGGCGAAGGAATTAATTCTTGAATGGCCGTTGAAACGATCGTTTCCCCTTTGGTCAGTATGTCGATCGAATTCGTAATTTTCGTGTTTATCGGCGTACATTCCAATGAGGTCAGTTTCGCTGCGATTTTAGCATCAGTCACGAGAGTCTCCATACTTTGTGACGTTGTTGTTGTTGTTGTTGTCGTTAATTGATCTTTAGCCACTTCAGCATCGGTTGAGAATACAGTTTCGCTCTGTGGTTCATTCGTGATTGTTGGAGAGACAGGTTTCACGATTTTATCAGTTGTCTCGACAGAGCTTGTAATCAAAGCCTTCGTCATGGTATCACTTGCTGTCGTTGCCATCGTCGTCGTTGTTGTTGTTATCATTGACGCAGTAGTCGTCGACGGTGATAAGACGGTGGTCGTTGGCATTGTAGGACTTTTCGAGATGACGGATTCCTCGACTGCAGACTTTTCCGACTCAGCCCGATTTAAACTCGTCGGTGAAATTTCATCGCATTGTAATTTTTCCGTACAAACAAAATCGTCCAATTTATTATCTTCTTTTTTCTCATCGTGATTCAGTTCCGCAGTTACTTTTTGTTCTTCGTTGCAACTTTTGTCAATTAATGAGATTTCATTGGACTGCGTAACATTTAAATTCTCAAGGGTTTCAGATTTGCCAGGATTTTCATCGACGCAGGATTCCTTTGGGCGATTATCTTCAGGTGATTTTGTTCTTGGTTCAATAATCACGACGTCGGAATCATTTACAAGGGAAACCATGAGTTCGGGATCAGGCGAGTGGTCCATAAAACGTCCGGGCGAAGTGTCGCCGAGCAGTTCTTCTTGATCGGGTGAGTCAGGAGTGTCGGTAACAGCGACGAGTCTTTTGCCGCTGGGTAAGCTACGAACGATGTCTAATCGTAACGATTTTTTATTCCTCGTTTGTGAAATTTCATCGTCACTGAGCGTGTGATCGTCGATCGGTACTTCGGAATGTTGAATTTCCAATATCTGTACTAAATCGTGAGCCGCGTTGGTATTGTTGACCAATGCGTTACTCAACGAGTCGTTACTATCGACCGACAAATCGACCACCATGTCAGACTCGAAAAGTACATATTCTTCCTGCATATCGCCTTCGAGAGTTCCTGATATGACGTCAACCAATTCGGAATCCCCAAATTCTTCAATGACAGTTATATCGTCGTTGTCTCTTTGGGCGGTCGAGCTCAGAGTTACTTCCTCATTAACGATAGTCTTGTCGTCGTCGTAGTCCGTAGTATCGGGAATATTCTCGATTTTCTCAATGGAATTTTCAATCGGTAAACTGGGTGTTTCGGCGAGGGACGATGTGCCCGTTACAGGTTTTGGTTCTAGCGTAGTGGGTGGTGTTTGCGGAGGTGTATGCGAATCATCATCAAAATCGTTGTAATCGGCGCACACCAAGGAATTTATTTTAGATTGCGATATGCCAGTTTTACGATGAACAACGCTCGAAGTGTTCGGTTTTTCTTGTTCGTTGCTATTAACGTGAGATTCGGCAGTTTTGCCTTTGCTCGATTCAGCTTTGGTCGACCACATTGGTGAACCACCGCGTAGGCCGAGTTTAATAAAACCAAATCTGCCAAAATTTGGAATCATCGGCATTGTATTAAGAGGATTATGCGGATTGCCACCTCCTCTGTTGGAGTGATCGAGGCTCGTGCTCGTAGGAGTATTTGCCGTGGAGGTTGAATTTTGTTCCGGTTGTTCGGTGTTGACCTGATTAGCAGGATTTTGAGAACCGTAAACGTGAGTAGCGTGTGGTGTATGTGATGTTCTTGGAGTGCCAGGATTTTCAACGCTTTGCGGACGATCGGGCATCGCCGGACTATTTCCGGTGGACGTGCGTCTTTGTATTTGCATCGGGGAGCCTCCGACCAACGGACTCCTTGGCATCGGTGAATTCGGTGTTTGTGATTGCGGTGGATGATTAATGTTGTTCAATTGATGCTGAAGCATTGGCGATGTGGATGGATGACTCCGTGACATGGGACTGAGTGGTGGTTGATACTGAGAAGCGAGCATCGGTGAATTCGGTGGATGATGCATTCTCCCGCTCATTGGACTCGGTGGTTGCGAATTTTGGGATAATTGTTGTTGCAACATGGGTGAGCCCATAGTTTGCTGTTGAACCATCGGACTCCGTGGCATCGGCGAACTGGGTGGTTGGCCATAATTCGTTTGTTGTATTTGTTGCTGATGTAATTGAGGACTGGGTGAGCTTGCAGGTTGCGAAACCATTGGTGAATTAGGTGGTTTTTGCATCATCAATTGTTGTTGTTGTTGTTGTTGTTGCTGCTGTTGTTGTTGTTGTTGTTGTTGCTGCTGCTGTTGCATCTGCAAAAATTGTTGTCTTTGCTGTTGAGCCATTGCCTGTTGTTGCTGTTGTTGTTGTTGCTGTTGTTGTTGTTGCTGTTGTTGTTGTTGTTGCTGTTGTTGTTGTTGTTGTTGTTGTTGCTGCTGTTGCTGAGCAAGTAATTGCTGTCTAGCCTGCACCATTTGGAGCGTTCGTTGATTAATAACAGCCTGATTATCAACGCTACCGACTTCGTGTTGCTGTTGAATTATTTGCTGACGTTGTAACATTGCCTGATGTTGTTGTTGCGTTAGAATCGGCGATTGTTGAACGGTCTGCGGACTACCAAGAGGCGAACGTTGACCATAAACTATACTAGCTTGCAACTGCATTCTCGGACGTTGTCCGCCTTGATCGACGAGCGTTGGTGGACGCACGAAACGTTGTTGAAGATTGATTATTTGCTGGGATGATCGTACCTCTGGAGCAAACGCACCGGGACTGGTTGCAAGACGATTACCGATTACTGCTCGATGCTGAGGCGAGGTCATTCGCGTTACCACCGTAGGTCCACAGATCCCTGGGGATGGCATCGCACCCGGACTGAATGGATTCTCGTCACCCTGGGAGTGCGGAGTACCGATCCTCGGCGATGCTTGCATATTATGTGGCGACATCGTGCCCGGATTCGTCGATTGTGGATTTCCCGGACTGTGCTGCAACAACGGTGGGTTTGGACTGTGCTGGATCATCGACGATGTCACCGGTGAATGTTGTATCATATTTGGCGGAACACTTCCGGGCCCTGGACTGTGTGATACTAGTCCAGCTGGACTGTGCATCGGTGACGAATGCTGCGACGGTGACATCAAAGGCGAACAAGGTTCGGCCGATTGCGGTTGCGGCTGTCTTTGCTGCTGTTTGCTACGATATTCTTGTATGAGCATACCGTGCTGACGCGTCTGTTTTCTACTCGCATCCAATTGTTTTTGCAATATCGCCTGTTCCGCTGATATCCGTTGCAACTCCGCCGCGTCGTTGTCCGTTAACTCGTTCCCGGATTTACGAAGCTGACGCTGTTTGCTGTTCAGTGACTATTTTTGGCAAAGAGAAAAGAGTTTTTTAGATTTGCAAATAATTTTCCATGAAAGTAATGAAAACAAATAATTTTAAAGCAATGCTAAAAACTTCGTTAATCACCTTTCTGACTTTGCGTAATTTTTGAACCTCGGTCTCGTAGTACTTTAGTTGCTGCGAGAGTATTTGGTGCTGATGATTTAACCATTGTTCGTACTGTAGCTGCATTTGACGATCTTGTTCCGTAACGATTGTTTCTGGTGGTGCTGGAGGCGCCGGCAACTGAGGAATGTTGAACGTGGCGATTCTTGCTGTAATTTAAAATCAGGTGTTCGAATCATTTTATCAAATTTTTAATGCTCCTCTTACTGAAATGAAACATCTAATTCCTCGGAATTAACGATTTGGTGTCTGTGCTTTAACACTTTCTTAAAAAAAAAAAAAAAAAAAAAAAAAATCGTTTCACCAAGAGCAAATTATTTTTTTGTACTTTAATGGTAATATTGATGATTTTTCTTGAAAAAAAAACAGTGTTTTTGTTTTGTTCGTTATTGACAGAATGTGTATGAACCTTCGGGCGGAGTTTGAGTAGCTATCGGCTGCCGTGGTGATTGTCCGACGAGTTTCGCAGCATCTGGTACTCCCTGTGACCAATTCGAACCTGGTGCTGAGGGTGGTCTCGGAGTGCAGGGCGGTCGTATGACTGGTACACCACCGGGAATACCTTGAGGAGGTGAACCAAGTGGAGCCGAACCTAACACATCGGCACGGAGTCTTTCAAATTCACTGTCGCTCAGTAGTGCACCACTCGGGGCGGTTGTGTCGACGTGTTGTTGTTGTTGTTGCTGCTGCTGTTGTTTCTCCTGCTCCCGTTTTTCTTGCTCCAACAGATCCTCGAGCAGCAGAGGTTGCTCCTGTGAACACGACTGCTGACAGTTAAGGTCATTTTAAACTGAATCGATCGATATTTCGGCGATTGCTATATTTATTCAAACATTATTGTCCAAATGAATTTCCCGTAACTCAAACTCCCGTAAATCGTATTCGAATAAATACAATTATTTATTCAACATTAGTTACACGCTTTTGACACACCTTTACAAAATAAAACAAAAATCATGCAAACAAGTGACTCCAATTCTGGAATCGATGAATCAACCAATTTTTTTCTTCATTTCATGGTTTCGCATAAGGATATTGTTTTGAAATCGTCATTGTTTTTTTTTTTTTTTTTTTTTTTTTTTTCAATTAAGTGTCGTTCTTTTTGAGTTGTGCGTTCTTCGTATCAACGGCAGTTCTCTAAAATATTATGACACGAGTATTTTTCTTTGTTTCTAACCCGAAAGAGGATTAATAGACAGAAAACGCGCAAGAAAAACAGATCACTTTTTTTGTTTAAGAAATTTGAGCAAATAACGTTTCAACGTGATACATCTGATTCAACAATTCTCGAAGCAAAATCGCTTGAACGAAAAATTTGACGCTGCAGCCAAATACATCGAAATTAAGCAGGTTTAATAAATATTGTTAACAATTAATGTTGTTTATGAAAATTGATATTTTCCAGTGTAAAAAATCAATTGGGTAAAAAGAAATGTCGATATTTGAGGATGAATATTGCAACGGGTAGGAACGTTCAAACTTTTTGTTCTATATGCTGTAAATGCCCCAAAGACTTGCTCACCTGCAGAAGCAAGGGTCTCCGGTGAGAATGCTGCAAGATCGAAGAAGCACCACCGGTATGAACGACAGGGGCCATTGGTGGTACGGCCACCGGCACAGGGTGACTTATTTGGACCGGGGCTCGGGCCATACCCCGCCCACCTGGGCACATCCCCATCTAGACATGCACCAACACCAAATGCATTGCAACACCCAGGCCAAAAAAACACCATTTTACTCAGCCAAATACGTCTTAATGAACTTCAGTCACTCATCTACGCCTACTTTTGATAACAAATCCTTTATCTTTCTTTCTTTTCGAAGTGAATGTACGTGTTTATTTTTTATTTTTTTCATCATATTCATTTGAATGAGATTTATATTTGTGATCCTGTTTATAAGAAAACGAGTTGAACTTTAAACTTGAAAGAGTTGTGTGAATTAGGACAGTATGAGTAATTTTTGTTGAATAGCAACACATGCCTCTTGTATTCGAAGAGGAAATCAAATGATTCCGTTAGTTATGAAAACCATACCAACACCGAGGCAAAAAAAGTCGGGCCGCATAAACGAAAAAATACTTTTTTATTTATTGCAGCACGTTTGTGAAGTCTAAGGATCGGCATTGTTGTTAGCATATTGAACGAATTGTTAAAGAATACGCAATTGAAAGCGATGCATAAGTTTTGTCGAGACGTTAATTCACGTAGACATTTAAGAAATATTACAAACCTGTATCGGTCCTGGATAAGGCGGTGGTGGTCCTGGATAAGGAGGCGGCGGTGGGGGAGGAGCCAATGGCAACCTCGGTCCCATCATATGATTCACCGAAACTACTCTTCCGGCAACTCCTTGAATTCCAGCCACTCGCATTCCCATTCTTTGTTGTTGGGCAACTGCTAAACCAAAAATGTACATAGAAATTCGTCAAATCGATATGTGCGAACACGGATTAAGGATATTATGATGAAAAATATCTAACGGTACACGTCACTGAATGTCTTTGAGCCGAGAGAGCGAGAGTAAACGATTTCTTTCTTTTCTTTTGTTGACGCAAGTATCTTCCATTGTTGTAATGAGAGATTATTAAAAGGAGAATAAAAATTATTGCAAATTCGCTGTTATTGATGGAAAGAGAAAATTTCAAAAACCCCGTGAGGAAACCTCCAAAGTTTGACCGTTCGATTTATCAGTTGCACGAGTGGATGGTCGATATCTGAAAAGTAGATACACGTGGTCCTCGGACACGCTTGATTTTCAAAGAAAATGAGAGTTCACGTTATTCTCTTTTAATGAACGAATAACATGTAACTCTCCTTTCCCTCGAAATATCAATCGCGTCCAAGAACAACGTGTATTAACTTTGTTACCGACCGCGAGACGGACAGGTCACCTCAATCCCCTTTTTCAAAACGAATTCATTTATTCCAAACGTCATAAATATCTAATGGACTGTCGAAAGCCGCACAAACGTTCTTCAGGTATTTGTTCATCAATATTACAAGTTTCTTCTAAAACTGTTTGTCAATGCTTGCAAACTTCTTGCATAAAAAATTCTGTTTTCTTTTTTTCATTCAATTTCTTCCGAATAAGGAATCCTGGGGTTCAAAATCCCTTAAGGTGGTGGATCAGTCGCTTTTTCCCCACTGTTCGTCCGATCGAAATGAATAACGTCGAAAAATGTTACTTTTGAAATTTTAAGGTGAGCTTGTTAAGCTTGACTGATCCATCGTTTCAGGGCGAATAATCAACAACTTGATGATTTTTCTTACCTTGCATGTGAGGCGGCGGTATGCGTTGGGTATGTCCAGGAAATGTTGCTGGGTAACTGACAGTCACTGTATTGGTAGAGGTGACAACACCGATAGCTCCATCCGGTGATAAAAGTCGAGTTCCCGGTGGCATTGGTCTTCCCATAGCTGCTGCTTGTTGGACATGTTGATGCATTTGTTGTTGAACAGCAACAGCTTGAGGATGATTTTGTGCCAATATCGGAGCTTGTTGTTGTTGTTGTTGTTGTTGTTGTTGTTGCTGTTGTTGAGGCTGGGAAGTGGCCGGTTGTACCGGTGCCATTGTTTGAGCCTGAGGCGGTTGTACATTCTGTGATTCGGGCGGTGGAGGCGCGTTACCTTGAAGATTCGTTTCATTCAAGTCACCATGACTCGAAGTCGAACCACCGAGATCTTCGCTTTTAACTTCCTCCTCTTTAGTCTCTTTCTTCTGCTTGTTGTCATCTTTTGTCTCAACCTCCACTTGTTCCAAATCCAAATCGAGAATATTTGTTTTTTCTCCACCGGTTATATTGTCCAATTCGGGGTCAGCGTACTCGAGGATGTTGAAATCCGCACCCATTTCCGCTGCGAAAGTAGAAAAAAAGTTGAGTTAAAATAGATATGGTCGAGTTGAAATGCAGAAGATAGGATCGCCGTATTTATCCGATGAAATTTGAAATAAATATGTCAAATTAGGACCGCAGCTGAAAACTGCGGAAAAAAACTGAATATTTCAGCTGATACCTATTATTGTTAGTTTTTCAATTTTTTTAATAGCGTTAAAAATCGTCTTCCACCATAATATTTCTTTTCATAATCTTATTGGGTGATAACAAACGTTAAAAACAAAAATTCCATGAATTTTGAGCTACAGCCTTGATACGCCATATTTATGTTCATTTTGTTTATTTTGTTTATTTTGTTTATTCCCAATTGAAATAAATACCCCTGAGAATTTGAAAATTGTACGTTCGTATAATTCGTAACAATCAGCAATTACGAATATAAAAGTATAGATTTAAAAAATGTATATTTTCTTTCAAAGGTCTCGAATCTAAGATTTAGAAAATAAATTACCGAGTAGCTCATCGTCGTCATCTCCCAGATCTCCTAATATTGCACTAACTCCCTCGACCTCTACCATTGGCGCGCCTTCCTGTTCAACTTCAACCATTGGTGCGCCTTCTTGCTCGAGCTTTTCAAGCTCGGCTGTAACATTGTCAGGTATTTCTGAAGCTTCGGACGAGGCGCCATTGTTGTCGTTAACAGGCTGTGGAATGAGCGGGGCACGAACCATTCCTTGGGAGCTCATCATCCTTACACTTTGATTTGTCATTTCCGGTCCACCTCGTACTATTCTCTGGCCAATCGTTGATCCTTGATTAGGATCTGTAAATCAAAAATATTATACTCTGCTCTCGCTAATTTTTCTTCAATGATTACTGAGAAAAAAAAACTTGACAAATACATATGAAAAATCATGAAACAACCAAACAAGAAAAAGCCATAATAATTATAATAAATATGATAGAAAAAAAACGTTTTCGTTATACCTGGAAATCTTGGCTGATGCAAAATGTCGTACTGTTCGGTTAACGAATTTCTAGGATTTGCCATACGTTGTTGCATGACTTGCTGATTTTGGAAATGTTGCTGTTGCTGTTGCTGTTGTTGTTGTTGTTGTTGTTGTTGTTGTTGCTGCTGCTGTTGTTGTTGTGGCGACGGCATACCAACGGTGACCGGCGGTCTCTGATAAAGCATTCGCGTCCGTTGATCGATTCCTTGAAGTCGTGGATCGATGTTCCCTGCTGCAGGATGTCTCGAATTTAATCCTAAATGCATTTACCATGATTAATCAAATTTAAAAAAAACTTCCTAACATGAACGGAGACCCAGAATGAATTTAAAAAAAGAAAACAAAAAAAAAAAACAACATCAACGTCGCCGTCTCATTTTTACCTAAAGTAGTTCTTATGTGAGAATTCGGTTGTATTCCCGGTATGGGCATCCGAGGTCTGCCAATTCCAGGTGGCAAAGGATGCCGGAATGTACCTTCGACGGGATTACCCGCTGGTTGAAGATGTTGGGAAAGTTGCACGTGACCGGTTTCAAATTGTTGTTGTCCTGGCTCTCCAGCATTTTGACCATCTTGAATAAATATTTGTACGTATTTTTCATGAAATCTTGAATTATAAAATGGAAATTTTTGTGGCCGAGAAACACTTCAATCGATATTGTGGATTTTCAACTGTTGTACTTGAAAAACTGTGATAATTGAAAAGAATAAATTATTTGAGCCTACAAACATTTTATCCCGAACTCTTATCTCTTTTCAATTCCAATATTTTTCCACATTTTTATGTCCTTATTCTGAACACGTTAGAATGCGATTTTTCGTTATGTTTAGCGGAGTAGAAATTTTTTCCTCCACCATTTTGCAATCTTAATTGATTTACCTTGAGTCCACGTTGAAGTCAGGGGCTCCATTTTTTTCGTCAGCTGTTGACGTTGAAGTAAATCGCGCAGTTGAAGATTGACCTCTGGTTGTTGATTAAAAATCTCGATAGGAGAAGGCGGCGGCGGATCTTGTCGCGATTCGGGCCTCGGCGACGTGTAACTCGGGGCAGGCGAGGGTGTCGATGGTTGATTGCTATAAGGATCAGGAGTACGTGATGGAGCATAGACGTGAGTGGAAGAACGAGGAGTAGGAGGATTGAATACGGGTCTTGGAGTGCCAGGTGGCTGAGAAAAAACATCGTTACGCGGTGACGTTGAATAAGTCGCTGTACCGGATAACATTGATCTTGGTGTTTGGGAACCGGCCGGTGGATAAGCCTCATTGTTTCCAGTATCAAAACGTTGAAAATGATCCTGTTGCGATTGCGAGGAGGCAGGCGATTGTGGAAAATCGTGCGGCGATTGCGGAGCTTGAGGCGAAAAAGGTGACGGTGGTTGAGCGAACGTGTTTGGAATTCCCGGTCTTACAGCTGCGCCGACTGGTCGCTGAACTATTCCACATTGCTGCTGATTCGGCAACCGAGGGATTCCCTGCAATGGACTTTGCGGTGCTACACCTCGTGTTACTTTCATTGGCGGAGCAGCGAATGTACCCCGCGAACCAGGTGATGGTGAAGACAATGGTACCATGAGATTGCCCTCCTACAATGCAAAATAACGTTTTAAATGTCAGTTGAATGATTGTTTTGCGAAGGTTCCTTGGATAATCGATTGTTTTTAAATTTTTTCCTTTTTGATGAATGATTCGAAATAACATTTTTGATTATATTGAATTCTGTATCATCGTTGGAACCCAATAATTCTCTTTTACTTTTGTTTTTAACTATTCTTTGGGAGTCGTCTCAATTTTGTTAATACATTTAGTTTTCAAGTCGTAGAAAAATATACAGAAATTATTTTTTGGTTCTGTTATAAGCTGTAGAAGATTTTCGTTGCATTCCAACGAAGCAAACTACAACATCATCAATTTTGTTCTTTCCAAGGTGAACCTTGATTTAAAGATTATATACAGGGCAAAGTAAATAATGTTTTCTTATGTACGATTATTATTATCGTCACGTATAGAATAATAAAGAATTTCATTATCGCAGTAACTTTGTTCGTACCTGTGACGTTGATACTTGCAGCTGCGTGGTAAGTCCCGTTTGATTTTCTGCATTCAATTGAGCAGTAGTACCGTCGTCACTGATTTGTCGGTGAACCCTTGCTATCGCTAGAAAATCAAGAAAATTTGCAAAACTTCAAACATGAATCTTTTGCACAACCGAAAATTTTTATTGCGCGATAATAACCTTTAACTACTGTTGTAGCACTTTTGGGAGCCCCTACTACTGTGCAATCTGTAAAACCACGTCCTTCAGCGTAAAATTGCGGATAATACAAGTAATAAAACAAAAATAAAAAAGGGAGTCATAGGAAACATTATGATCCAAAATTTCCAAATATTTTAAACTTCCATTCATTATCATTGTCATGGGAAGTGTTTAATAAAATGTTTAATTAATCGATCCTTCGAAAACATGAGTTTTTGGTAATAGCAATTTTTAATCATGTAAATTATTTAACATTTTGAAGAAAAGCAGTTTTTCAATTAATTGACAAGCGTACATTTTTTCAAGTGCTACTATTTTAAAGAAAGATTTTTCAACAATAACAAAAGATATTCTTCCTACGGATTTTATTTAAAAAAAATGCAGAACTGTAAAAAAGCATTAGTTTTTGAAAGATTGAAGTAAATAAGTGTTCCAATTGCATGATTTTTTGTCATTTTTATGATTTTGCACATCTGCAGCATGGACTTCTTCTATGAAAAATTTATGTTGCAATAGTCACTATTGTTTTTTAACGTACCATACACTCGATGGTCATGAATGGATTGTTGTTGATGTTGTGCTTGTTGCTGTCGTTGCGCTTGCAATTGCTTCCACTGTCTTTCTTGTTCCGCTTCTCTCGTTGATCGATCCCGATTCGTCAAACGATCTTGTTCCTATCGGAATATTAATTAATTATATCCGGATATCCGATTCCCATGCCCCGGGTTCATTACATCCCTCGATTGAAAATAACATTAATATTTTCCAATGTTTGTATTTCATTACTTTAGCATCTTCAACTTAAGATGTAATGACCTTTTCGGGCTTCGTATTTTCAAACAAATCCGGACAAGGCTTCGTAGACAATCAGCCATAAATTATACACCAATGTTAAACATTCACACAAAAATAAATATTTGTAAAAAATTAAAGAGCATTAATTATGTTTTTTTCTTTTCCCGTTACTAAAGTCAAGGATAATTAAGTTTCAGTGTCCTCTGATTTTCGAAATAATTTGATGTTTATGCATTAATTAAAACAGAGCCAATCAACCATCCACCGTTGAAAAGATAACGAAAGAAGGAAAGAGAGAGAGAGAGAGAGAAAAAAATCAAAATAAAAGAAAAAACAAATAAACATTCACGTCATTGCGTAACAAATGTTTACTCATATCGCAGCCTCTAAATTGAAATGATAAAATATAAAAATTTGAATAAATTTCGTGCACGTTATCGAAAATGACGGTGAGTCTATTGCATAGAAAAAAAAGAAATTTTCTCCGGCTTATTTCATGACTCATAAATTATCTTCCGCATTTTTTCTTTTCCTACTTGTTCTTCGTGTAACAATATATTTATTCTCGTCCTGAAAACTTTGAAGCATGACAGTAGAAGTTTAATATTTGAATACTGAATTTGCGATTATTCGATCGTGTTACGAAAAAGCGTCTAGAAGGATAGAATTTGATGAAAAGTAAATAAAAATAAGGAAAGAATAATAAACACAGATAACAGCTTCACTAATTATGAAAACAATGGCAGATATACTAGCAACGCTTACGATACGGATCTACAACCACCCATACAAATAATTTCAAAACAAAAATCGTAAAGAAAACACTGATGTTAGTAATGGGAAGAGGACATGGATGGAAAAATTTGTGGATCGTATAAGGAGGAAGGTTGATTCGAGAAAATCCGAAAAAGGCTGGGATTTTTTTTTTTTTTTTTCGTGGGATAGAAAAAAAGAGATTCTTCTACGAGACGTCTGTAACATGCCAACAACGAAACATCATGGGCTATCGATAGAATGTCAAGACGATCATTTTTATAAGAGACCAAAAAAATAATTATGTACCGAACGACGTCACTTAATGTTTCAATA
Organism: Campoletis sonorensis; assembly: GCA_013761285.1. Classification (NCBI taxonomy): domain Eukaryota; kingdom Metazoa; phylum Arthropoda; class Insecta; order Hymenoptera; family Ichneumonidae; genus Campoletis; species Campoletis sonorensis. Next base: position 602,040 of record JACEOJ010000090.1, read on the forward strand.
TTATATATATATATACATATAATGCATATGTACTATATAATCAGTCACCCAATAATCATTTGAACAAAAATAATCAAAAAATATGCATTTCAATTGAAGTTGAATATCCATTTAAAAACCGATCATTCGACACATTTAACGAAGTAGCAACATCGAAACAATAATCGAAACACGATAGAATTACGTTCATTGTATAATTTCGAAAGAATAAGACGCTTTTTTTTGTTCGTCAAGTAAAATTAAATCACAAATAAAGCCCTTCGCTCCATACAAATGGTATTTAGCCGAGTATTCTGGATGTCGATGAAATTCCGAAAAAGGCAGACATTAGTCGAAAGACAATTGTCGTTCAGTAATAAATTTCGAAAGTTTGCCGAAAACTTAGATTTTAGTGATGATGGAAAGAATATTATTTAATTTTCTCGAAAAATCTATGAAATTGAATGATGTTGAATCGAGTATTAGGAAGTGGTGATCTTTACGAAAGAATTTATAGTTTCTGGGATTGATGAATTTTTACCGAGTACGATTTTGCTGATTCTGAATAAATTGAATGGTCGAATTGAAACGTTCGCAAACAAATGTAGGAGCGATGGGCTCAGAGAGGGCGACTGAGAGAAGAAAAATAAGATTGATAAATTCGGAAGCGAGAAAGAAAGAGACAAGAGAGAGAGAGAGAGAGAGAGAGAGAGAGAGCGAGAAGAAAAAGATGTCGTTCGGATACGTGGTCACAAGGCAAGACACTAGAGGCACAGAGATAGATGGCTCACCATAGCCGGGGACTGTACAGGTACAGTGTGAATAATTGCAGTGGGTGGCGGATCGTAGTGCTCCTGGCTGAGGGATGGGAGGGTGCGCATTATTTCGGATGGGGTGAGCACTCTAATTTGATGATCTATCGAGGACAATTGTCGTACATTGTTCGTTGACATGATTAACGGGCATGTAGAATTTGGAGATGTTTGTGATACGCTCGTACCAGTATTAACGGAATTGTTGGACGTATTTATAACGTTCGTTAATAGTGAGGATATTTGTGTATTGCGTTGAACAACGTTCGGTGATGATTGACGTTGAGAATCGACAACGACCATCGTATTGCAGTGAGTGGAAGAAGAAGAAGAAGAAGAAGAAGAAGAAGAAGATGAGGAAGAGGAAGTTGATGAAGAAGAGGAAGAAGAAGACGAGGATGATGAAGAGGAAGAGGAGCAGGAGGAGGAGGACGATGAAGAGGACGAAGTAGATGAAGTAGATGAAGAAGAAGAAGCGTTCGTCGTTGTGCAATTATTGGAGGCCGGCGAATGTGTTAGTCTAGCATTTACAGCCGTAACGTTTACGTAATCTTGGTGCGATAGGCTGTTAATGATGTAATTATTGGTGGAATTTACGGAATTTGGCCGTGGCGAAGAGGAGGATGAGGTTGTCGAGGATGACGTTGGACTTGGGGAATTAGATGTTAGCTGCCTCGGCGGCGGTGGTCCCTGTACCGCACACACCTCCGCAAGATGGCCACCAATCGTCGCGACACCTGTCGTTAATGCTGATGATAATCCGCTCGGGCAAGTGGTACCGGTCATCATTCCCGTCTTCTCCTGTACCATCGACTTATCGGTACCCTGTACAGAGGCCAAAAGTCCAATTTGCTTTTGACCCACTGACATTGATAATACCGGAGTAACCTGAGCCGATGTCATAGCTGTGGTGACGGGTTTAGTCGTGATGGTAGGTGAACTTGTTGCAGTGACTTGGGTCGTGCTTGGTATATCCTTGGGTATCTGTCGGTTTCAACGGGTCTCACGTTCACACTTGCAATCATTTCTTTTTTTTTTTCACATCGCTTTGTTTTCTTGGGGTGTAATTTTTTTCGTTTTGTTATGTTTTTCTTACGACGTTAGAGGGTTTTTTTGCTTTGTTTTTTAACGGGATTTTGTTAAGTACGAGAGTCAATAAGTTTTTCAGTTACTAGAGGTTACTATCAACTTTTTTAAACCCTGCAGGTCTCTCACGTGGAATTACAGGCCATCATCGGGGCGACGAAAATACCAATGAACGAAATGGTGACTAGAAGATACGATACTTGTGTCACCAAATTCAATTAACGTGAGGTTTCTCAATGGAGAACGTTTTATTCTCTCTAATTATCGATACGTATGGACATACTTTTTCGGACACCACAGTCTTACGAACGATTCACTTTTTCAATATCTCAATATTTTTCGACTTTAAAATTTATTACACAATTTCGATTTGGATATTTAGATTTTTGCAACGACTTCAAGATTGTCTTGTGATGGTTTCAGTTTTTAACAAGCAATATTATTCAAAGAAATTTCATAATCAAATATTTTCATTTTCATAAATACTAACGAAAAATAGTTTGATATATATTTTTTTAATTCAAAATAGTTCATAGTCATTATACTTAGAAATCCTGGAGTACATGCGATTTTTTTTTTTTAATAACCGAAATATTAAAACGGAAGTAATATCTGACGAACGAAGCTTATTCAGCCTGTGATACTCGTAAAAACCTTTCGAGATACGAGGTCGGATAGGGGGGCGGGGGGGCGGGGCTGTGAGCAAAACACTTATTGGAAAAAATGGTTGGTGTTTCGTTGTTGCTCATTAACATCATCTTAATTGTGTTAAATTTTGATTTACATTCATTTGTGCAATTAAATCGAATGATATATAGTTGCTGTGGGGAAATCGCATCGAATTGCCAATTAAAATTTTGTTCGCGGCCATTACAATCATTTCTAAGGTACGCAATTTTTAAATTCATTGCATAGACTTATTATCAAATGTTGCTCATTCAAATTGAGTAAACAAAAGTGACCTGTTTTCGACCATTACCTTATTATTGTTTACTCTAAATGATCAGAAAGTCGATAAGTGCATAGAAACTTTACTAAATCTTACATTAATATCAAACGAACAAACTTTACACTGCATTTAACCAAAGATAACTTGTTGGTTTGAATACAATGTAAAAAAATATTAAAAACAAGTCAACCAAATAAACTGTTGATAATTGATTTGAAGAGGTAAAAAAAAAAGTTTGATTTATTGGATTCATATTGCCAATTAATGAACGCGTTATTATTTTAAGGTAAAAATAATTCAATTTTCTTAGAATATGGGCGAAAAAGTAAATTCTTCAATGTCTTCATTCGAAGGGACAAGATAAAAATTAGTAAACGAAACACCAGCCATTCATGGGTTCTTTTTCTTTTTTCTTTTGAATACATCAACTAATTGCTAGACGGAGAACAATGAGAAACAAAAAAGGGGGGCGAGCGGTTAGTTCGACTTATGTGTTAGCACAAGAAACCTTCGTATAGAGATGAACTACATGTTGCGATATAGATGATCGAAAAATATGTATGTATATCAATATAATTATAATTTAATCCAAAAAAAGTCGATTATCATTGTCATTGTCGTTATGTTTTTGGAAGTTAAATAAAAACTTTTGCTTACCGGTTGAGTTTTCTTTATACGGATTGCTGCTCGATTGTCACGGGCTTGTGTTAAATATGGTGCTCTTTTATCGTTTGGCAAGGCACGCCATTTCTTCAATATTTGCTTGCATCTTTCGGACCACGCTGAAAGACAGAATTTACATTAATAGAGAATTGTTAAAGGGGGAAAACAATCATGTAACAGGGAAATACCAGAATATTGGGATTGATAATTTACGACATAAGAGACCGTTTCAATTCGGGAAATCCTTTTTTTTTATCACGAATAAGGTATCCTCAGGGTTCAAAATTTCAACAGGTGACTTTGTGGATACTAGTAACTATTGTCACGGTCTGGCAGCATGAGAGTCTAAGAAGTGACCGTAGTGCAGTGTTTAGCGCGCTGAACTCTGACTCCGAGGATCCCTGGATCGAGTCTCACTCGATCCACCTTTTTATTCGCTCATTATTGCCGGACCGTGCCTCGTCACGCTATATTCAATTTTTTCATTAATAACCGCATGTTAAGCAAATTATTTAGTTTCTGTTTTTGGTTCTTCAAACTTTTGTAAATAATCTGAACCTTAAAAGAAGTTTTTGTTTTTTTTTGCAATGAAAAAGAGGTTCCAATTGGAAAAAAATGGAAGTAGAGGAGATTGAAATCGAATATTGAAGCAATAGAGTCGTTTATAATCATATTCCTGTAATGTAGATACCTGGATACTCGGATTTCCATTCCGGATGATTAATATTCGCGTAAAGAACCGAAGATATTGTTGCGTTGGTGCCCAAAGCTTCGTCGGCTTCCATTTTGAGATTGCTTCTTTGATTGTACGATATAGCAGTACCGCCAGGAGCTCCGGTCGTCTCATCATCGGGATTCACCCATGGACTGGGTGGTTCCGAAAATGCGGGGCTGAATTGCGGGCTACTGTCAAGTCAAATGTGAAAAATGAATTTTCGTGTTAACCAACGACGATTGACTTTCTAATAATGTTGAGACTTACTTGCTGCTGTATTCGGAATGATATGGAGATGGCGGTGGAAAACTCATCGGTGAGTTGAGATTTGATTGGCCAACCGAAGGTAACGAGCCCGGTACTTGCGGTCGTCCCAGTGGCAAACCACTTTGCATACCTGCAAACAGACCATGTATCAAATGTCAAAATGAAATGAGAGATAAAAAGATGATTTTTCTTTTTCTCAGTCAAATTGTGAAAGACTGATGTTTGTGCCTATTGTTCTTTCGTTGAGATGTAAAAAAAAAAGTTATAATTGAATCAATCTATGAACGTGCGAATTTGACAAACTGTGGTTTTTTTTTTTTTGTAATCGTTTTTACTGGTCGTTGGATCTATAGAGAGAGAAATGATATGATGAAGGAGAGGAATGCAAAGTTGGAATGCAAAAAGTTGGAATGCAACAACAACAAAAAGAAGAATAAAATTTAAAAGAAAAAGTCATCGGGTTCCAACGATGCAAATTTCAATATCATGAAATGATATGATAGTGAAATTTACAGCGTTTCAATGCAACGAAAATCCTTTATATGGCGTTGCGATTTCGAATTTTTGATAATAATCGATATTTTGGGTATTATGAAAAACGATCGGAGATGTTAAAAATTTGTTTGTGCTCACCTGCATGCGGTGAAGGTGAGACAAGAGGTGTCGTAGCTGCAGGTGTGTGGGGAGTTTGCGATTGGATCGGAAAAACAGAAGATTCCTGGGACTCTTGTGACTCGTCAGTGAGAACACCTTTGAATATTTCTTCGACATCTTTGCTGTCCATGTTGGGTAAACCAGTATCACGAACCATCGATTCAAGATTAAAGTGAGGACTGAGTATGTCGGTAAGTTCATCTTTACTGGGACCCGGTGTATCGTCCAATTCCTCGAGAGCCTCGCTCGCTTTGGCCAAATCCTCATCCTGTTCGTTCATAATGGTATTGACGAGATCGTTGTCGAGTAAATCAGATGCCATTGGTAAAATATCTGTGAGAGCCTCGGTGTCGCTTCCCTCGTCCTCCATAATTTCTTCCCTCTTAATGTTCGTCTCGTTTGGTAACTTTTCATCTTCTTTTTCATTGTCAATATCGTTTTTGTTCTTAACTTGTTCGATAGCTTTCAATTCATCCTGCGAAAGTTGTATCGTATCAACAACTCCCGGTGACACGTATTTCTCGTCCTCGGAATCGCTGCTGCTCTTAATATCCTTGTCTTTGGTCGTATCCATAAGATCTTTACCGAAGAAAGCTTCCTGCATATATTGCGGAAAGCATTCCGAGAGCTTGGTCTTTGGTTTTCTTCTCTGGACTTTTCTACGTGGTTTTTCGTCGTTGATCGTCAACGACGAGGTGCCCTCGATCGTAGGTTTCGTTTCAGCCTCAACGATCTCGTCATCCTTGTCTTTTCTCGTGCCACGTAGTCTCACGAGGAATCCACCGATACCGAGTTTCTGCAAATTTCGCTGTCGTTTTCGTCGTAAAACCGGTACACCATTCTCCGTGGTATAGATACTGAATCCTTCGGGAGGTGGTTGATCTCCTCTTGGAGTCCATACCATTCCCTCTTTCAGTATCTCACAGCCAGCCTCATCTTTAACGTCCAAGAGATCCAATTTTCCACCATTATCTTCCAACGAATTGTCTAAACTACCGCCAGCTACGACCGATTCAATGGTCGCCATGATATCAGCCTCTTTGTCCACAGGTGGTAATAATTTTCGTCGCTTCTTTCTCGTCTGTTGTTGTTCGAAGGTCATTGATTTTATGTGACACATACCAGCCTCGGAAAGATAAACACCGTCGATCAAATACTGCTGTGGCGTAGGTTTGTACAATTCGGGACTGGGCACTGTAGTGGGTGGTGGTAGTGGCGGCGGCGGCGAACGTACAGTAAATTTTGTCTGTGGTTTTGGCAAATTGCACGCTATGTGTGGCGGAGGTACGTCACGTGGCCGACAAAGAATACAATTGTAACCTTCTTCGGCGCATTTTTCAGCCTCAGCCTCGGTCTTTATATGATCACAACCACAGTGCAGCCATCTTTCGCACTGTATACACTGTATTATGAGATCGCCTTCGTTATAAGGCTCTTGACAAGACGTACAAGCTGTATGAGAAGCGCAAGGACCGCATTGCGTATAATTTTTTTGCCAACTGCTGTTAAAACCAGGATCGTTCGAGCCGCAAGTTTGACACTGAGCGCACCATTTACATTTCCATGTACCGTGGGGCACGTAATCCAACGGTGGATCCATACAATAAATGTGATAACTTATGTCGCAATCGTCGCATAGTATCAATCGTCCTTCGTCGTTACGCTCTCCGCAACCCTCGCAAACTGTACAATCGAGGCAGCGCCATCCTTTTTGTAATATTACCTTTGTCACTTTGACGTTCGCGCAATACGGATGATAGCACTGACCGCATTGAGCGCAAGCGATCAAACAACCTTCTTGATCGGTCCCGATCGCTCCACACATCACGCAGATGTCTTGCGTCAGAACAAATTTGTCCTTTGCCGAACAAAGAACCAAACGATTTTCTACACCGGGCTCATCTTCCTTAGAGAACACGTCGGAGATCGGACGCTGGAAATGAAGGATTTATTGTTATAATTTTTTATAGATTTTTTTTTTCAGCAAATGAAACATGGGCGTAAAAAAAAATTTACCTGCAAACCAACTCCGGGTACACCGAAAATTCCTCTCATTTTAGCTTTCGGACCTCTTTTACGTCCAAACTCGTTCATTTTTTGTCGCTTCTGATAACCGAGCTTGCCAACGCCTTTGGGACGTCCGACCACACCACTGCTACCGAGCCCGAGCCTCTTTTTGGCGATTTTCGAAGAGCAAAAAGGTTTTCCCTTGCCTAGACCAATAGAAAATAGCGAATCCTCGGGTCCACCGGGATAATCAAATTCCGAAGAATCACCGTCACCGTAAAGACTCTCTTGTGACGCTGTCAAACTCGAATCACCACCGTAATCGTCGACATTGTCTTTACGTTTAACAAAAGCCATGTTTTTACAATGACTACAAACGTATTCGTAGTCCGGTTTGGCTTCTTTGCGATGTTGATGGGTTATTGGATCTGCTTCAGGATCGCATGTGCCGTGAACAAATTTTTTACAAGAGCTACACTGTACCATTTCCCGATAAGCTGCTGCGCGATACGCTTTGCGACAAAGAGGACACGAGAAACCTTTGTTTCTCTGTTGATAACACGAGTCACAAACCGTATAGTGCGAGTGCCACCGTGAAGATAAACCTGCTCCGGGCGTTCGCGAACCACAATCAGTACAAACACGACAACACTTGCATTTCCAGCCGAACTTTGGTATCGATGTTACGATCGGACGCAAGCAACTCGGATGATACGCTTTGTCGCACTGTTCGCACAACATCACCTTCGAAACTTCCTCCGGTTGACGACACACTTGACATATTCGACACGTGTTACATTGCCAACCTGCTCTTACTCCTGGTAAAAGCGCAAGACCCACGCAACTACCGTGATAATGCTGACCGCATAACGAACACATCACTAGATTTGATACATCACCCATTCCGAAACAGTGCATGCAGGTCACGTCACCGTTTACTGAAATCATCAAGGAACATTATACAATCATTTACAATAATTTTTATATCCTTTTTGTTTTTTCCCTGCCTCTCTATTCAAAATATCGATCAAGTATTTTGAGGCACTTTAACCAACTACAAATATCAAATTTGTGTGTTCCTTCAAATCGTATCGTTTTTTACTGTATTAATATTTAAACAGAGTATGTGAATTAAGAGAAAAGTAAAATACTTACACAACAGAGGAACTTGACCAAGATGTTGACTGCAGAATAAGGACAGGGTTTTAGTATCTTGAAAAGAACTGGATGCGGCAGCACACGGTAAATGGAAGTAACGATTGCACGATCCCACCTAAAGAATAAAAAAGATTTTTTTCATATTTAATTCGTCGATTGGTGGTTAAATATAATAACGAGTAAAAAAATTCATCAATTTTCTTTAATTAATTGACGTTTTGGAAAAAAACGAAGGAATTTTGTCAAAATATTTTTGTTGTTAATTTCTCTGTTTGAATTAAAGACGGTTTTTACTGAAATGTGACGATTTTACGACGTCACAAATATTTATATTCATTTTCAGATAACACTAATCCATCTGACTCGGTGATACGGAAATAGTTAAATTTGACTTTAACCATAAAATATAACTTACTTTGCAAGGGATTCCCGCTCCGTAATGAGTACAATAAGCGCAACGACGGGATGAAGCTTGAAGTACGGCTTGACATAATACTTCGGTTACCAATTCTCGATTATTGCTTGTCCATACGGCACAAGATTGATGAACGTAATAATGACCGCTCGGTTCGAACAGTATTCCTACTTCTGGTTCTTCCAAATATCCTACTATGGTTAACTCTTCCACCGGTTCCGTGAAATTCGATAGACTAGGATTCCTGGACGTTCAAAATGTCAAGTGTAAATTACAAGTTATGTGGCTTATATTTGTTGAATTTATTATCTGAATTCGTGGCTAAGAGGATAGGACCAAAAATGGGGAAAAATATTCATCCAACAACGGGGCTGATTATTTTGTTTTACTTTTGATGGGATTTCAAACTTGTGTGTAATCATTGAACGATTATTTACAGCAATTGAGAAGCGAATTGACATAAGAATGAAGATTATTTTCGATCAAATTTATCAAATGCTTATTTTTATCACTGTAAATAAAATCATTCGTACAATCAAAAGTTACCAAAAATAAGTAACGATTGTTATAATGGATTATTTAGGAAGTCATGTGTAATGTATAAAACAAAAAATAATCATACATTCGTTTGTGAATTACGACTGTTTGAGGTGACAAATTGAACAGTTTCTTTTCAAGTACAGAGGATATCTTGGTTATGACGAAGTTATTGAAGGATGTACTGGAGGTGGTAAAACTTAATTCTTGTGCAGGGATATGTCCTCGGGTGGGGTGGGGGGAAGGCTCCAATTATTCACCATCGTGCACATACTGTTTGAAGAAAAATCATCGAATAAGTATTTGATAAAATACGAATCAAAGTTTTCAAATAAACCACTCGATTTTTTTGATGATCATTGTAATAAAAAATAATGTATTTATATTTGTTTTTAATTATTGAATGTGAAAATTTGACAGCGAAACTTGAAATTATTGCAACTCGACGATGTACGAGTCGCTTGTTTTGGTAACGTGACGTCATTTAAAAAATGGTTTATGTTAACTTCTGATTAGGATCAAAATAATAAGCTTTTTTCAAGTATAAATTGTAGGCGAATTTCCGATGTTAGAAACAGAATAAGTTGAGATTATTGAGTTTTTCGCACATGAGCGTTTTTTCAACCGTTGGAAAAACGTACCTGCATTTGGCCAGACTTTTCTGACGGCGGCACGTTACGGCCCCGGGTCCAACGGTTCGTGGGCTCTTATCACCGGTGGAAGACATATCAACTAGAGACAATTCGGTGCTCTCATCACGATTTATACTTTTTTCCGGTACGAAACCTTCCGGACACGATAATCTCACCAATTCACCTTGACCCAACTGGCTTCTTTCACCCAAATTACAAAATGCACACACTTTTCCAGGCCTGGTCAAAATGGGACAAAAACGGAAGAAAACTTTTAATACTTAGTCTGTAAACCATATGGATTTTCATGTAAATAATATAAAATTGTTCAAATTTTGATGACTTTGTCCTTTTTTCCCACGTTTTTCCATTGAGAAAAAAAAGTAAAATCCATTTTCGTTGAATCCTTAAAGTTCTATGGACAAAAAAATTTGATAGTTTACCATTGCTCCGGGAAGTACGGAGGTTCTTCCGGTGCGGGCATCGATCTATCAATACTGGACGATTCACCGTCCCCGCTTTGATCATCCCCGAGTCGTAAAGGGCTTCGAGACTCCGAATGATTATCGTCATCTTTGCTTTTTGTACGACGTGGCATACCCCTCGAATAACCGAGTCTGAAGTATTTATTCAATTACAATAATAATTAATTATTTTCAAGAATTTAAACAAAAAGTGAATGATATATTCAATGAAGTGAAAACAAAACTTTCGTTCGTTGTTTGTAAACCATTTTTTTTCTGATTTCATTAGTTTTGGATTCATAATTACAATCAATTGATAACTGTGGAAAAAATATATTTTATAATCTATTTTCATTTTATAATGTTCCTAGTATGAGAAATCAAAGGATGATTCGATATGCGCAACAAAAGAAAGAATAAATGGAGAACGTTTTTATTACCCTTTCCCTCTGGTCGATCCTCTACCGAAAGGTCGGCGTGTCCCGCCCCCTCGAGTGTATCCTAGAGGTCGTTCCTTTCTCGGCCTTCCAGGGCCTCGCCTTATATTTAATGGTTTTCCACCGGGAAGTGGAAATTTCTGATATGGCAGAGGATCGTGAAAAGCCTCCTCCGGGGTCACTGGACGTAGAAATTTGTAATAGTAAACAAAAACTTGTATTTTTTTTCCTTTTTTTTTTGCGTCTCGATCAAATTTACTAAGTTTACCATTTCCTGGAGTGGGAACGACTCCCATAAGCTGATCCGAGTTTGCGGGCGAAACTGGTATCCCCGAAGTCTCATCGTCGTCGTCGTCCCCATCCGAAGCTTCATCGAGCTCCATTTCCTCGTCGCCTTCAAGACGCTCCTCATCGTCCATGATACTTTTGTACTAGACACGCGCCTTTGCACCTGTTTTTATCAAGATATTTCGTTAATTTATCATTATCATAAGAAATCTATTACGATTATTGTTGTTAATAAGAAAATTAACATTGATGAATTTATGATGGAATGTTCACGCATGACTTGGAAAAAGAAAAAAAAAAATGTTCTAACGGTAGGTGTAGAAACACAGAGCTTGCGAGAGATTAACTACGCTACTACAATGAGCGGATGGAAGTGTTGAAGATACGGAGATTTCTTTCTTTACAAATTTTATTCGTGAGCATGGAAAACGTGTCCGTTACAAGATTTTTCTTGAAAAATGGAAAAAAGTTAGCAAAGTACACAATTTAGATTTCTGTAGAGTGCTTTCTCTGATTTATTTTCCTTTGTGAATAATAGAAAAGACTATGGAAATATTCATGTGGGTGAGATAGCAAAATGTTACTTATGGAATTTGACTCACTCAAATTTCAAAATGAGCAAATCATTGCGATGTTTTTTTTACACTTAATATTTTGAACATGAATCGTTTAAACAGCTATAATTTGTCTGCGTTGCGATGGTAAAAACTCTACAACATATTTACGCTGTGAAGTTTTGGCACGTTTTTTTTTACAACCGTTAAAAAAATAGAGATTAACAGAAAAAAATTCAGTTGGGAGAAGAATAAATGTGAATACCTGGCGACACGAGAGTGTCTTGACGCCAAGAACAAAAAGACAAGTAAGAAATGTTGATCAATTTACGATTATTTGTTAAATAACAAGGAATAAAGTTGTGGCACGAGAGGAGAATTCGAAATGTTTATTCTATGTGTACTAGTTATTGGCCGTGTAACGTAATGATCAGCGACAAGCTATGAAATACAAAACAACTTTGGAAAAGTGCTCTTGGCTATAGCGCTTTCTCGTTCGTTACACTTTTTTGGTGGTCATACAATGAAACTCGGCTATTTAATTTTGTACGCATAACGTCAGCTTCTTTGTAGCGAAATGAGTGTGGAGTAATTTTTCCATAATTATTTGGAAATATTGCGGAGAATTGATTTGGGTTTAAAACTATTGAATAGTGTTAAAAAATACGTTCAATTTTTGACAAAAAACTGATATACGCGTCGACGGACGCAACTCAATAGTTTATGTAATTCGAGCGAGAAATCTCGTGTGCACTATTTTGATGGACTTGGTAGTTCGAGCAGTGGGCAACGATAGACATTTATTTCTAAATTTTCTATAATTATATTTTTTTATAGAATAGAATGACTTAACAGTTTTATAAATGAGCTGATGCATTAATGAAAAGGCTTATCAGAAGCACAAATGTAAATAGTTTTGAGTAAGAAACTTGGCACTTTTTGAGTGGTTTGAAAATCAATAAAATAAGTGTAGTAAAATGTACTGTTTCATGATCGACGGTTGTTGTGGAAAGAAAACCCATGTGTAATCATAAAATTAAATAATCCTACCAACAACGCTGAACAAAAAAAGGGTGAACTATTGCGAATGAATAGTGGCAAATGTTGACGAGCACATTGAAAGATCACAGAAAATGAGTTGAACACTTTTTTCACATTTTTTGGACTATTTTGGTAGGAGGGCGAGAAATTTTAAGCTCTGAACACACTAAAGCTGAAGAGTTAAAGAGTTAAGAGGATTTCATGGAATCAATGCTTACCAAAGCACAAAATTTGTTAAGAAAAACCGACAAATAAACAAATTGAATTATGCGGAATGAAATCGCGATTTTGTCACTAATTGTTTTTTTCACACGCTCGGTTTTTCCCCCGCCCGCCCTCGGGCGAGCGGTGACCCTCCCCCACGGCGGAAAAGTATAATTTTTTCGTATGTATTCGAGTTTCGTTTAGTTCGTTTAACAGAGGGCTTTGAGTTTGCGAAAATAAATAGTTATAATTTGGGCATGAAAAAGGAAAACTAGCGAGAAATTAATAACGCTCGGAAAGTTACGAGGACGAGAAAACCGGGGGAACGGATAGGGCGGGAAGAGGGGCAACAGGGGGTCGGGAGGGGAGGGCGGGGGGAAACTCCTCCGGCACTCTCTGGGTGCTTTGGTCGCGGCAGGATGGCGTGCCGCTCGTCGATCCGCCGCTCGCGACCCACTGGGACACAGAGATGCACGATACTACACTATTCGCACGTAAACCACTCCACCACTCCTTGGAAATGAAAAAAATACATTGTTGCTCGAAACTCAAATTTCCTCATACTCGCGAAAATGTAATTTAACCGAGACGAATGTAATTTATCGACGAGTTCGCGATGATAAGCTCTAAACTGGCGGTAAATAACGAACTCGTTGAGTCGGGGGTTTTGTTGGCACACGGGAGACTCTGGGACGACAGAAACGCCATTGCTCTCTCTCCCTCTCGCTCTTTCTCTCTCTCACTCTCTGGGTGTCAGGGGATTTTGTAGGCTATAAACACACATACCCGTAGCGACGCGGTTTCGAAACGTTTTTTTTTTCGCTGCTCTTTTCATTTCTTTCGAACTCAAACACGTACCTCACGATTTAGTTTAATTGAATCCCGTAAACGATGCCATCGGACTTTTGTATCCTGATTTTTCGTGCGCAAAGGCGAATTTCTCACAGTCGATACGGGTAAACATCTTGTAGCAACAGAAAAAAATGTCACAAGCTACGCGAACGGAAGAGTGCGCGACGGACAAAACGCTAGAGTCACGGAAGACCCGAGTCTTTCGGGATGATCCTCTCCTCGTCGCCCCTCTGCGCCGCTACTATATTCCTCCTCCACTGCTTTGCTTCACAACGCGGGGAAAATGTGCATATAGCGCGATATAGCGGTAAAACGACGCGGGGCGGCGCTTTGTTCGTAATACGTGGCGCCTCTAGCGACGATTTCAGCCAAGTGAAGCTCTGTGAAGCTGGCCATGAAAGGTACACACTTATTTTTATGTATGTAGAAATTGTAAATTCCTCTCATTACACTTTCAATATTGAACACTTCATTCAATTATTAATTCAACAAAATAATAACTATGGGTCTCAATAGAATGAAAAATTGATATTTGAATAATTGCGAGGATAGGATTTCCCATATAGCTTGGAGAGGCCGCCTTATATCGTCGCGTTTTGTTCATCAGCCAATCGGTGAATTGGTAGCATTGCATTGTGCATTGGCGGAAGGGCAGAGGGGGGGTCTACGAATATACTAACGTGATACTAACCATAGACTCCAGAGGGAAAGAGGGTTGGCTCAGTCTTTTGAGGTGAAGCCGAAATTGCTTCTCCACGTGGTGGCGCTGACGTTAGTGTAGGTGTGGCGGCGATCCGCAGCTTCTCAATCTCGTCGCTACGCGGTTAAAATCGTTGAGAAAGTATCTCGAAAGCCGATGCTTAGGCATGCGTTTGTTGTTTGTATCATATCACAATACGCCGCGACGCTACAACATCATACAGTTCGTCTAGGCCGCGGTACAGTCGCACTTGCCATTCGATGAGTCTATGGCTGTACTGAAGACAAAACGCAAAGATCCCTATATTTTTCACCAGCATGTTAGCGTAGGGATCATCCATACCGACTGCCGAACATATCCGACATTACCGATAACAATCATACCTTCATACGAAGAACTTATCAATCTTCTATATACTGTAGCCCTGACGTACGCTATGTAGGAACCGGATGAAACGTGCTTGCATGTATACATTGAGTATCTCTAGGTCGGTAACAAAGTAGATATACGTTGTATGTATGTATATATCGTTGGGGCTGGCTCTGGACTGCGCCCTCTGGCGCGGAGATCATTCGGCCACGTTCTAGGTACTAGATATACCTTGTTCTTGAACACGCTTGATATTTTGAAGGAAAAAAGAGTTACACGTTATTCTGTCACAAAGTATAACTCTCCTTTCGATGACCCCAGTATCGATTAAGCCACGAAAAATATTTTTGAGGCTGTGGCCGACTTGAGAATGCTTTTTTTCTATTTTACGATCCAACCATTTTTCACCAAGTTACAGCTTTTCAAAAATCAATGAAAATAGTTTGAAGTTCTAGTGCTTTTTTAATTTTTTCGCTGAGTGTATTTCCGAGTGCAGCGTTCGAGCACGCTGCTAAAATAATCCTGAACTTGTGTCATTTTCTTTCTCCCTACATTGACGTGTTCAACATGTCGTCAGTTAACGAAGTAAACAAAAAATTATTTGCAGTAGAAATGCCCATAAAATTCTACCTTATCAACAATATTCAGAAAAATGAGTAAATGAATGTCATGTGAACAGTCAGTAGAGGTCGCCAGCGTGGTGCATGGAAGTAAAATTTGTAAACTGGTATCATAAATATAGTTTATACTCGTCAGCTGGGGGGATTTTGTAGTAGAATGTGTTCTCGTACGTTAAAAAGCAAGGGCGTGAGCAACGTTGGTGAAAGAAACTGCAGTTCGTTTGGATGTGAGATGCGGGCATTGGGTAGGTGGTGCGAGTGGGATTTTAGTGGTAACGACGCCATTGTATTCTCGGTTCGGCTCGTAGCGTTCGGGCAGGTTCGGCTCGGCCTGGGAATCCGGCCCGAGGCCGGGTGCTTCGGGTTTTTCGGTTGCTAGTCGCGGGCAGGGTACTGTGCGGTCAAGGGTGGTGGAACAACCGAGGGACGAGGTCTTTGAATCTCTCTCCAAATTGTCCACTCGATCGCCACACGATATAGTACGTTCGATTCGTAAGCGAACGTGCTAGCGAGCGGAGGAATATTTAATTTTATTTTCTCATTCCGTCTGTTGGAGGTGCGACTATAATCTTTACCTGTGATTTTATTGTAAGGTAGAGGTACAGTGTAAGGGAAAGGGAACGGGATCGGTAAAGAAAGGTTGGAGTAAATACACAAGTAATTGCAGAACGGAGTGTGAGTGGAACGCGTTTCTCGACAGAGCAATATCGTGGTTCGATATAAAATCGTAAAAATAAAAAATAGAATCGAGAACGAAAGGACACTGGATAACATATTTTCTACGTACAAAACTTGTAAAGAAAAATAATCGTAACGGTATCGTGAAAGCCGTTCGATGTTGAGCAAATAAATCGTACGTAAGTTGGAAGACAGTGAGGAGTTACGTGCGCGAGACAAAGTAAGAAAGAAAAAAGCGTGAAAGTGCAGTGGGTGGTTTTTAAAGAATCGCGTTCCGAAACGAAGCAAAATAAAGAGGGGGACGAAATCCTGCATCGAGATAGTGGCCTTTGTGGTGTTTGTTGGTGATCCTCGAGAGAGAGACAGACAGACAGACGTGCACACAAGCGTGTGAATAAAGACAGAGGCACAGAGACACACGTTGAGACGAAGAAACGATCGAGAAACTGGAAGGCGAATGGCTGCTGGCGTATGACGCGATCAGGGGAAAATCCAAGCGAATGATTCGTCAGTAATTTTTGTACACCGTGTAGAGTTGGTTGTTCGAATGAACGGAAGAAGAAAAAAAAGGTACACGTAAGTACGAGGAACGATAAGAAATAATCGCGGTGCGTTGGGTGGCGACGAGCAAACGTTCGCGCACGAGGCAGGCTGAGCGGCGAGTTTGGAAAGGAAGAAAATAAAGCAGAATAAGAAGAAGAAGCATAATAAAAAAGGGAAGAAGAGGAAGAAGAAATAAGGCAAAGAAGGGATTCTCTTTGGAGAGAGAGAAGCCTGGATCGTCCCGAGGTCATCGTCAGGCGGCAGGGAGCGCGTCTCCAAGCAGCAAGCAGCACCATCATCGTCAGAAGCTGCAAGCCAAAACCAAAGCCGTTCGTATGTGTATTTGTGCGCGTGAGGTTGTCGTTTCGTTGAGTGTGTGTGTTCGCAAAATCGAGACGCACGGGTGAAGACCGAGAAAGGGAGAGAGAAAAAGAGAAAGATAGAGTGATACATAGCTACACAGACATATATATATGCACAGATAGGCAAAGAACGGGGTTTGGCGTTACGGTCTCGAAGAGCCGTGGCGGAGTAGGCAGTGGACTCTCCCGTCGCCGGGTGCAAGGTACAGGTGCAAGGTGCGGGTGACTCGAGTGAGTGAGAAAGCCAGAGAAAGATATCGCTAGAAAAAAAAAAAAAAAAAAAAAAAACAAATAAAAAAACTCAGTCGAAATAAAAATCGTGAGTGGTTCGATCGAAAATCGTGTTCTCTCGTCGCAACTTATAAATCGTGTTCGCGTTCGGTAGTTGAGTGAAATAGTTTTACAAAGAGACAAATAAATAAGTTTAAAAAATGGACGGTGGTACCGAACCATCGTCAAACGTAACGATGCAGACCGGAAGTGGTGGAAGTAATAAAAAAAATGCAAACGGTCCGCTTAAAGAATCGAACAATCATAAAAACAGTATGACAAAGAGCGTGAACGATCTTGAGGGCGTTGTTGAGAGTTCGAACTCGACGCAAGCCACGAGCACGACGAGCTTAGCGTCTTCGGCATCATCGCCATTGGTCGGCACCGCCATCACCGACTACAATCGTCGTGGTGGTACAACCACTAACAACATTCAACAAAATCATCCAATAAACGTCGAACGTTGCAATAGCACTTTCGATAATCTTGTCAAACGTCACAAATCTAATAATATTTGTATCAATAATAATAATCCTAACAAATCAGGAACAAATAGTAATTACCTCCTGGGTAGCCCGTTACCCTCACCACCGGGGTGTGGCTGCATCATCAGGGCATCAAGTCCTGAACCCGACGAGATCAATATCAGCATTACACCCACGATAGGTGGACAATTCGACTTAACTGTCGATCGTAACGAGACCATTACCAATCTCAAAAAAATCATATCCAACAGATTGAAGGTCGCCAAAGAAAGAATTTGCTTGTTGCACAGAGAGAGGTAAGCATTTTCATTAAAACCATCCGTACGTTTAACACTATTTGTAAATTCCTGTTTTATTTTATTATTTTTTATTATTCATTTGTAAGAGTACGATCGACGTAACAAATACATAAATTCATGGACGAAAAAAAAACGTACATTCAACGTATTTTGGTGCATGCGATATTATTGCAACGAAAGTGAAAACCCCGAGCAATGAATGGAATAAATTATATACATAAACACAGACACATACACACACATGACAAGCATATCTATAGGTCATACTGTATAAAGCAGCTGCTTGGAAACAAGAGTGGGGGGTCGAAGCCACTTCGAAATAAAGCATGAACGGTGCGCGATCACGAATCGCTTTATCAATAATCATACATTCCTAAGAATTTTACAGAGACATCAGAGAGTCTTAAAAACAGTGAAAATTCCTCTAAATACTCATCGAATGTAAAAACATACGAGAAAAAAAAAGAACAAAGAAAAAGTGTGCATGAAAAAATGCATTCGAAAAGGACGTATTTTTCTTTCTTTCTACACTCGTTCAGCTCGAACATTCCCTGTGGCTGAATTTTTATTCTTCTCACGTTCTTCACCGTTCCAACACAGACATACACTCGGTCTCGAGTCTGGTTTGATTGCAACGAAATGGAAACGAGAAAAAAATAAAATTAAAGAAAAAAAAGATATAAAAAGTGAAAGATTGGAAAGAAATGAGTTTCGTGGATCGAGGAGGAGAAAATGTTGTTTGGTATCGGGTTTTTTTTGTTTTTTTTTTTTTGTTTTCGGATATTCGCGCGACATGTATATAATGTATACATGCATTTTGTATGTACATATACATCGGTGTTGGTGGAGTCGAATTTTTCGGAGCATCGAGTGGGTCGAGGGTATTCGTGGGCGTCTCTGCTGCTCACGCGGGGGCAGTGTATAAAGTCCTTCTATCTCAACTCGTATTCCCTTCGTTCTTATTCACGAACTAACCGAGATCCCTCTTTTTTCTCGCTATATATATACAAGTACGACGAAACGGCGACGACGACAAAAACGACCGCACGACGACGACAACGAAGACGACCAAGCGATCCGGGCGCACGTATCACACATCGCTAACGCATACTTTCCTCCATGCATGCACTCGAAGTAAAACCTTGTACCGTAAACGGTACGAAGGTGGTACATGAGACGCCCGAGGTACTCACGAGCACGCTTTCAAACCTCTATACTCGGTACAACTCTTGTCTCATATATTTGTATATATATATCTCTATATTTATAAAAGTCAACTGCAAAATTGTGTTTGACCGCTTTTCACGCGAAAACCACTAAAGCAATTTTGATAAATCTTTCACAGGAATGAAGCCCGTGAATCAGAACAGGTTTTAGGCCATATTACATTCCCATAAATTATTTATTCAGGGAAGGCCAAGCGAAAAATTCAATTTTTCATCATTTTTTTTACTTTAAAATCTCTCATGTTATTAAAAAAAGACTATAAATGAAAAACACTTATTAAAAATTTGAAGATCATTCCACAATGAAGGGAATGAGCGGTGGCTGGAGTCCCAGTTTCGAATAGAAAAACAATTACAGTAATTTTCGTGAATTTGTTAAAATTTTGTCGATTTTAATTTTGTATCATTGCCCATCTCTATATACATAAACTTCAAATTCCTAATCCTGAGAAAAAAAAATGCTAGCGTACTCCTTAGCGCCAACTACGTGTGTTGCGCTGGCACAGCTTGTATATTTATATGTGTCGAATCACATGTAGAGAACCATGGTGTGTATCCAATGGCAGACATGAAACATCGTTTCTTACTCTGCACAAAAACTGCTAATCCACAAGCCTTCGTACACGTTCATTAATTATCGTTTATCTCTATTTTTAAATGCAATATACCTTCGTATAAATATTTTCATAAATAAACTCTGATTACACTTTCCAACGAACACAAATTCAAAATTTTATCATGCAACTTTCTCTTGTTTCATTTTTTCATGAACAAAATAGATACATAAATAACGATTAATTTCTAATTCCTGAATTTCGAGATCGGATCTATGAATACGATCCCAAAAACCTTCGAATACTTCATGTCTCGTCAATTGCCCGTAAGAAAAAATAAATGGCTCAAAGGCTTAAGAAACTTTTTGTCTGATCCTTTTTTTGTGGGATTCGGTATATCTATTATAATTTTGATTCGTCGCGAAGCTTGTAACGCATTCGACGATTTCTGGCTCCGTTGTTTGAAAATTTAAAAAATACGTACCATTCCACATTGGTCTCTTTGAATCCCATATTCGTTTACAGTTCACAGTCTTCTGACTCAATTGCTAAACAACGATAGTGTTGAGCATATTGACAAAGAAAGTTGCAAACAATAAAAAAATGAGGGTCAGGTTATAATGGTTGTTTACAATTTAAACGCGCCATCTTTGTTGTTATGACTAATTTTGAAGCAAAAGGTTATCGAATAAAAGACCATTGCCACCATGCAATTTATTTACTCAGCAGAAATGACCTTATTTTGACAAGTTCGAATTCAAATGATGAAACGAATACTTGCCGATATTACTATTAAGGAGTTTCGGTGCGGGTGACGAAATGTAAACATTTTATTCAAATTTCGACAGTACGTTTTTTTACTTATCCTGAATATGTCTTCCAAGGTTCAAAACGATTGTTTACACCGTTTCCACCAAATTTTCAAATGAAAAGTCACGTTCAACATAGAGACATGCCTACGCTATCCCTAAACTTCAGTCATGTACACGAAACAATACGAAAAAATGTGAAAAAGGTTATAAGAAACTGTCAAACGACAAAATATCATGACGATTATGCCACCAGAAAGTGAAATACGTCTTTTAATTAATGAGAACGATTAATTTTCCAGTAATCATGTAATTTTTTTACGAAATTTTGTTGTGTGAAGTTACTGCTTTCCTTGAAAATAATAGAATTTCGATCCCTGATTCTTCTTAAAGATAAGTTGAACCATTACATTGTATGATTTGCACCGAAACTCCTTGACTTGAAAGTTCTGTATGTTCGAAATTTTGTGAAATTGAGTCTAAGTAACAAAAATTGATTCTTCACTCGAAAGATCTTTTAATTTGTATTATACGGTGAAGGAATAGACCGAGAAAAAGTATATGGGACGAATCGAGGTGAACGGGATCGCGCCGGATTACCAGAATCGAGGTTCTCATATATAGAGATCGAGAGAAAGAGTAGGAAAAGAATAGATGAATAAAAAAGGACAGAGATAGACCACATGCTCTATTCCTGGATGGGCAGGTCACTTTTTTCTCTGCGTTTGCTATTTCTTTCTCTCTTTCTCTCTTTCTCTTTTTCTTTCTTTCTTTAAGTTTATTTTATTCTTGAGCCTATACGCCATTTTCTTTGCATGCCCTAGACTCTCGAAACCCGAACCGAACTATTATATCGGTTATTCCATGTTAACTCGATAAATTTGAGTCTCAATCAATTTTCAACGTGGTCTATTGTTGTCTTTTTTTTCTTCAGTGTGGTTACGTGGATAGGGAAGAATCGTGGAATATTTTTTCTTCATTCTTCGTGTTTGTTTTTCATAGTTTTTCTATTCTTTCTAGTTGAAATACTCGATTGAATTTTTTATATCATTATCTATACGTCATTGAAAAAACTACTGGATTGAGGCTAATAAAAAGATGAAACTTTTTCTACAATCCTCGGAATTGACAGTTCACTGTAATCACATAAAACATATACGAGGATCTGAGATATCCTGGAGCCAATTATCCTTTCAGGCATGATCACCAAAACAATCTTTTCTCTTAATGAGAAAAATAAATTATTTTTTCAAGATAAAAATATTTCAAGATAAAAATGTTCCATTTGAGCTCTTCAATTATTTCAAAACGGAATAGCAGCTCGAAAGTTCGACGACGAAAGGGTTTCCCTTCCGAAAACTCCTTAAGTGATACCTGAAGCTGCAATTTGATTGGACGATTACACCCTGCACACACGCAAGTCTCCTGGCTTCGCAGCATTAAAACCCTAGTCGTTTTAATCTGATTTTAATTGCACCTTCGAAATCCAGGCTGTCCTAGAAATTTGCAATCTATCAAAAGACCTGAACGGCGCCGAGTAAATAACTGTTGACATTCTCAAATCTCCGTTATTGTTGTTAGCCAGTTAATTTCATCGTAAATGTAATCAGTTATTAATAGATTGTTGGGTAAACTTTAAACGATTAGGTTCAAAATGAGCCAATTCGTGAAATTTAACCTCAAAGAAATTCACCTTCCGAATATGGGTCACTTCGGCCACACGAACTTTTCAACTTTGTGGATTTTCCATTTCGATTTCCTGACGAACTTTGATACAATTTCTTTTATTTTCTTCGCTTCTCCGTCTCTTCTCTTTTCTCTATATATTTATTTTTGATTGTTTATTATCCTTGCGTATATCCTTGCGGCTTTTTACGACCCCATCCCATCACTAAATCCACTCCTTCCCCCACTTTAGTGTTCCTGTTCCTGTTCCTTTTCCTGTGAGTGTCCCACAGAGTGTTCCCCAAAGCCACTCTTTCCTAATGCACTGCTGTACACCCAGCAAAATATCTATTTGAATCCCTTAGGATTTTTTATTTAATATTTTCATATTTGAATTAATAAAATTTCTATTGGCTCCAACTAAAGAATTTTTAACCGATTTCCAACTTTCAAAATTCCCAAGTAATTAAATCAAATGTATAGACATAAAAACACACAAATAACCGATTTGACGATGACCCGAAAACAGAGGAAACGATCGGTGGCTGGGATTCCAGTTTCGTATAGAAAAAAAATGATATCATTTTTCGTGGCTTTGTCAAGATTTTTTGTTTCTTCATCGAGGCGAAAAGGTTGAAATATTTGACGATAGTAAAAAATAACAAAAATATAAAAAAATATTGATTTCTTATTTGAGTTACCATCGGTTTTCTATTATTGGCAACTATTTCTATAATTTAAAAAAAAATCGTCGACTTTTATAGCAAGGAATAGAAGCTGTGACAATAATGGGAATTCATAGCCAGGCAGAAAAAATCTTGAGGTATTTTTACAGACTCATGGAATTGACGAAAGGACGAACAAGCGAGTGGTCAATAATTTTACCTCGCGCGACAGGCTTCTTTATTTATCTATCCAACAATCCCGAGAAGGAATCAAACTGTGCGTCGGTTGCTGTGTCCACATGTGGATCGGCCGATGTCCCAACACACAGATATTTTCTTTGCGTGCTCGCGAGCGGGTCCAATTCGAGACACACTCAGGTATATCGAACACGACGAGTTGGCGCTGTTTGCACCTCCGTGAGTGACCCTCGGGGCAAAACCAAGCCCGACGCTCGTCTGTGGAATCGTATCGACAGCGCACACAAAGACTTCAGAAAAAAAGAGGGAGGGAGAGGGGAAAAAGAACAAAAAAGGGAAAAAAGTTTTTTTAAAACACACACACAAAGGACTCTAAAGATACTCAAATCTGGAAGTGAGGGATTCAGGAAATTTCTGAAAAACTATTCAAAACCTCTAAACTATCGAGTCAAAATACTTGCGTTGAAAAGCTTGTCAAAATATAGCTAAATTAGTTTTTTTTAAACGGTTATTCAAGTTAAATCGTTGGAAGGAGGCATCGATTCAACAAATTCTATCGGCGTTTGATCGACGATTGAACCTTAAGGAAGCAATATCGTTCGTGACACGTTCGAGTAACGAAAAATGAATGATTCAAGTAAAGAATCGAAGTTTATTTAAAATAAAAATCGAGAGAGAAAAAAGGGTTAGCTCAGAGTTCGGAAGTTAAATTTTAACGGGACTTTGCAGAAACTTGGCATTTAAAATTCTGAAAGTAGTTAATGACAAAGCGGATTATCGACGCCTTTTAGAAACCATGAACCGAGGAAAGCTTACAGGAAAAATTATAGTCTACATAGAAATGAATAAACACAGAGAGAGAGAGAGAGGCCAATAGTATGAGTATGCATAAAACATTTTACAGAAGGTCAAGGAGTCCTGACTCTGATCTGAACGTCATTAAAAGTGCGTCTCGAAAAAGCAGACATTCAAATAAAAAAAATCGGAAATCTTTGCCTCAATATTAATTCCCGAACGTTTCTCAAAGTCAAAAACGATCAGAAAAATTATAAAAAGGCCTTTTATGTTCGACGAATGAATCAGAAGCGGAGTAGAATTAAACGTAAAGAATTTAGGCGTGATAAATAGAAGAAATCGAAAATGGAAAGTAAATAAATGGGATATGAAGTCAAGATATAATGAGAAAGAATCATGCGTAACCATTTCGAAGAAGTAGTCACCTAATCTCCAGCCAGAAAAAAAAAGAAAAAACTTACAGCTAGTCATTATCAGTGGAACGACAAAAAAAAAGATTCTTTCTTCTCAAAATTCGAAACTGAAACTCCATAGGATTCTCGTGTCGAAAATTCGAGTTTTATAAGCGAGAATAGAGCTTCCTGAGTGAAGAATGGAAAATGGCAAACGAACGGTTGCTGCAACGTCGTATGAATAATGATTTCGAGTATATGGAGAGCAGCAGCAGGCAGAGGGATATCATGCTTTTAGAAATTCAAGTCTGGCTCTGTGTACGGTCCGCTAGGCTCGCTAAAAGGGTACTTGTAATCGTACGCGATTCATGGACTCTCAACAACACGCGTTGAAACTGACCGGATTAGTTAGTACGATTTCCGTTAGAAATTTCGTGCTCTCCCGTACGTTTGCCAAACGAGCTTAGGCTCATATATTGTGACGGAGAAACAATTGTCAATGTATGAGAATAAGAGACATTTACACAGAGAGCGAGAGAGAGAGAGAGAGAGAGAGAGAGAGAGAGAGAGAGAGAGAGAG
>JACEOJ010000090.1:626973-911460 GCA_013761285.1 Campoletis sonorensis
GAGAGAGAGAGAGAGAGAGAGAGAGAGAGAGAGAGAGAGAGAGAGAGGAATACGAGGGCGCAGGTTCGAAAAGCTCGCACATGGCGCCACGTTGCACGTAACCATAAGCTGCAGTGGCATACCCACATCGATATCCTGGGCATGTCCCCTTAACGCTGCGGTGTATAATTCCAAACGATCTATTTTACATATACGATATATGTATGTATATATATATTCGTATGTGTTAGTTTGCGTCGGTATGTGTGTGTGTGTGTGTGTCGATTGAATACAGGAATGCACGTTTGTGTAAATGGGTGTTGTGTAAACGTGGGTGGATCGGTTTGGTCGTCAGGACAAGAAGAAAAGTGGGAATGGAAGCGATCGTGGGAGTCGACGGCACGTTGCTCCACATGGAACCCCATGACGACTCGTTTTTTTTTTTCATAACGCCCGTTTCTTTCCCTTTTTTTCTTCTGCATCCCTCGATTCTGTGAGAAATGCGGGTATAGAGAAAGAGGAAAGGAAATCTTTCCGATAGCTGTCGAAAGTGGCATTTTATAACGTTTCGAATATTTCTACCCTCGACTATCCATCCCTTCGTGATCTTCATCCATACTGAGCTCCTTTTCTATAAATTTCCATGTGTACCTTGTACTCCCGCAGCACCAAGAACTATTCAAAATTCTAGTACGCCTGGATTTTTGAAAATGGAGAATGAATCGGAGGCACGAACACACCTTTCGAAAACTCCACCACAAAGCTCACAGGTTCCGAAAAAATTCCTTACTTCCTGCTCTTCTACACAGTTTATAAATGCAATTTTGTAAACGTAGACGACTCTTGACATGAAATTTGGTGCTCGTGGGGTTTTTGACATCGTTGATTACCGAGTCTGAACGCGAAATTAAAAATGCAACATTATTCTTTTCTTTATATTTCTCACAAACAAAATCATGTTTCGAAAAATTTTTGGATAACAATTCTACACAATTCTTCGCAGCGTAGTGAGTTTGTGATAAAATTGCCACTTTGGTGATTTTAATAGTCAAGTAAAAAAAAATTACTTTCTTTTATAAACGAATATGAAATTCGACTATTATTTGTATGCAGTGTTGTTTGTACTGAGAACGAATAATGGACTTTTTAAATTTTATCTACGTTTATGAACAACCCAGAAATCGTGTAGAAACAAAAAATCAAATTTTTTGAATATATTGAATTAGAAGTTCGAGTAACAAAAAACTGCAGTGAGTCGACGTAAATCCCACTTTGGCTCACAGAGTTAAATACCAAAAAAAGCGACTTTTTCGTGAATTATAATCGAAAAAATTATATACGAAAGAAATAAACTTTTAAACTCTCAAAACTGAGTGTCGATCAACTTTTTGGTCGACAGTAACGAGTTGCATCTTCTTTCCTTGTCCCATGTTTTCCATTCGTTTTCCCGACCAATCACCAACCCAATTTTCCCAATATTTTTTATATAAAAAAGATAAATTTTCGAAAATAAGCATTTCTTAAAAACAATATGTATAAATAATATAAACGGAATAACCCATACGTTTGTAATTTCGTAGCGAGGGCTTTGTTCCGTTTTCTTTTCATTTTAGTAACGCTTTTGGTATTCTCCGCAAGTAGCGATCGGTTCGAACGAAAAACGATGTATCCCTATGTATCCAAGCATAATACATAGTTACACACATGTGTAAAATACAATGTGGCAGTAGGAAGGACCTTTCCGATGGAACCGAAGATCCCAGTCGCGTTGCTTCTGCGGTCTCATCTTCCTCTCTCTCCTGTCCTGTTATTTCGCCAGTGGTTGTGCGTTGCATAGTTGCATCCCAACAATTAGGTTACACGCGTAAAAAGTACAAGAGAGAAAAAAAAAAATAAAAATAATAATAAAAATGCAGTACATACGCACAAAAGAACACATAAGAATCTTATCGAATTCACGGCCTACTTTTACGAGTCCCGAAAGAAAAATGTACCGCGCTTCTCTTTATATTTTTACTACTCTATACATCGAAATGACGTTCAATGTAAAAGAAAGAATAAGAAAGAGACAGAGAGGGGGAGAACGAGAGAGAGAGAAAGAGAGAAATGAGTCAATATGCTATATAAAAAAAAAATCTTTTCTCAGAACACCTGCACGTTTTTCAAAACGTCTTCGATTGTATATACGCGTTACTTATTTCATCCACACATACTTTGTGTACACGTTAATCCAAGTGAGTGAAATGGTAGTAAGAGAATGTGTGTCTGTGTTATGTTGTCCCTCTTGTACGGCTCACAAATGTGATATATAAACACGAATAACTCTATATAGATATATATATAGTTAATACACAATTTATGAGTTTCTATGTGCAGTTCTCGTCCTGTGTGTGTCTGTGTGTGTGTGTTGTGTGTGTAGTTATGTGTACAGTTAATCCGTATGCGAGTAGGGACACACGACGGAGGCGTTGCTAAGGAAAACGACAGTATATCCGCAGGTATATATAAAAGTTGGTACGAGGCGAACCAACGTGTGTATAACGTTGTATACTATACGACTAACTACACAAGCCATACTATCACCCTTTTGTTTTATCGTCTTTCTCCTTCGCTTCGTTTCTTCGTCAGCTTCCTCTCTGCCACCTTTTATCCACAGTCCACTGTTTCTTCGTAACATTTTTTTTTCGCCTTTTTACTTCTTTTGGATATTGTTTATTCTTTATGAACCGACAACACGCCGCAATGGCCGACGGAGAGTTCTCGGACAAAAACGCCTCGAGAGTCACGACGAGACGCACTGTCACGTGCTCAACGTCTCGTCTCAACTTAGTCTGAACTCTGTGCATTTCTCGCTATCACTCGATTCAGTTTTTTTAATTTATTTTCCTTCTTTTTTCAAAAATTAATATCGTCCATTTTTTGTTGTGTCCACAACATCACGAAAACTTCTTGGCTCACGTCATTTTATCTTTTTTATTACTATTTTATTCAGGAACGTTTTTAATAAATTGCGTAAATTTAGGAAAAGTATAGGAAATACAGTCAAGTTAAAAAAAAAAAAAATTAGACATAATCCAGTAGAAATTTTCATCCTTTTATTTTTGGTGATACATTTTTCGCTTCATTAAATGACTTATTATTGTTCTCAACTCTCGTACATTGTCAATGTCCACACAGCTTGATGACTAAACCACCGTTGTAACGGGTGACGCCCGATCTATCTATTCCTTTCTTTTCTTCTCTTCGTCTCTCTTTCTCTATTCCTTTATATCTCTCGAGATAGGAGAGTATCGCCGTTGATGCTGATGTAGCAGCTACGCGTAAAATTTGTTTCTGGATAGCGGCGTTATCGACACGATCGAAGGCGTAAAAAGATTGTGGAATTTTGAAAGGATAGAAAAAAAAGAGGAAATACTTGGGGGCACAGAGTCGAACAACGGAGATAATCAGAGATATTTATAACTTTGTACTAATATAATCATTTCTTGCGCTACTGTTGTGGCCAAATTTACAAAATTTATAACGGGATCCTCGAAACATCAAAATCACTGACTCTAACTTCTCAAACTTCTTCGTTGAAATAAAATTAATTGAAAAAGTGGTAACGCTGTTTCGAATTTAAAAAAAAATCTTTTTTCCCTATCAACGCACGTCCGAAGACTGCATCCAACAACAGTTGATGGAACAGCCTCAAAAATGTTTCCACGTCAGGCTTTCGACGTTTCAATAATCGTTTGACGTGAAAGTATTTTCGTGGAGATTTTATTTTAGTCGTTCAAATGCAACAAAAATGTCTTCCAGCGTCTTTCAATTTTCAGTTTTCCGTCATATTCCTTGGTAGTTTTTTGATTGAATCGCTACAAAAATTTCAAAAAAGTAACACAATTTTGGTTACCGTAGCATTTAAAAAATGTGGGGTTTCGAAAATAAAGAATTTCGTTGCACTCGAACGACGCTGATCGCGACATTATTCCATTTCAATATTTGCCCTCGAAATACTAGAAGCATGGAAAAGCCCAACGGGTAGAGTTGAAGATAATGTTCCGTTGTATTTTTCCACACGAAAAGCTTCGTAAAAATATAGGAAAACGATGAGCAACATCGGAATCTTCAAATTACAGGATTTATTTTTTTGTAAATTATTCAAACGTTCCCCCTTCATTGATTTCTATTCGTTGAGAAACAACCACTGCATAATTCAAATGCGTATTCAGAGATAAAAAAGAGAGCAAAAGAACGATTGGGAGGGAAGTGGAGATTTCCAAAAGCGTGACTGATTAGCCCAGGGGTCATGTGGATAGGAAAGAGACTCAAGGGGAACCGATCCGAGAGCACATCGAAGACTCAACCATATCCGTCTCGTTTCTACGCCCTTCGTCCTTCTTTCTTTTTTCATACACGCGCACACACACACTCACAAAGGTACACATATATCTATAATGTGATAATCCATATATCTATATATTTGTGCCTTTTTTTTTAACTCGAAGATCGATTCCGAAAGTGAAGGCCCCATCGCGCGCAATGGCCCCTCACAGCAGAAAGGTCTGTCTGTACATGCCTTGGGGCGTCAAGCGCTCTCGTGGTCGATCGAGTGAACGCGCGGTGTGTCGGAGCCCAGGATTCCTTTCCTATACACATACAAACACTACCCATATTCACTGTTTATAAACAAAGGGACGTAACTCGTCCTACCAACCCTCTTGAACTGTTTTTTTTTGGCCTTTTATGCTTTCCAATGCTCGATATAGCTGCGAAATGTATATATGCTGTTTCGTATGTTTGTACGAGTATACATACGTACGTATCTATGTATATTTATGTGCCAGGGTGGTACATAGTGCTA
This sequence comes from Campoletis sonorensis, assembly GCA_013761285.1. Classification (NCBI taxonomy): domain Eukaryota; kingdom Metazoa; phylum Arthropoda; class Insecta; order Hymenoptera; family Ichneumonidae; genus Campoletis; species Campoletis sonorensis. The sequence continues at coordinate 631,799 of JACEOJ010000090.1, forward strand.
TGGTATTACTGGATAATACAAGACCCTCGCATTTCATCCATCGCTGTTCCATCTCATCCCAGTTACTACGATGGTCGTATATTTCGCTCTGTCCATCTTAAAAAAATATTTTAAGATGCACATTCCCACATAAGATGTACCACGAGCCCAAAGCTCGAAGCACCATTGGTTACGCCAAGGAAATAGGAAAAAAAATCTTTTCAAATTATCCAAGAAAGAAACGCGTTGTTTTCGTTGTGTTTGTGTTTTTATTTTTTGTTTATCTTTCAAAGATAATGAATTATCTTGTTGGATATAAATATATCGTTGCATATCAACAGATTCAACAAACCTGAGAGACAAACGACGATCGAAAGTCTTGGAAATTTGTGATAAATTGCAAAACCAATTAACGAAGTGGAAGATTATTTACTCGTCGCAATTCTACGTTATGGGATTATATCTTTCGAAACGAATCAGGACTATGTCGAGGTGACAATTAGCCTCAATGCTACGTTGCTCAATTATGTACAAAAAAAAGCAGGAAGGATTAATAATACGAGAGAAACAAAAAAACCATTATGTTGTGTTTTTTGAGATAAAAATCGAGTAAACATTAAATTTTATCGCGATTTATGATGTTTCTTTTGTTTTTTTTCTTGCATCGGCCAAATAAAAACGCGAGTTAAATTCTCGCCGTGCTCACGAATCTTGAAATTTCCTTCAAAAATTCGAATCATTACGTGATTAAAAAATAAATTTTTTTTTTTTTTTTTTTTTTTTTTTTCAAAAATGGACGTAATACACAGAATATTATTAAGTGTGAGAAACAGTTGGGAGCGTTGAACAAAAGGCACACTCGCTGTTGGAGAATTTGTATGTAACCTTGAAATGTTTGATCATTTATTTTTATTTTTTTGAGAACCGCTTTTCAAGCCTGACCGCTGTTTTGATGGTCATGGCGATAAAACGAAGACAAGACTAGATAGTCAAGAGCTTTGTTTTGTGTTTTTTTTTTATATGACAGTATATTGAGAAGGGCTATCGAATTTCGTTTTCTCACAGACGATTGCGTCCAAGTTTACTCGAAGAGTTTAATCCGAGCTGTGTATTTATACACATCGGTTATTGCGAAAGGGCGTAAGACAAGTTTAATTATCCGTTAAATGTTACGATTTAACCCATTTTGCTTTAGAACAATCGATAATAGATTAACTTACCGGACATGGTACCAAAAAGTACCTAAAAGTTGGAGATCGGTGAGCTCCGGCTAAAGGTTTTAAAAGCCAAAGACTCTAGAGCTGTCAGACTCTCTCGGTGTTCTTCCAGTATTCTTCACTTCAACCTTGCCATGACCTTACTACAGTATGGACAGTATGCATATAAACACGAACACGACATTGTTACATGAGCTTTTGAAACTGATGCCATTTCAAAAATCTTTTGGATTTCAATGAAAATTGATGCTGTACATTATTTTTAAATCTTTTTTGCCTTCTTTATTTTACGTAATTTTTTGAAAATCAGCTTTTAAGTAGTAAAAATACAAACTATCATTATTCATCAATTGTATTCAAACAACAGATGATTGAAGAGTCGATTTTCGTACTTTTTCTTGAAAAGAAAAAGAAATTCATCGACATGAACAGTAAGCATCGGAATGGCCATTTTTTCAGGAACTCAAAACACTTTAAAGAATTTAGCGGAATTCTTTTCGAAAATTTCGTACGGTGCTTTACGTTTGAAAAAAAATCTATTTTTCTAAGTTTATTTTTGATTTTCTAATGTATTCATTGAAGAATCGTGGATTTGTACAAACAGTATACTGAATGGTGAATCTTTGAAATGTACCGAGAAATATTTTTGTCATTGTTTTGCTAATTTACTACGTGCTTTTCTTGGAAAGGTTGAAAAAAATTGTAATCAATTTTCGGAAAGTGAATCCGCGTTTGGAATATGTTGCAATATTAAAAAATGAAAATTCACTGCATTCCAACGACGTCAATACAACGTGCCTGCTTCAACGTGACCTTACACGCAACTAACTTTACTCGTAATACGAATGTTTTTTTCCTATCAATTTGACCGTAAGGACATTCGTAATTGCCTTGCGTTTGTCAAACAAAAACGTTACCCTCTATTTATCATTTATCATGATGTGCCGAAATCATATATTTGTAGTAAATTTATTCGCCTATTTAACCCACGATAAAAATAGAAAATAAAAATAGCAGCGACCGCAGGAAAAGTTTTCGACAAAATAGAATAGCATTAATCTGCAATGACGTTGAATTCTAAATAGTAGCATTGTGATGGAATAGAATTTGAAAAATATTTCAATCGTGTCTTTGTCTATTTTTTGATGGCACATTTTTTTCCATATTGACATTTGAAATTTGTGGCGATGATCCATAGTTTGCATCAAGTTACCAAGCGTTGATTCTCACTTCAAAGTGTAGCCACTTTGCACATGGATTGCTTGTACATTTTTCACGTTTATTCACGATAAACCACCGAGTCCAACGAGGAGTCCAAGCAACACAGCACGTGCAAGGTCTTTTGTGAAAAGAACGCGAAAAATAATGATAATAAAAATAATCAAATAACTATCTTCATGTTTGTCATGAATTTTTTTTGTAAAAGCCTCAAACGAGACGAATACAAAATATGTGTATCGTTTTTTTGTACATTTATCGGAGTCTGTTCGTGACAAAAAGACGTCAGCGATAAAACGTCGCTACACGTGTCGATTTTTGATTAAATGACCGATAAAAATGTGTTCTGTTGCGTGTGAGACGTATCAGAAACATTGTAAAATAAACATGAACGCCTTAAATTCTTTCTTTTTAACGATGACATAGAATTTCGAAATATGACTTTTGATTGATGTTTTAGTTGTGTTCTCGCCAATCGTTGTGTTATTACTACGAGATTTTTCTTTCGCGATGAAAAAAGGCGCCACTGTTCAACAGTCCAAGAGCGATTTTATGCATAAATTAGCAAGTTTATATACGACGATCGACATATTCGAAACAATTCATGTTTCGTGTTAAAAAGAGTCGTAAATCAAGTTATAGAGTAATATTTAGCATCATCAATAACTTGCCTCATTGAAACGAAACATAAAATATTGACACTCTAATAAATTTCCGTAAATTCAAAAAAAATTCTACAGCTCTTTCCCAATTTTTTTATACGAGTTCGTAAATAGTTGGAAAAGACTTTCAATGAATTTCGTTAAGATCAGCACTAATTTTGAATAATTTAAAAACTCATGATGCAAACGACAACATCGTCCAATTTGGGATCGTTAAGTTTTAATCCTGGTGTTCAAATTGACGTGGAATTCGCCATATGTGTTTCATTGTTAGCCACGTGTACTCCTTTTGGCGACTTTCAGGGTCGTTCATTCTCGTACTAAGCTAAAAACCATTGCACCACACTTTATGACAAATTCACACGCACGCTCTCTATCGTGTGTATGAACAAAACTGAATACACTTGAAATTCGCATTAACAGAATTGATATACTGAGAAGCTTTGTTCGATTTTTTTTGTTCTAGGCAGCTGCGCGATGGCACACTCAGGGAAAATCGTCTTGAAGATGGTAGCAAACTCACTTTACTGCCCAGCGTGGAAGCCGGTCTCATGGTAAGCTATTAATTAATATCAATAGATGGTTCGTGCGTATACAAGCGTTCAAGAGGAGAAAAAAAAATAGACTTATAGAATTTAAATTAGAATTTTTTAAATCATATTTACTCATTTATTCAAGTTGAAAATAAAGATTGACACTTGTTCACTCGTTATAACGCTGATTAATAAAATGTATAAAGTGATAAAACACAGTTTAGTGGTATTTGATGATATTTTTCCAATCATTATTCATTCTCAACATTGTATCATTGAAATGAACCAAAAGTTCGGTTCCACCAATAGTTCGATTTCAGTATTATCATTCTTCTCAATATCATCATTTTTTTGTCAAATATTTGGAGGTTGTTTTGGTGAAAGAAGCACAAATTAATTTCTGCATCAAAATTTTACGATGTATTGGTAAAAAAAAGAAAAATTTCATGGCATTTCAAGCTTTTCAACGATTACAAAATTCTAATAAACAATTTTGTTTCACGATTTTAATCATTTACGAATATCAGTTGACACGAATGGCATAAAAGTTTTAAATAAATAAGAAAGTTTTGAAAATCCGTTGAATTACTCGCACTAGTTCCCTCGCAACTCGCAAGACGTCTCGAAATTTATTTTTTTAACTAATATTCAAGTCCTTTAAGACAGATTACGTTATTGACATTGCTACGATGCATTGTTGAAGGAAATTTGAAAAAAAAAGAAAAAAAAGAGGAATAACGCAGTATCGTCAGGTCATCCGGTTTCTCGGTCACTGTATCCACTTGACGCTTCAAATTTTATATATACCGTTTGTTTTATCCAACTACATGCACTACTATTCGCAGTAAAGAACGCTGTAAAAGTACATGTTACATATATAGGATAGCGACGCGCATTGCATTGCCGTTGCTCGCCTTGTCCTCGTTGCTCGTTGCACGGTATGTTTGCTCCATCGCGACCTCATCCTTACCATTTCTTTAAATACTGCAACACAAAATTCCGTATAAAAACGACAAAATTATGACGAAATTTCAAATCATAAAATGCTGATCTCGTCTATTATTATTGTTATTCAAATAAAACAATCAGTATTAAACTTAAAATTTTTTTGCATCTTGTCGATTTTAGATTAAATAAAATATTGGACCATCAAGAGTATAATTTTTTGACGTAATTATTTCATTATTTCGGATTATTTTCAGTTGCAATTTTCTTGAATTTTTCCTTTTTTTGCCGAGCTCAACGATTAATTAAAAAAAAATGCTAACTTATAATAATAAAAATCACTTGAAAATTAATTTTTCCCTCAAATTAACTTAATTGAACAAATTAAAAATGAAAACTTGCGAATTTCATGAGGTTGTGAATGAATGAATACACGCCAAGTGTCCTGCGTTTCAATAATTTTGTGATATAAATTTCGCAATTGAATTTACCAAGTTGAAAATGATCTTTGATTGGGTAATAAAATCAGATTTAATAAAATTTCAAAAGGAATGCGATCAATTAAAATTCACATAGAGGTATTTCCAAGGATAAGATAATTAAATAAAAAGAATAATAATTATTGAAATGGACTCTGTACTTTCATCTCATCGTCTCGTAAATAATCCTGTTCAAATGCTAAACTTGATAAAAATAAGTAAATATAAAATTAGAGAAGAAAAAAAAAACACAGGAATTAGTCATCAAGTTTTCTTCATTCCTGAGTCTTTTCGCACCGCATTCCTTTTTCGCACTCGTCGTGCTATCGTCTTCGGTTACGATGACACAGATCATAAGCAAAAGGACGTTTAAGGAAGACGAGATCATGGCTATGGCGTTTACTTATCCGAGTCTTGGACAAATGATTTTCTGTAAGACGTCGAAAAAGATGGTTGAAAATCGTCGTTGTGTCGAAAGTTTCAATGACAAAAACATAAATTAGAAAAATCTGGGGCTTTTTTTAACTTTTTTTTATTGAAGTCTCTTTATTGTCCCGGTTTGTGAAGAAACTCTGACCTTTTTCATCTTGAAATTCTTTTATGCGCGAATTTAGTGACGGAAATAATTTTCGAAAATAGAGGTACTTTGAAAATTTACGGAATTTTGTCTTTTCATGAGCCATAACGAACGAACTATAAAATTAATTTAGTGGAAGGTTATAACAATAGTTCGTACACATCGATCTAATATTCGCTAAATATGAATTGAAGAACGATTCGTTCAACTCGAATGTTCATCATTGCTTGCCCAAAAGGAGAGACATCGAGGGGAACGCAAACGGTTCGCGTGTGACGAACTCGTTACGGTCACATGGGAAATCTCCAGGCGTGTCTATGAGGCTTCCCTAGGCCCCCATCCATATTCGCACACATACATAAACATACATACGGGCACAACCATAAAAACGAACCGAACTGCAAAACACATGCATGAATGTTCGTACAAATTTGGTCTTCATTTTATACCGGGTGTAGCGAAATTACGATTATTCCAATTGTACAAAAAATCTTGCTGCAAATTTATTTCGAGAGACTTTTCACTTGTTAAAAAACAAAGCAAAAGTTAGATCATGACATTAAATAAAAATAAAAGTCAGCAAAGTTCACGTTTCATCATAAAATGATGAAGACTGCTGTGATTTGTGTTTTTTTCTTGAAACGTTAATCATTTCCGAACGAAACACGAATCTGTTGTTCACTTAACTTTCTGTCAAAAATTAAATTAATTGAAAATCAACTTATGATGAAAAATTGAATTTGTTTCGTTTCTTATTTGGTCGACTTTTTCTAAAATGTTCAGATTTATAAAGGAAGTTTCTCTTGGGTCTCAAAATATTCTCCCTTTAAAAAAAAAACCATAGAGTTCGTTTCGCTTTACTCATAAGTAGGGACCCATAGCTAGTCCTACGTGGTTTCTAGGTAAATATGAAAAACAAAATTAAAAAAAAAACATTCGTTTCGTACATAATCGAAAAACAAATGATTATTTGCCATTCGTTATAATTTTCGATAAAAGTTTAAGTTAAGTGATTTATAATCGTAAACCCTTCAGCTGTACAGCTGTTTTCACTCCAGCTTCTAAATCGCTCGCTCTTTGGCTTGAAACGTCCAGTTATAATATTTTACCTGTAATTTTCAAACCTTAGTATATTTCTGAATAATTTGTCATGATTGAAATAAGATTTTAAAATTGTTTTTTATACAAAATTTGGAAGAATACTTAATTGACGGTGCAGATTCGCACCAATGTGCAGCTGAAGGGGTTAAATATATGGAAATATTTAGTTGGTACAATGACGCAGGTAGGTTTGATGGCAGAGTCTTGAAAAAATGATAAAAGCCACACGGAGTGTAAACTGAAACAAGAACATTAAAAAGAAATAAAAAAGACTAGAATTTTTATGGTATCATTAGATAAGAAAAATGTTGAAGAATTGCGTTAGAATTTTGTTATATCTTCGACCTGATAAATCAAGGCAATGGTATCTCAAAAGATGTTTTTTTTTTGTTTTTCATGTCACGTCTGTCTGCGGGTTCATTGGTTGCATTAAAATATCAAATTTCATCTCGATCTGTTGACAACTTTAAGAGCAATCATCTTATGGTAAGAGGACATGACGAAATTATAAGGGTTTCAATAGTATGGTGTCTTGAAGAAAATATAACAATATAATATAACGAGAAATAATGTCGTCTCTTGTTTGGATTTGGTTTGAATTTTTGTTTTTCATAATTTTCATATGTATATTTTTGTTTTCTGCATGAAATAATGAGTGTGTGAGTTATTTTGAAAAAGCCTGTACGGCATTATATGGTTGAGGTGTATCGTTTGGGTCAACTGCGGGCGCCCTGGCTACGTTGCTGGTCTTCGATGCACACGGTACCGAAATTTACTTTCTATCTCTGTCTCTCGATCTCTGGGAGATATGTGTATGTATATTTCGCTCTAGCAACGTTGCCACCCCGTTCCTATACTATACTGTGGCTTCGATGCCTCTCCGGCGAGGTCCTTATCGCTTGCACAGCATCCAGCGGACCAAGCAATGGACCGGGGCGGCGGCACAACGTGCCATTGCTGCTGTTAGTCTCTCTCATGAGCTCTTCTCTCTTTCTCTCTCTCTCTCTCTCTCTCTCTCTTGCTCTCTCTCTCTCTGAATTTACGCCTGTTCAAGTGTTCGCTTGGCCTGCTCAGCTATTGATTGTCAGAGGAGCGACAGGAGTGAGAGTAAGAGAATAGAAGAGAGACAGACAGAGAGAATGAGCTCAAGCGACGTGGGTCGTCGTCGTAACTTCGTCTCTCCTTTTTTTTTCTCTCTTATTCTCTCAATCTTTCAGACGCCCTCTTTTTCTCATATTCCCGCAGTCATCCGTGATCAATTTTGAAACACGCTCAAGGGCGAGGGCGAGAGCTAACGACACGCTTTTGCAAAGCGAAATATATTCTAAAACGAGCAATCGAAATTAGTATCGTTGGAAAAAGAAGGCAGTCCATATAGTAAATTATGCCTGAGGATATTTCATTCTACGATATATGCACTTTATCCATTTTTCATTCTTCAGACTTTTCGCCGCTTACGATCCTTCAATATTTATTGATTATAATGATAAAGTTTGTTTTATTGAGATCCACCGTCATTTTTCTTTTAATTTTTTTATTCACGGTTTCATTTTGAAGATCGCTTAGTTGACACGCATTGAAATTCTTCAAAACAGAAGTTCTGTTTAGCTTAATATAACAACTCATAAACTTGATTAGTGAATAAAAAACATGCTGGTCGTTTGAGAAATTACGAAATAACATTTAAAAACATCGAATTTATATTTTCACCATATTTTCTCTCGAGAAAAGCGGAACCGAAGCTGCATATTCAGAGTTGCCATGACTTTTCGTTCTTACTTCGACACCCCTATGGAAAATAATACTCTCGAAAAGGTGCCCGGTGCAGACGAACAAACACGGGGCACAGGAATTGAATTGGGGAGGGAAGTGCACACAACGGTTTGGGCATTGCCACATGGGGTCTCGCTCTCCGGGGTCAACGACCGGGACTCATTCATTGCTGAGGGCACAATATTTGCTTTTTTTTCGGCATTCCATCAGGCATATTGTCACACGTGTAGAATTTTTTTTTTAGGGGAAAATGCACAATGGGATTAGAACGAAATTACAACGATTTCTCGTAATCTAAAGACGAAGAGAAGTAGCGAAGACTATTCTCGTCATAGCTTCGATTTTGGTCCACATAAATTTTAGATTATCGACTACGACAATGATTTGAAAAGAAAAATTTGAAATTTTTACGTCAGAATGATTTTTACGTGTCAATTTTCAGACAAAAAAGTTTTTGTTGTTCGTGTTTTTTCTTTTAAGCACGTAAGTGAATCGACAGGGTTTGAATTTTTCTCCTGTTTATTTCAAGTGCCCCAAAAAATCCTTACCCGCCGCACCTTCTGGTTAAACTTCGTCATACAATTCTCTTTCATCTTCAAGATCCACGTCGACGTCGGCCTCGACGTTGACGATGAGTTCATCCGGCGCCACGCCCCCGCAATCTCTCACTCACTCTTTCCCTGTCTCGTTCAACAAACAACCGAAATGAAAAGAACTGAAATGTATAACGAGTGAGAGAGTGAGAGAGAAATCCGTCGTTACGCTGTTGTGGCGCGTAGATAAACTAATTAAAAAGCGTGCGTTGGAGCGCAAAAACGATACGAACAAAATGTTACATTGTCCCAGTAATTAAATTTATCATTATTTTCCTCATAAATTTGTCTTTCCACTCGTTTTCACACAAAATGCGATGTACCGTTAACAGAACAATTAATTTTTTTTTCGGTCATGTGGATGCGGGATAAAATGTCGTTAAAAATATAAAACTGATAGAACATCAATAGAGCAAAAAAATATTCCAGCTTTCGAACGTTAAATTTTCAAATATCGCACAAAGAAAATCTTGTGCTCAAAATTCAAGAAACAGTTTGGCTGTATTTTCAGTTTTCCAGATTAAGAATTAACAAAATATAAATACGACCGAAGAATATAAACATTCAAGTAACTTTTACCAATAATTTGAGCAATTCGAAGGTTAAATCTTGACTCGTGGTACTCATTTTTATAGTTTGAAGAACGAATAAGTATAAGATATAAAGCCGCGAACTATTTATCCTTTTGATCGTAAAAATATTGGATCCATTAGTTTTCTCAGTTTTTAAGCTTTTGGTGGATTTAACATGACAATATATTGAACGAGCAAAGGGAATGTCGAGACACGAGGAAAAAAAGCGTTGAAGAACAGGCGTAAAGGGAAATGAAGGAACACAAAAGTACATAAAATGAAAACGCCCTACAGCTGTTGCCCTCTAGTGAATAAGAACGAACCCATACAACAGGGCACCCACACAAACTGTTGATAATAATCTTGGCATCTTTCGTTATATTCCCCAAACTTTTTGCCTCCGTTCAATACGTGAAAAAACTCGAAATTCTAATCATCAACACAGACACGGACACACGTTCTCCCAAACAGCAAAAATCTCATTGCTTTTTTTAAATATTGCCCTCAATGTATGCGCGCAGTTAAAAGTTGTGAGAATGAAGAATTCGTTGTTTCAGAGAGCGTTCGTTAGAACCTCATACACGGAAACTCCGACAAAATGATCAGTCAAAAAGTTGAGAAAAAAAAATGTTGAGATTGTTTCAAATCTCTGTTTTTATCGACAACACAATCGTCTCAGTTAAAAGAAAATCTTATCACTTTTTTATTCTATTTTTCTTCTCAGTCTTATTTTGTTTCGTTATCGTTCTTACGAATGCTTTTGCATTATTTTTACGAGCCCATCCCATCACGACAACATTTTCACTAAATTTTTTATGTTTCGCATCATCAAAAACTTGAAGAAACTGCCTCCCAAATCGCGCCCAGCCTCACTGTCGTTAACCACCATTTTTTCCTGCTAATCGAGTCAATGAATTTATCGCGAATTGACAAAAACGATTAAGCAATTTTTCTGTAACTTCAATCTGCATCCGCGTTTCGAGCGTTTATTATATAGCAAAAACTCAATGTTTTTTCCTTCATGCATTTGACATCTCGAAAAAAAGGCAAAATTACGAAGTCTAGAGAGAAAAATAAAACAGAAAACCAATATTGATAAATTATTAACAAGAATTTATGGGAATCGGAGAAAAAGCGTAATATCGAATAATTACTGTTGTTATTATTATTATTATGTGGACGAAGTCATGTGTTCCCGAGTGACTTGAAGTAACTCGCACCGCCACGAGTAGCGCTGTTTTACGTTTATTCCGCGAGCTGTCTATACAATACGACGGTCCACCCCCCTATTTCCAGAGATTCGAGATACGTCTGTCTCCGTTGGATGCTGCGTTCCCTCGTCTCGCCAGGGACTAGTCGATGTCGGTGGACGAGAGAGCCGCCGAGTATCGAGCTCTCCACAATTCCCCTCTCGTAGAAATCCTCCTGGCCCCCGTCCCGAAACACACGACCCCTCGCGCACCATCTCGTCTTCCTGTGAACGCCATCGATGCTGTTTTAAGGATGTTTAGCATATACAGATACATTCAAAAATAATACAATATGAAAATTCGAAAAATTGAACAATTTTCCAGCTGCCAGAAAACTGTCGATGAACTGGCCTTTATTTTGAATTTCTGAAAGAAAAGAAAATTAAATATCTTTGTTTATTTTTCTCACCAGAAATTTTGCATCATAAATGCGAGATTATTTGAAATTTTCTACATTATTTCAATTATTTTTAATTGCAATCTTTCAATATATTTGAACACATTTGTATGTGGTTTTTTTGCTTTTGGACAAAGTACAAAAACTTCGTATTGAAACTTTTGAACGTTGACGATTTGGTGAATGTATTTGGTTGATAATTTTTTTTTCATTTGTCCATTCCGTTTCTATTTCTCTTGTTGCTGCAAAAAATTTGAAACTTTGAGACATAAATTCGAAATAAATCATTACACTTTTATAAAAACAAGAAAATAAAATAGGAGAAAATATTTTTTTGTCTTCTTTATATGATTAAAAAAAATTTACATCGCATTTGGTAAAAAAAAACGCAGTATTAAAAATAATTGCAAAACAATGTCTTTTATTATGACAAAAAATGAAAATGCCTTTAAAGAAAGTAATCATAATAATCGTTTTTTAATACAACTGTACATCGCGAGCATATCCTTAAATCACACACCGCGGAGCCAAAACTACCAACCACCATTGCCCTGTTTCGTTACCCGATATACTCTGCCTCTCTCTCTCTCTCTCCATTCGCAATGATTTGAAATCTAAATGGTGTCTCTCTCATGTCCACGCGCACTCCGCCTCTCTCTCTTTCTCTTTCTCTCACACAGACACACACACGCACACATTAGGTTTCCGTGAACGCATTTCTCTCTTTTCCTCCTGTACCCACTCGCCCGCTCTTTAGAGCTTACGATCAATCGCACCGACTCTCGCCATCTCGTTCCCTTTTGCAAGAATTTATACATACAATCTCACTTTCTAAGCCACAACACGTAAAAATATAGAATGTATATTAAAATCACGATTAATATTCGTCGATAATCGATAAACTGCTATAATGCTTGAAAAAAAAGTTTCGCAAATATATAGTGTCATACAGGATCGTTTCCTGCCAACCATCAATTGTATTTCGTTTCTGATAACTTATCGAGGATGAGTGACGAAAATCTTACGATGATTCAATCCGTGTGTTGACACTCGAACGATTTTTACCACCTTTTTACTTTCCATTCGGACTTTCTCTCACTTGTATTCCGCGGTCTCTCAAACGTTCTAAATTCGGAGGGAAAAAAAGCGATGAATTTTTCTCCTTCGCAGATCGCCATCTCGGCGGTGAAAACCGTTGATTTTTCATGCGGCGATCATTGCCTCAATGATCTGTGGTAAATTTTCTATTTATTCTTGTTATTCGATCATTTGCGAAATGTGTCGTATGGAGATTGAAATTTTGTTGGTCGTTTATTCGGATTTTACGAAACCGAACGAGAGAAGGTATTATTTTTATTGCATTTTGAAGTTTATCACGTGACAACATTATTCGATGTAGGAGCCCACGACGAATTAACGCTACATTTATCATTTTCGACAATTACCTGTCATTCCACTTTTGTCGTTTGTATTATACGAAAATTATTATTGTTCGCTGTATACAAAAGTTGGAAGAAAAAAATGTCATCATATTCCCACACGTCTGATTTCCTTGCAAACACTCCGGCCATTTTGATACGTGCTCGGAGTTTGGCGGCGTCTCTCAAACGCCCCCTTCCGCCTGCGCTCATTGCCAAGGCATTTTTCTACGCCTCCTCTATCGTAGATTTCTCATAATTGAGAATTATATGACGTTTTTTCGATTTTTAAACTATCCTTTATCTCTACAGTTTCAAAAAGCTAGAAGGTTTACTTATATTTGATGGAAACAACGGATTTACTGATGATGATCCAAATAAATGTCAAATTCTTTTATTATAATCGAATGGAAATCTCGTTCTAATGAATAATCGTTCAAATGAGTCTTAATTACATAACTGGATGACTTATGCGTTTGGCAATTTGTCTAATCATTTCAAGATTCACGGCATATTTTTTTCTCACGTAAAATGGATGATAAAACTATTATTTTGATTGTTTCTCAAATTAATCACTAACATCGTCGATCTGTTGGCCTGTCACTCTTTTTGCCAACGTGAAACTTTCGGTGTATGAAAAACCTTTTGAAATCGGACATTTATAAGAGTGTGAACGTTAAAGATGGAGAGAGAGAAAGAGAGAGAGGGAGAGAGAGAGAAAGAGAGAGAGAGAGCTGGCCAGAACTGAAGACTTTTCAGGGCCTCCGAAGGAAGTCCGTTAGGTGTTTCGAGAGTGAGTGATACACGCGGGGGCACGCGCCCGTACAGCCCACAAACTCGTCGTATAAAACTATATGAGGAAAAAAAAAATACAAACCAGGGATACCCAGGCGATGCTAGGCGAGGGCAACAAAGAGCTTCGCGATGCCCCGCAACGAGGTTTCCTCCTCCTATATGCTATGCAGGTCTTCTCCCAACTCACCGATCTCTCTTAGTATGGGCTCATCGATTAGCATCATCGTTTTGGCTTTTGCTCAAATGTTTTATCACCCATGTCATCTTTTTTCATTTTCCACCATCGTCACCTTCTTAGAAAATACATTGATCGATCTCATGCGAAAAGATGATTTTTCTAATTCCTATTTTCCTCCAAAAAGCGACATTTTTGCAAAATTTTCGGTTATTATTATTATTACTATTCATTTATTTCCATGTTCCTTGTTAAAGTCACCCCAATTTTCAGTACGAACGATTATGAACAGATTATAAAATCAAATGCATGATGAAAATATTTGTATTTGCATTTTTTCTGCTTTCGAGCAAACTCTATTTAACAATCAATTCTTCAGGGGTTTCCATGCTTTTTTTGGACCATTTCCTGCAATATGTAACGCATCTTGTTGCGACGTTTACAGTCTTCCACCTGCAAGGTCGCGGGGAATTTGCTTTTTCGGAATGTATTTGAATGTGAAGATATTTTTTAAAACAACTGGCACCTTAAAGATCCTAATTATTTTGAATTCGAATGTGGAATCGTAATGAAAAAGTAACTTCAAAATCGTAAACGTACAACGAGTATAGGCACAACTAAATTATTTGTAAATAAAAAATTAACTAAGTTACACAGAATGGAGCTTCCAGAATAAATGAGGCCAGAAAATATTATCTGTTGAGGATGCCTTTTTACACATTTTGAAAAGTAAATGTGGAAAAAAGCACGAAACGTCCTATTTGAAACGTGAAAGATAACAAAATAAATTAAAATAGAAGCCAATAACAGATACGTGTAACTACGTGCAAAAGTTTGAGGGTTTGAGGCATAGGAGATAAGAGATAAGAGCAAAACAATGTAAAGAAAAAATAAAAACAAGGTGATAAAAATGATGAAATGTATGCAAGACGGTAGAAATTTGAATAATATTTTATCAAGCCTTGAGCAAATATTGACAACAACAAAAATCATCTAAGTTCAAGAATATTTAAGAAGTCACTAAAAATTCAAAGCCGGAATAAAATTCGTTAAAATAATAAAGCAAACGTCATATAGAGCTTTCGAAATGCATTTCCAGCAAAACCTTCGTACAACAAATATTAAAGGATAACATTTTTAGACCCTTAAGAAAAATGGGGCCGAACAATACCTCAGATGGCAAAATAGAAAAATAAGAATAGAAGTTTTCGGTTTATATCAAAGGCTTGGTTTTATATAAACGTAAATGATGTTGAAGTTTGCATCGTTGGAATGCAACGAAAATTCTTTTACGATAATTGTACGACATTGTTTTATGACTTGAAATTCAAATCTACTATGAAAACAAGGACGACTCCAAAAAATGAAAAAAAAGAAGAAATAAAATCATTGGGTTCCAACGATGCAAACTTCAATATCATCAAACGCAATGCGTCGTAAAATATTATTAACTTTAATTTAACCTTGTTGAATTTTGTTTTTTTCCAGGGCCAAAGACCAGAGCAGAGTGTAATGCAGGCGCTGGAAAGTCTAAACGATTCCCAAGTGAACGATTTTCTGTCGGGCAAAGCACCGTTGAATTTGACAATGAGAGTGGGCGATCAATTGGTGCTTATCCAGTTACAATTGTCAACAGTGACGCCAGCATCTCCGTCGGGTTCGTCGAGCGGTAGTAACGTATCGCCATCATGCGTTCCCGTTGCATCAGCGAGTGTCGATGGGATAGGACTGAGTTCTCAAAGTCTACCAACGAACAACAACAACAATACATCATCGACGAGTGCAGGAACAATAGGAGCGACGATGTCTTCGGGTTGTCAGTCGTCAAATATGGGAACAACGAGTTCAACGATGTCCACAAATACGTCGATGACGTCGTCAACGTCATCGTCGCCTTCGTCGACGATACGTTCGGTTTCGCCGATACGTTCAGTTTCGCCAATAAGATCAGCCATACTCGCGGCGAGAGCTGCACGTAGATCGTCCTTAATGAGCACCCTGGCCTCACTTCTACAGGCGGCTGCAGGTTGTAACAACAACAATAATAACAACAACAACAACAACACCGGATCTGTAACGAGCAACCCTACGAGTTTAACGACTGCCACAACGACAACGAATTCGGTCGAAAGAAATAATAATTCACCACCGAATTCACCAACTTCTCACAATCCTGTAACGCGTTTCTCGCGATTGTCACGTCCACCATATTATCGACCATTCGGTACGCAGAATTCGACGGGCGCACCTTCGCCAGCCTCGACAACGTCGTCGTCGTCGTCGTCATCGATGTCTTCGGCTTCTTCACCATCGACTTATTCTTCATCATCTTCTTCTTCAACTCCTTCAGCAAATCCCCTCTTGAGCAACAGCTCATCGAGAGTCAATTATCGAAAAATCGCCGGTATCCCGTATATATTCCGTCAACATTATCGCCATCACTATCGTCATCACCATCATCATCATCATCATCATTCCCGTAACAAACACCTTTCTGGCTCGAATTCATCAACATCCTCCTCCTCATCCTCCTCCTCGCCCTCTAGCTGCGAGACTCTTCAAGCACAAGATTCCTCCTCCTTGATCGCCGGTCAGTCTCAAATCCTCGATGAACCCATGGAAACCAGCACTAGTTTACCCGGTACACCGCAGAAAAAAAGCCTCTGTAATCATCACCATCACCATCATCATCACCACAATCATTCGCAGCAACAAACCTCTGGCACTTCGGCTACAAATCATCATCAAGATCCACAAGGATGCCCCGATTCACCCACCAGTCCTCATTGTCCGAACGCCTCGAATATTGGCCTTGGAAACTCAAGCAAAGTATCCGCAACCCTCGACACTAGAGCACTCGCCGAAGCTTCACGAAATCTCACCCAGAAGCTCAAACAGCTTTCCTCTGAGGTACTCACCTCGCGGGTCGACCTAGCCGAGGTATACATTTACCGAAGCCAGCTCTCCTGTGTCATTATTTCTATTATAATCATTGAAAAGTCTACTACTCAAACAATGAATGTCCACGAGGTCTGGAGATATTTTCAATACATTTTTCATCAAAAACTTTGGGATTTTAAATCTGTTGTCGTTTCGAAAGCTGGTTTTGAAGTTTATGGTGCTGAACTTTTCGTCTTTGAATCGCAACGAAATTTCAATTTTAAATATTGCTTAAAATTTATATGAATGAATTATCCCACATTTTCATAGAAATAACTAAGACATCATCATTGCGCGAGAGATACTTTCTTTATCCGATCAGTATGGAAAATTTCGCTGTTTCGCTGAACAGCGAACAAAGATGAATTTAAAAAAATAGATTTTTCGATAATTTTGGACATAATGTAACTTCTTAACGAAGTGAAAATCGACGAAAAACACTCCATGAATTGAAAAGCTTGGGCATTCATCATTTCTGCAGACGGCATTTCAATTGTCACGATTACATGAATTTTTCATTCTTTTACTAATTACTCTCGTTTTTTTTGTCTCTGATTATTCAGGAACTTGCACGACGTAGACAAGGAGCAATTATCGAAAGCATGCACCACCACGGCAAAGGCGTTTACTCGGGTACTTTTAGTGGGACTCTGAATCCCGCACTTCAAGACCGTCATGGACGACCAAAACGTGATATAGGCACCATCATTCATATTCTCAATGACTTGCTTTGCGCCACACCAGCTGCTACTGCAGGACCTTATAGACATCATCACAGACACATCAGTGGACGTTTACAGAGCTCCTCCAATATTCCCGGAACGTCCGATCTGTCTTCGTCTAACGGTGCTGGTACAACGGGATCTTTCCATGATGGTAAGATTTCTTAATCTATTAAATAGAAACGAGAATGAAAATACTTAATTATATCAAATTAATTAAGAAAGCTTGATAAATAAAAGGGTGGAATTACAAATTGCATTAATAGGGATAAATACACGAAGATTTCAACATCGACAAACAGAGAACTGTCAAAACAAATTCGCACTACGAAAAATGATACGAATGAGTAATATTGAAAATTTGAACACAACATTTTAAAACTGGACTAATCCATTAATTTTTTGTTTTACTTGTTTTTTGCAGAGGAGTTGTCGAAGGAGAACGAAGCAACAAAGGGCAAAATGCGAAAGCTTCGTTTAGTAATGGAGCAACGAAGAGCGAAGAAAAAAGCTCGTCGTCAGTGGGCAGCGGTGACTCGTAACCCTGGTATGAACCATGACCCGAACACATCGTCATCAGGATCGGCGAGTGGGTCAAGCGGCAATGCAACTGAGTCACAGAACGAGCCGGAGCTACAGCCTTGTAGTCCGGAGCCAGTCGTAGCTTGAAGTATTTTCATTGGAAATCATCAGTATATCCGAGAATTCAAATTTCACAACTGGGATTGTGAAAAATCTTCGTTTTTCAACGAATAAAAAAACAAAGCAATGGAAAATAATGAGAAAACGAAATGTAGCGCCACACGGCCGGATCAAGATCGATCCAGCAGACAATAATTGATATTCGTCGATTAATTTATGTGGCTGTATAGCTTGTCCTCGTTAAAAAGACAAAAACAAAAGATTTGTCAAAATTGTCTTGACGGAGTGACTGAGGTAAACGAGCGCGCGTGTTGTTGGAGTCCCCGATAAGTTAACATTGGTCAAAGTGATCGTCCGGCAATTTTCGTTATTCGAGAGTATCGATTAAAAGTAGTTGTTCGTTCTGTTTGCCTGTACGTTTTTTTGTTTTGTTTCTTAGATAAGTAATGAATAATAATTAATCAAGATTGAGATGAGAAAGCGCGTAAGTTATGAACGCGTGTATCAATGTGCAATGATTTGTGCCGCTTGCCTGTACGACACCATAACCTCTGACTAAATAGTTCGTCATTGTCGAATTGTTCGTTGTTACTTTTTCCTTACTTATTCTCCGGGACTCCAATGAAGCGTGTACACAATCGCGAGCTCGTCATTTTTAACGTTAAATCTCTGTGTAAGTGAGAAACGGGAGTCATGAGAAACAAAAACGCGTTATAAATCTCGCGGCAAAATAATAATTGCACATGTGTGATCTTGGAACAAGTTTCAATCCTAGCTAAGAGGACCAGAAGTCACACACGTTATCACACGTGTATCACAGGTAGATTATAAACATCCGTGATCCGGAATGTAAATCTAATTTTACTTTTAGGATGAAAAAATGAATGCAGAATGTAGAGAAGTACGAGTGAAAATGAGTATGAAAAAAAAACGAAAAAAAAACAATTGAAATAAACAAAAAAAATGAAATTATTATGGCATATCGCGTGCGAGAGTTTCGACGCTCAGAGACGATAATGCTCCGTCGAAATTCTCAGTCGCGCCGAGCTTTCTTGCTACTTTTTCTTGTTCCCATTTTCTTTTTTTTTACGAATAAACGTTGTACTTCGTTCAATTTCGAGGGAAAGCGAGAGTGTGTGAGAACCCTATTGCTCTTAAGTTGGTTTGACTGTGGGTTGAAATATACAACAACAACAAAAAAACACAAAAACATTCAATACGAAAAATGAAAAAAAAGGAAAACGAAATAATGATGCATATACGCGCTGGGTGATCCTAGTAGATAGACTAGACGGATATGATGCATGGCCTCGTCGCCGAAAATTCGTTAAGATTTAATAGGCACCATATTGAATCATTGTATCACCCTATAGTGTAACTGCTTTAGGTTATTTAGAAAAATTATTATTATTATTATTATTATTATTACTATTGTCATTATTATTAGTATTAATAATTACTACAGTTTTTTCAAACTGGCTCAATATTGTATGATACGATTATCGAACCTATCGAGTACCAAAATAAATAAATAAGATTGCTTGCCAAGTCAAATTTTTCTACTTATTATTATTTTTGTCTTAAACCCTTTTTCAATGTTCCCTGAATGTTGGAAACGCAGCAAATTAAACACTTTGTATACGTGGAAATTGTTTTTATTTAAATTATTTTCTATATATAATGACGTACAATCGTAAAAACTTATCGACGTTACAAATTTCTTCTACGTTAATTTTTTTTCTCCTCCGTCCCTCTCGTTATATTTAAGAAAAACGTTCAATTCTAACTGGTTAAGTCTCATCCTCGGTATTTCGAGAATCTTAAGAACTCAAACGCTCAGTGATAATTGCAGTAGTACAAACAGCCAAAAAAATTGGCAAACACTTTGATAAAAAATGCTTTTATTTCCTCTCTATCGCTCACATCGATCGATTTTTCATCACGCAATGTGTGACGTACAATGGTTTGTCAAATCAATACACCAATCGCATAGACAAATATTGTAAATTTTCTTCTCAATATTTCAGTCCAGATTTCAAGAATTTAGAAAAATGTCTTACAGGCACCTATTTTGTTGCAATCATTTCGTGTATTCTGTAGAAACAGTTGTATTTTTACATTTTCCTATTACGTCGATCCTACGTTACTCTAACAATGAGGGAAGAACTCTCCTGAAAATGGTAAAAAATAAGTACATTTTTTGTTTATGATATTTGATCGTTTTCTATACAAGATGGTTCACCAGAATATTTCTCAATTCAGGTTCCAGTCATTGCGCCTCATTAGTGAATCGGAAAAATAATAATCAAATCCTTTGCTTTATTCGAAGAATCAAGTTTTTTTCGGATATACATTCGACAACAAATCCGTGTCGATCATATGATTTGTCACAACGTTTCAGTTTCAAAAATCAAATCGTTATAATTTATGCAGAGAGCTGTAAAAATTTGATAACCCACTGTACAGTTTGAGCCAAACACTCAAACTTTTATTTTTGCTTTTATTTTTTATTTTTCGCTTTTATTTTTGTTGACTTTTCTTACTTTTTGTTTTAATTTATCGTTTATATAATTCAGTCCATCGATTATGTACCCTGAACCGAAGCGTAGCACCGAAATTCGCGGTATACGTAATAACAAGAGATTTAGTCAAACTCGGTTGCGCGCTTGGTCACGTCCGACTGTAACGAGTGTAAAGGAACCACGTAAAAAGTGGCTCCGACTCGTTTTTTTTTAAGGACTCGATAAAATCATAATCATGATAATGATAATACAATTATTGAATAGTATACGTTACATGCGATAAATATAAAAAAACAGAAATGTCATGCGAAACAAGAGAACACGATAAATCGTAAGAGACTTGAGAGATTGAAAGAAAGGAAAAAAAAAACTTAAAAGCTTTCGCGATTAGACGAGGAACACTTAGAATTTTGCGAGTGTGATAAAACATCGCGTAGAATGAAAAATGAAGATTGTAGTTATGCGTTTAAAAACTCCTCGAATGGAGTAAATCAGGTGCATAAATTTATGTAATATATGTATGTGTATACGTATACATATATATTTAAATATATCTATGTACAATTAATAAAAGATACACGTATAATAGTATTAAACGCGATACGACGGAAGCGGTAGCAGTGAAACGGGAAGAGAATAAAATATAACAAAAGAAGAAACGTTAGCCGCGATTAACAACTTCCGATCAATCGCGTTATGGCACGTTTGCTGTACATTACAATGATTCAAGACTGAAAACGTGGGATCGATCACACTGGTCAGTTGGCTTAAGGGGACTTAAAAACTTACGTGTTAAAATGCGTGTGTACGCACGCAGACCACATTGTTTTCTATACTGTACTATAAATTGTAAATGTAAAATCGTTATTATCGGATTTTCTCTGTTTTGGCAGTTCTGAGTATAGTTGTAAATGTATATCGGTTTTTTTTCCACAGGGAAACTCTTGAAGTTTGCATCTTCGTAACTGATAAAAATTATTTCAAGGATGTTTTGAAATGTTCATGTAGGAGATTGAAAAAAAATATTCAACCGAATTTGATCTGGTGAAATCTACAAATTGAAACGTGGCTGAGGATGAAAATTCGTTGCTGTTCACCGATGCAAACTTCGAAAATATCCCGTGGAATGGAATGGAGAAGAAAAGTTCTCAGTTCCTGTTTTCTCTCCAATGGATGTTTGTAGCTATTTTTTTCCTTGTGTTTTGTGTTTCGCTTTGTTCTCTAGTAAAGATTGATCTTTTTGGTAATGGTTTTTCGACACATGTGGCACGTTTTTAATGGCGCCGCACAATAATCGCATGCACCGTGACCACACAAAAATGCCACGTTACGTCTTCGTTCCATGCATATACTGCACATATTCGCCTCCTCCAAATCCGCTATTCTCGTCTCGAGATAGCGCAATCTCTCCAAGTCTTTGTCCTTGTCTCTCTCACGTTCACGCTCTATTTTTTCCGTACTTTTCATTTCTCCATCCTCCGCGCTGTCCTCCGCCGTGGGACTTTCCACACCGCTCAAACACGTTGCTTCGCCCGCATTATTCGTGCCTGAAATGAGGATGAAATTTTGTCAAAAACTTTTATCCACCACCAAAGGCTGAAAATAGTTCCCTTCGAATTAATTCTTGTATCATAGTTGGCACGATCACCGGAAGAGCTTTAAAGATTTTTTTTCACTGCTATTTCAAAATTTCGAAATAGTTTCATTAGAAATTGCAACAATCCGAGAGAGTGTTTTTTTTTCCACTGATAATGTCAACAATATCGTAGATTGGGTTCTCTTGCTGTAAGCAGAATCTGTATTGCATTTTGTATCTTTTCAGTTACACTGAGAAACAAAATTTCCGACACAATTCTTTTTTTTGTGCTGAGCGTAGGTAAGCCATTAAATTGTAATGTTTTGGATATTCTTGTTCTTTTTTTCTTTTTTCAAACAATAAGTAATGAATTACCTGTTAAAACTGAAGGTTCCGTTCTGTCAGAGCACTGGCAAGTATTGCGAACCGGGACGAGGCTACCACTCGGATTATCAACCATTCCATCGATCAGTCTCACCGACGAACCCGCACAGAGACGACAAGAATCTTCGTCACCAGTGTTCCTCGGTACCTCGACCGAATCGTCTTCGACGTTTGGCGTTGTCTCGATCGTCACAGCTTCGATTTGATTGTTCGGCGTTTCAGTGATATTCGTTGACGCTCCCGTTTCAGGGAGTTCTCGGTCCAACGCGTTGTTTCGTCTGCTTCGATTACGAAACGATCGTATAAGTTCACATATTCCGGGTGTCTGCTGTTCCGGTGGCAAAAGATTCAACGGTGTTTTTCCTTTGGAATTCAGATGCTCGAGGAGAAAACCGCTCGTGTCAATACTCACGAGGAAACACGCCAGTGCTAATTCCGTTGGCGCATTTTGTCTCGACAATTCTTGCCAAATCTGTAAAAATAAAATTTTACCGAATGAACAGTAGTTGAGGTCATTTCAAAAAGTAATTTTTCCATTTCCCAATAGTCTTGGTTTATCAAGATTTTTTTCATGGTAGTGATTCTCATTTTGAAAACTTTAACCGATTTCAATAGCATCTGCAAAATGATTGGAAGAAATATCGCGAGCAATAAATAAATCGTTCCATTTTTTGATTTTTTCATATCTATGAATTTTTCCCATTTTTTTTGGAAAAAAAACTAAACATGGCGTTACTAAGGCACAGAACGAACAGATTCTCGAAAAACTTGAACAAACGTTGAAATCAAAATTTTTACGACCAATTCTTCAAACCTGTCGGATGTTAATGAAACTTCTTCAAGAATCCTGGCGTACATGGAATAAAATCTATGAAAAAGCAAAAAGAGAGTACGTACGGCGTAAATCATTGTAGTTTCTTTGTTGCCATCGGGCGTTGGAACGGTCGCGGGTTGATGTCGACTTTTTCCGATCGCTATGTGCAAAACGGTATCACCTTCCTCATCGGTACTCGATATGTCGGCTTTGTGTTTCAGTAGCAACTCAACCAGACTCCAGTGACCTTGAGACACGGCGAGATGAAGCGGCGTTTGACGTCGATTGTTTCGCAAATCGACGCGAGCTCCACCCCCATTTTCCGAGAGCAACAACGCTGAAACTTCGCAGTGTCCGTTGAGAGCGGCTAAATGCAATGCCGCAAAACCATCTTCTTTCTTAACGTCAACGAGATGTCGACATCGCGTTAATAATCGTTCCGTTGCGCTGCAAATTATTGTTTAATAATTATCAATCAATAAATACGTACTGTCGAGAGCAGACTCAATATTTATTGTATTCGACAAATAAATTGACTTTATCCGATCGAAATTCGATTTAAAAATGCGTTATAAGTTGACAGATATTTTGATTAATCTGAAAATTTCAAAGCATCTAATAACGCGGGGGAAATCTATTGATTAGTTCATGAAAATAGATTCAATTTTTTTAAATCTCGTTGGAATCATATGAATTCTACTTACTGAGCGTTTCCTTTAAGCGCGGCGTGGTGCAGTACGTTGAAGCCACGTTTGTTGCGCAACGTAAAATTGACTCTCTCGCAAGCACACAGAGCGTCTATGATATCAAGCGCGTCCTTGCCAATGGCGTCGTGAAGAGCTGTATCGCCGTACGAATCCTGAAGATTGACGTCGCAACCATGGCGCAACAGCACACGGACGCAACCGGAATGTTGCTTATTAACAGCAACGTGAAGAGCGCTGCAACGACCGTTGTTCACCGCATCAATCGGCGCTCCACGAGACAGCAAAAGTTCCATAACTTCCGGTTCATTTCTACATAAATATCGAAATATTAATCATAAACTACACAACATTTATTATTCTGTAGAAACATTCGTTGAAAGATTAATTAATTCGATTATAATAAAACCGAGACTTAACGACATTACTTCAAAATTCGACTCAAAAGTTGATCCGATACGTTCTTATTACGAATGACAAAGAAAAATGTACCCAAATGCCGCATAATGAAGCGGCGGGTCGCCATCTTCGTCGACTGCCCTTAATGACGCACCACCATCGAGCAAAATCACGCAAAGTTCACGATGACCTTGATGGGCTGCAACTTGTAGACAGGTTTTTTTACCCCCACAAAGACCGCTGGGTCTTGCGTCTACGTTGCCGGAATATTTTCGAAGGTATTCACGAAGTGCCGAAACTCTTGCCTCTCCTCTTGCCGTATCTCTCATCAGTTTTTCCATCTCCCGGGCTGCACGTTCGAAAGGAACCGAGGAGCCACCTTAAGAAAGAAAAAAAAACAAACAATGATCCGTCGATTAAAATACGTCACGAAAATTCATATCATTTTATAAATGAATTTCATTTCTATGGCTTCGCTAAAAATGACTTTTTCGTCTTAATTACCAGCCGAACTTCCACGACCTTCGGTTCCTGCACCAGATGTATTACCGGGTTCACTGCTCGAAGCGATACGAGTGACGCTGAGCGGATTGAAAGTCCACGTGTGACCGTCTAGGGTAACTCGTAAATCACCGTCAGGATAAATCTTGATGACCTTACCCGTTTTTCCAAGGGCCTACATTGAAAGTTTTACGAAATGGTTAAAATATGTAGAAAAAATACAACCAATTGTTTATCAAGGTTGTCCTTTCTCTCCGGATTGAGCCATTTGTACGTTGTTATCAAAATGTTACGGAAAATACAAAAGCATATTCGAGAGAGTTGAAGTTAATTAATAAAGCATAAAACAAACTTTTCATATTTTCAAACGATCAGATAACTCCGCAGTTGTCTACTATAACATGAATATTTCCAACACGCTATTCTAAAGTGATTGCAAAAAAAAGAGGAGGTTACGAAAGTGGATGTATCGGTTTTTGCTCCAACCCTTCCCTATTGTTAACAAGCGCACCGGAGTGGAAGAGTTCGCGCGTGTATCGCATAAAATTTAATTCACATACGCTCTTCATGACATCGGTCCATTCTCCGTGCCCTTGCTGATAATTCTTAACAGCAGCAGCATCGGTTTTAACACTGACGAGATCCCCAAGAGCAAAAGTTTCTTTGCTGGTAACTTTGGTCAAAGCGCGTGGGTGAAAAGTCCAACGATTGTTGCAGCCCTCGTATTGTACTCGTATGTCACCTTTATCCGTGATACGATGTACTGTGCCAATTTTTCCGATATAATCGACCATTCGAGGATTCCAGCCACCGTGTCCTGCTTGCATTTCCTTCAGCGTTTCCACGTCAAGCATCACTTTGACTTTGTCACGTACGTTGAATGTCAAGTGACAAGGACTCGATGACGTGCTCGTTACGTTTCCACATTGAACCGACGCACCACTCTCCGGTGAAACTGTCATTACCGGCTGACCCAAAATCGGCAAATGCTCCTTGTAATATGTCCCGGCTGTTGCTTCCTCGATGTAACAAAGATCTACGCAGCCTTTGTAACCCAAACGATACACGTTCGTACTCCCTGATGACCACGTTACCGTCGCTACCGATCGGCTGCTCTCGTTGTCCCAACCACGAATGTCCATCACTCTGCCCGTTTTCACTGAATATTTGACAATAATATCACTACGTTTTTTTTTACCTCATTGTATTTACATCTGCACGACTTTCATTCAACTTCGTCCGAAATGTTGATCAACATTCTTATAATCTCAAACGAGTGATGGGTTGGAAAGTTTTTTTGTTTATTTATTTTTCAATATTTAATGTCATTTCTATTTCAAGCTCGATATTGGCTTTTCATGTTGCTGAACAAACAAGACTTCGAATTATTATCTTGGTTAAGATATTATCGAAATCATTCAAATATTAAGATTGTAAACAAACGGAAAAACTTGTTGACGTAAATTATCTTTCCTTTATCAACAGATATTTTTTTTTATAACTCCAACAATTAGTTAAGTAAAGACTTGATTTGTTTTCCCAATTTTGATGAAGAGCTTCTGTATTAATCCAAGTTCTCTTTGACACTTGAAGTTGAGATGAACTAATTTTCTTTGCAAAATCCAAAAAATATAAATTACCTGGTCCTCCATCCTGATTCCCCCATTCCCAATCAGGACCTCTTACTACTTTAGCTCCGATAAATATTCCCTTCAGGGGGATTTTCGTGCATCCTTCTCTCGCTGTCAATTGTACACTGCAACAAAAATAATTTCAATTTGATGCCTTTGAAATAATTGAAAATTTTTTTTTTCGAACTTCAAGAATACAATACAGAAATTTGCTGTTGTCACACAATCAATTCCTTTGTTTTTTCCATATTCTTTATTCACTTTTAAAACTCAGTCGAATTTCTGATTCTCAAAGAATTTTATTCTGAAATTTAGAACAAAGAAGATGAAATTTTTTATGCTTCTGTATCGTAAAACTTGGTTACTACGAAGCATGGATCTAAATAAAATAAAAAAGGTTTTTACCCGACAGCATTGGGAGTCTGAAACCTTTGGAAAGCATGTGACAAATCGTGAACATCACCCATGTAACATTGAGTACAAAGATCATAGTCGAAGCACTGAGCACATTTCCATCTAATTCCGACGATGCCATGTCTTTTGCAACCATTGCAAACAATATTGTTGTGTTGGATGCCGGCGGTGGCGTTGTCAAATACCAAAAGATCGTAATGACCCTGATAGCCTATTCTGTAATTGCTGCGAGATCCGTGATCCCACTGTACGATAACAGTCTTGTCGGGAGTTTTGTCAGTCGGATTGGAAGCACTAGCTCCGTTGGAGAACGGAGGCGGAGGTTTGCCGATTTCCACAACGGTGCCAGCATGCCCTTCTCCGCCATCTTGATCGTTCCATTTCCAGTCGTAGCCTCGTACTACCCTCAGACCTACTTCGAGCATTTTGAGCGGACGGTATTCTGATGTTTTCTCCTACCAAAATCACAAATTTCACTTTTTACTTAACATCGTTTTACTATTTTTTTCAAAACTGTTTATGATGCGTTGTGTTTTACAGGACTAGAATATATTAGCACCATTTTTATGCACCACAATCATTTGTAAAAAGAGAAAGCTGGAAGAGAATCCTTATTGACAAATTTTCACTTCTGCATTCAACAACCCATTGTGCAAATGCTGGGTTTAATTTATTTTAACGAATGTTCCACAGCCCACTCGTGGGAGAGTAGCGGAAGAATTTTTTTAAACTTTCAACTTTTCCTGCATGCTTGAAACCTGAATCATCCATCACACACACGAGTTCCAATGACAAGTCACGTATAACGTCAGGGGAGGAGAATGAGAGAGAAGGCGAGATAGGCTGAGCGAGAATATTCGATTATGCAAAAACGATAATACTTTTTCATTATTCTTCGAATCTTGAGTTATCACGCTTTTTTATATAACATTCAGCAGCACATCAAATACGGTGCATAAACGCGCGCGTACACACACAGCTATGAGCTACAGCGGCTTTGATAAATTGTATATTCGTTTTTGTTGAAAAAAAAAAATCGACAAAAAAGCAGAAAAAAGCTTGAGATCTACGAACCTCGAACTATCGGACGAAAATAAGTTCGTCCTAGCAAAGTCACGAAAACATTATGACAAATAAACTATATTCTCCCGTAGGTGGCTATTATTTCGGTGCTTTGACAGAAATAACTTAGTCGATTGTCGTGCAATAGCTCCGACGAGTGAGAGCGCCGTCGACCATCGCCATTATAGCCAAACCACCTATACTCATATACATCCAAAGAGATTACAGATAGGACATAAATATATATATATATATATATATCATTGTAGCAATTTTCGATTTACTGTTGCAACTGCACCGATATGCACGATAACCTTTTTATCTATTCGGAATAGGGAAGAATATTCACCAAGTTTACAAAATCAGCGCTAGAGAGCAGGCAAGTGACATTCCAAAATCTCTGGGTTGTGTATAGGTCAATACATAGAGAGTAAAAGGAAGGCATGAGGAGTGTGCAGCTCCTTACACTCCTTACTGTACAAACAAACACGCGACACACGATACGTAGCATTCTGTGGTCGGATGAAACAATTTTATGTAATTTTACTAAATGTCTATTCAATTTGTACATAAAAAATATTAACAATGCCGGAAATGATAAAAAAAAGATGTATAAAGACGATGGTGCATAGTGAACCGTTGTTTTATGATCGAATGACCAGGAAATTTTTGAGTTTCAATGGATGTCAGTGCAACAACTCGATTTCGAACATAATCGTGTGAAATCAATGTGTTACAGAAAAGCGAACTAGCGGCGAGAGTCCTTGAGGTTATAGCTTCGTTCATCCACTTTTTGATATTTCATTCATCTAGCGCATTATTTAATAATATTGAATATTTCAAATTTTTTTGACAATTCAATTTTCAGCTCGAGCAATGAAATAAAAAATAAATTTTTTGGCATGCTGTAATGATACTGTTTTCTTTTGAATAAATTATTCATACATAATATCCTGTTATTTATTCTTTTATTGATCAAAATATATAAAACATTTCATAACTTATCACGATATTTTCAATCGCGATGTCAGAGTAGGGATACCCCTGAGTAATCTTGGTGCATGATGTTTATTTGTGCATCATTGGATTGCAGAAATAACTTGCAGTGCTTTAATAATCCGACACTCTTGTTCATGGCCCAAAAACTTATGGTAAAAGAAAATGAGGATATTATTAAAAATACATAAAATGATGAACCTTTGCAATCCAATGATGCAATTTTCTACATCATTCTATAAGTTACAAATGTTACATTTGCACATGTTGTTGTTAATCGCTAAGACTAAGTAAAAAGTTATAAAACCCTTGAGTAATCCTTAACAAGGATTTCTCGCATTCTGTTACATGGCCAATGAGTTAATTCATGGATACATTGACATGTATCGAAAATATATCTTTCCAAGGTACACAGTATCGTCAAAAAATATTCGAAAACTTAAAGCGAATAAGTTTAAAACATAAGAATGAGGAATGTGGTTCAAAATTCATTTTGAACATATAAAAAAGAAACTTATAGTAATAATATTCTTTGAAAATGAGAACGTGTTGAAAAACCTCTAGCTATCGATAACTAAAATTGTTTCAAGTTCATTCTCAGTCATTCAAACTCTTCAAACTTCTGAATAACTTGAAGAATTTCAATCAAACACTGAGTTTTACTTTTGGCAGGAACATGGTGTAATGCTTCTTGCAACGCCAACATATATCCATCTGTTCTTTGGTTGTCTGCTATACTTAAATGCAAAGAAATATCATCCGCTGCTCTTCTCATGACGGAGCTTATGTTTGCCAAATGACGATCAATTTTTTTATCTCCGAACCTTCGACGTTTTGGGCATCCATCTATTTCTGACAAGTTTTGTTTCATTTTTTTCAGCAATGGCAATTTTTCAGATACACTAAAGCCAGAACTAGAGCTGTCTCCACAATCTGGATTTGCTCTTGAAATTTGAATATTGCTCATGCTGCTACAGCTGGATAATGCACTCGAGGGCCTCATCATCGATGTATCCTCATTCGCAACACTGTTCTCATCAACATTATTTGCCAATAGTTTGTTATCTGAAAATGTTCCATTATGTTATTATTATTCATCCTATTGAATAGTCGGATATTCTCCTTATCCAGTCATACAAACCATTGATGAATTGAGTAGCTTTAGAAAGCCAGTCGTTTTTTGGAACAGATACCGAAGGTCCAGCATTTTTGGCTCCACTAGATAGCAACGAATTGTTCGCCCGTGAATAATTTCTTTTCCTCTGCAGATATCGTGGATGAACCAATGGAGTTCTTGGCCTGCAGTAATATGTTCAAAACAAATGTGAAACAATAAAAGTATATTTATGCAAAGGTTAAATGAATTCAAAGAATTCACGACATAAATACTCGAAACTCACCGCCGATGTGCAATATGAGGCTGTAAAAACAACATTTGTGGAAATAGTTCCCACTCTTGTACTGGTTCCTGCTCTGAACCTGGAGGAAGAAACTTTTTCCTTCTGAGTTCTCGACTAAACATATCTCTTAATGAACACCATCGTTTTTCTACTTCTGAAGCTGTACAAATAGTATAAATATTATATATTAGTTTTTGTCATTAATAAACAAGAAAAAAACAAATGCTAACCTGATTTTGGAGTTTGGTAAACAGTCTTCAGAGTTTCACTTAGTTTACTCCAGATTTGCTTCTTTGCCTTGGTATTTTTAAAGTTAGTGTTAGATTTGTCGTATAGTAATTTGTGCTCACGAACCAGCGAAATTATGATCTCATCAACACTAACAGGAGTCATTTTTTTGTATCCATTCAAACTGCTGTTCGAAGGCTGTCGGCGGTCGGAGGATCGAAAAAAATATGCGAGATAAACGACTTGACGACGAGTGCTCTGATCCCTTAGTGCGCACGCGTACAGCTTTCCACAGCGGTATCCGACGTATCGTGAAACGGACCAAGTGCAAGGTTTTTGACAGTTTTGGCCGTGGCGTTTGTTTTTTTCTTTATATAGTCAACGAAGGGCGAAACCTGTCGACTTATTCTCCAAAACGTAGCCGAAGCTGCGGACTTTTCTGTCCAGATGACCTACAACTGAACTCATCGAAGATTACTGTTTCAATTCTGATTTGGCGCGGTTTTGGTAAACTAAAGATTGGTAAACATACACATATATATTGGTAAAATCAAGTATAACTTCATGAGTTGACCGGCGCTACGGAAGAGCAGCACCGCTGCCCAACGTCGGAGATCTCAAATCGACATTCCGGAGATTTAACATTCTGTAGTTTAAACACTAATAAAAAAACGCTCATATTTTCATTGTTTGAGGATTTATGTGATAAAAAATCACTTGATAATAGGCAAACAATATTGAACAAGAGCCATTTTCAAATTTTTTCGCAATTTTTTGTAAAATGAGAGGGAGTGATCGATATTCGATATAAATCGAACTCTCGTCACGCTTGTTTCGAATTTTAAATATGCGTTATTGTTTTGAAGCGTGTTTCACGAGGAGCAGGAACGAACGTGTTCATCATATGATTTTAGATTCAGTTCGTACAGTGTCGCGGTTCACAAAAGTTTCCTTCAATTGAGTAACCGTTCTTGAAAATCAAAAATACGTATAAAACCCTTGAAAAATGGAAGACGACGAGGTTAACACGTCGAATGAGACGAGACGCGATGAAGACACCATGAAAATATTACTTGCCACTGATTGTCACTTGGGTTACGAGCACAGCACAAAAAGACGTAATAAGGAATAAATAATAATGATTATAACAATTCTTCTCCGAGTTTTCGTATTTACATTGTTGACCTTGAATTTTTTTTTTGTTCTACAGTTCAGGAAAACGACAGTTTTATCACGTTCGAAGAAATTTTAAAACTTGCACTGAAACATGATGTAGATTTATTATTACTTGGAGGAGATTTATTTCATGACAGTAAACCATCACAGAAAGTCGTACTGCAATGCATGGAACTGTTAAAAAAATACGCTTTAGGAGAACGGTCAGTGTACAAAATTTCAACTTAATAATTTAAGTCTTTTCATACTGATTTGGTTAACTAAAGAACCTCGTAATCAATTTATAAGAATGTAAACTCAACTGTGAGATAATAAATTTTCTCGATTGTTTATCCAGCGTAAATATTTCTACAGCACCAATAACATTTTCATTACACAAATTTTCTCTATTTTTTGATAAAAACAATCAGAACTATGTACAGTAAAGTCGCATTTGGTAAAAATTCCACTAAGAAACATAAAAAATAAAAATAATGGTTTCAAAAAATAAATTATTTCCATATCCAATAATACAGCAAAATTGACATCATTGGAATAACTACAGTGAGAATTCAAATTGTCTATCTTCAGTTCACCAATTTTGCAATTATTGGTGACATTATTCTTTCATGAATATTTATTTCAACAGCAACATCAAGATCCAATTTTTGAGTAATCCTGAAATCATTTTTCCTCACGCATCAAAAAAAGTCGTGAATTATGAAGATCCAAACTTAAACGTGGCAATGCCAATCTTTTCTATCCATGGAAATCATGATAATCCAAGTACGTAGAAGCAACAATTAATTTGTACAATAATTTAATTCACAACACTTGAGAAATTGATATATTTGAATTTCTTCAAAGGTTTTGAATCCACTGGAACGATGGACATTCTTGGGGCTTCTGGATTCATCAATTATTTTGGCAAATGGGCTGACTTGAACGATGTTACCATCCCTCCATTGGTATTCAATAAGGGCAAAACTTTTGTTTCTGTTTGGGGCTTGAGCTACATGAATGATCAACGATTATCAAGATTGCTCAGGGATGACAAGGTTGATCATGAAATTTATTCAATGCACATCTAAAATATTTATTGTTCAGTTGCTGTGATTAGTAATAATGTATTTGAATATTGAATTGAACAAAGATTTTTCAAAGAACCAATTGAAAAGTATAGTAGAAATAAGAAAACAGCTTAGAAAATTTCGAACTTTTTGCATTATAATCATTTTTCGTCATTCAGTGACAAAAGTATTTTCCAACTGGAACGCATTTCATACGTAATTTTTTACAAAATATTTTACTCTCAATGCCAATCTGAGTACGTGCTAAGTCCCAAACTCATCTAGATATATTTTTTTTTTTACTTATGAATTCAGCTCAACTTCCTTCATCCAACTGGTATACCAGAATCCTTCAAAATATTCGTACTACATCAAAATCGTGCGAGGCACACGACAAATGGTTATATTCCCGAGGACAAGCTACCAGCGTTCCTTGATTTAATATTTTGGGGCCACGAGCATCAGTGTCGCGTAATACCGGAACAAATTGTAGACGAATCAGCCGATCCTCCACGAAATTATTATATCACTCAGCCAGGTTGGTAAAGAACATTCGACGCGAACGCTGCCCAATGGAAAAAAACTGTCCAGGGTCAAAACTTGTGCATGTATTGACAGTTCTCAATATTCCGTTTCCTACAAACTACAGTTTTCGTTGCGTCAAATAATTGGATTAATGTAACGATATTTCTTTGTGGTTGAAGTTTTTTCAGAAGTTTTCGTAATTTGCTTTTAACAATGGAGACAACAATTTTTGTTTTGGTCTTTTGGAATTATTTGGATTTATGTTATGTTATTTATGTTGCAGGAAGTCCCGTTGCGACATCTCTTTGTGAGGGTGAAGCCGCAGCGAAACATGTTGGCTTATTGAAAGTACACAAAACTAGCTTCAATATCGAACCGATAAAACTGGAAACAGTTCGACCCTTCGTTTTTGAAAGTATTCATCTTAAAGACGAAGATATTCGCGCCGATTATACCAAACCTCTTGCCGATTTTGTTTGCGAGTATGTCGATGAATATATTCAGAACATTCTAATACCAAAGACCGCGCTACAATTAACAGGTTTGTCAACATTAATTTTTAACATTTTTATTTTTCACTGTTTTCGTACCCTCTTTCGTAATTGAAAATGTTCTTTCCGAAATTGATCGCATTTGAAAGTGTGGTTTCAAGTGATAGTTTCATTCACAATTCAACTGCAGTTGAAAAATATTGTTGCATTTCAAAATTGATTCGGAAAAAATTATTTTCAATTGAAAGTCGTTGTTCGATCCAAAAATCTTATTCTCTTTTTTTCATTTTCTATTCTTCGCTCTCATTTTTCATTTTTTATCTTTCAGGTCATCCTCAACAACCTACCACGCCGTTGGTTCGCCTAAGGATATTCTACGAAGAGGAAGCCCAATTGTTCGATCCCGTAAGGTAAATTTTCCGGATGGTCTTTCGATGCATTTAGAAATGTAGATTCGATAACTTAACACATGAAACGTGATGCCATAAGATGAATGAATTCAGAAAATCAAATCAGAAACGAATAATGAACACAATTGATCAGTTTACCATTTTTCGATCAATTCCGAATTGTTTCTGTTGCCGTACTCCCAAACCAGATCATCTCGATTCGTCTGCACAGTGTTTAACGGATAGAGTACGGTTTTGTTTACGAATCCGTGAATGAGACAAATTTTTTTTTCAGAATATCCCGAAAGTATCATGATACAGTGGCTAACTCACGTGATATGATAATCTTTCGAAAAGACAGGGTCGCTAATGCGAAAAAATCTATTTTTGATGACGAGGGAGAGGATGAAGATGAAGCAGACATGAGCGAATGTTTTCGTCGTGATGTGATTACAATTTGCACTAATTGCTTTATTTTATTCCGAACTGGATTGACCAATTCTTAATCAATAAAAAATTTGACAGGAAGAAGTTGATTGGAACGTGTCGGTTCAAGGCTCTATAAAAAAATATTTTTCACTCGAGGACAAAAAGACTAAATTAACGGTGTTGTCCGTTGATGGCTTGAACGAGGCTCTGGACAGATACGTCGAGGCTGCTGACGATGATGCCTTCCAAGATGTTATCAAGTATAAATATAACAATTCATTTACTACGTTTGCTTAACATTTCCAGACACAATCATTACTTTAAATTGATATAAAGTATAAATCCCAGATTAAAAAATATTTTCATTGTTTCAGTCATCAGTTAAAGAAAAATCTAAAATACATGGAAAAATATGACGTGGACGAAGAGGAGGACATAATAAATCATCTGCAAGAATATCAAAAAGAGAGACTTGCTACGGAGGCAGCTGGGGCGGAGAGACGTGATGTAAGTATAATTTTTTCAACTTAGTCAATCAACACGTGTTTATCAGTTGGTCGTGAACAATATTCTTAAACAGGAATAACTATTTCGGTAACAATAATAAAATTATATAATTAATTATTTAGATACCATAATAATTTTTGACATTTTCAATTAATTTGATTGATCTTGTGTATGATTTCTATATCAATTTTCGGGTGATCTCGCATTTAAGTTTGAATGCCATTTTGAATTTTTTCGTTTGCCAAATGATACTTTTTTCTTAAATTATATAAATATTCGTAGTATAATTGAAATGAAAATGATTTTCATAAACCTATGAATGTTTATGAATATTTATTACCTCATAGAATTTTTCTTGTTTTCTGATTGCAGGCCCAAGATCTTCTAAACGACGCAACGCGGAAAATAAGGAAAAAGCCGACCCAATCGAGGCCAAGAGCTACAGATGATGATGAAGAAGTTCCTTCAAGTGGAGAGGAAGATTTAGAGGATTATGAAACTTTAACACGGGGTCGCGGGCGAGGTGCTCGAGGCAGAGGAAGAGCGGCAAAAACGACGTCGACAAGAGGAAGAGGAAGCCGAGGAAAAGCTGCTCTCGATGTAACTGCTAAAAAAACGAATATATTTTGAACTTCCAAGGTATGTAAAAATCAATTTAATTTCATTGTCTCCTCTATCCACTCAGCAAAATCTTATGTTCTAATTGCGATAATTTTTCAGAACTTTCCGTCTCGTTACGGCTTAACAACGAGTTTGTCGGATGATTCCTGCGTAGAAGCCTTAAAAATAAACGAAAAATATGCACAAATCCCGAGGTTTCGAATCTGATTAGAAGCAGCAATTTCGAAGAGCATTCCAATGGTAATTGTAGACTGAATGAGATATATTTTTTTCACAGAGAATAAATAAAGTCCGTAACATTTTCGGAGATTCGCGAAAATGATCCTTAAATTCAGAAAAAATTGTTGAACGATTTTTCCCTACCAATTAAATGATTTCGTTAATTTCCAGGAATACCCTATATTTAAAAAAAATTATAATCTTTTTAGTTTCTCTTTTCAACTTTTCCGGAAGTTAGCATTCAAGAAACTCTTCATTTACCGCTTCAAAAATTTCTGTTATAGAGATATAGTCTTTTTAAAAAACAAGATGCGCAAATTTCGTGGCATAATATGACAACAACTCTTTTCTTCTTCAAGCATTTCGTGTCTTTTTATTGTCATTATTTTTCTGTCGCAGTAGTTGAACTTATCAATCATTTATACATTATTGAGAGATCCACTGATAAACAATGGTAGATTACAGAAATAATTTTGGCTGCACAGTTTGTCATTAGATGTAATATAGTCGATCGTACATTCGGATTTCCAAGAGTCAATGTGGTGCAGGTTCTAGATTTTTTCTTATCGTTTATCCATCCATGCGTTCGCGTCGTTTTGGCTCTTGTCATTTGATTTCGAGTAAGGCATTGCCCTCCGGTTTTCGCAAGTTATGAATTCTCTTAGTTCCGCCTGGAACAGAAATGACACTTGCAAAAATGTTGGAAAAACATATTGAATGTGTTAAAACCCATAATCATCGTTGTAAAAGTTAGTCTAGGACTAAATTCGAATTTGAAAAAAATCTCATAATTTTCTCATAATATTTGGCAAAGAAAGAACTTCCCATGAAAAAGTTATGGGCAATTTTTTTCTATCTGGTATAGTTAACTGCGAAAAAGAGACGAAAAGAAAATAGAAAAACGCCATTGACTTTTTTGTACAAAATCTTGTGGTCAGCTACATTGGTCCTGCAGATATTTTCGAATTCGTGGACTCAAATGTTTAAGCAACTAGTCGATGAAAGGTTCAATCCGAAAATAGCATCGTTTGATTAGGACGAAAAAGTAATTCATCAAAATCGAAGTAAAACGCATTTTTTTTTAGCTGGTGGTTTTGAAAGTGAGAAAAATACATTTACAATCTTGATTTACTCTAAAAAAATGCAAGTAAAAATGCATTACCATAAATATGTTGTAAGCCATGATGAGGGGTTGTGTGTCGAACTTGCAGAATAATTGGTTGTCATATAACGCTCGTTTTCCTGGTCCCCATCCTTTCGAAAACGTCACCTGTATTTAATTGCTATCATTTAAAAATGGAACCCAACCAAGAGCATCGAAAATTTATAAATCGATAAACACTTTACAGGTTCAATAGAATCCTGACGAGAATTGGGCACAAAATTTTAAAGTTCTGTCAGGGATATGAAATAATAACATTAAAGTAACCGAAATCGTGTCATACCTGCGAAGATCCACTGCCGATGAGACACAGGAAAGCTCCGAAAACCGCGAGGGTATAGATCGTTAGCCGGTGCATTTTTAATTTCGTCGATCGACCCGGAATCGTGATTTTTCCGAATTATTTAAACTTTGTCACAGTTTTTGAAGAGGGTGAGAGGCTGGATAGCTCAGATGGACTGCGGCTTGAAAGACGGTGCGTGTAGAACGCTGAATGATGTTCTGACGATTCCACAACTGATAACGCAGCTTTATATACCCTTTTTGCGAACTCATATGCATCACGTTCTCAATAGGGAACGTTCCCCTCTTTCGCACACTCGCCCCAAACCCCGAACCAATGTTTTACTTGCAAATATTTCTAGAGTAAACCTGATGTAGAGCTCATATACGTGTATCATGTCAAGGTGATTCAAAAAGTTTGACCTTTTCATAACCTTCCACTCGTATTGTGGTTACTACTTGCCTGAAATAAATTTTCTACCTTTTCATGCTTTTTCTCATTCAATTAACATACTAAGAAAGCATAAATCGTATAATTAATTATCTCGTAATAACATAAAGGTCACATGTTATTCGGATGTTCTAGGGGGTGCGATCTTTTCGACATGAAAGATTCTGCAGTTTTATTCTCGTTTGTTACGGGGAGCATTTGGGAAATCTTCTACAAAGTCTTTTTTTTTCAAGAAATCCTTAATCACTAAGGAACAAAATGATGGAGCTGGAAGAAAGAAACTTGGATTTCGAACACCGAGTTTCAGTGATATAGTGATGGAAAGTTGAAGTCTACATTAAGGTAGTTCTATCGTTACATCGTTTTCTTAAGATTTTGTTGAAATTTTGGATGAATCTTCTTTAATTTCATATGCACGTGTGTAATAAATTAGAGCAGCTTTCACCAAGCGGAAGTTGAGGTACTTATTGGTAAAAATCACAATTTTCGGTAGCCTCTCATGTTAAGAGCTCATGTTAAACGTTACATTTTCATCAAACTCTTATAGCCTTTTTTTCATAACATGACAAATTTGAAAGTAAAAAAAAAGATGAAAATTTGATATTTTCGCTTGGCCTTCCCTGAATAAATAATTTATCGAAATGTAATACAGCCTGCAACCTGTTTTGACTTATGGGCTTCATTCCTGTAAAAGATTTATTAAAATTGGTTTAGTGGTTTTCGCGTGAAAAGCCCCAAACACAATTTCGCAGTTAAGTTTTACAAATATAGAGGAAGAGATATCAGGAAATATCAATTTTCCAAAAACCAGGTTTCCAAATCTCGGTTCGAACTTGGCATACTGCATTCTATTGACCCAGAGTGTACTGCTTCGAGCATTATGCTGAACATACATTTTACACAAAAAAAAAAATTCCATTCCAAGTTTTTCTGTGCGCTTATGATCTGGTGTAGTGTTTCTGAAATATGAAAATTAAAAGTTTAAAACGTTCTATCAAATGACACACCACATGTCCATTAATCGAATTCTAATTTCGAAATAAAACTGATATAAAATTCCTTATTGGAATTGAATTCATAATGAAAATCGAGATTATCAATTTTGTTATACTGACTCTTCTAAGGAAAAGAAGTCGTTAATTGACGTTTTCGAAATTCTGATCCGATGAATATTCTAGAGAATTTAATCGTCAATAAATCAAACGAATTATTTCTTCAAGATAAATTGGTCTTTGAGACTGAAGATAATTAAAAAATCCAATCAGAAATATCCTTGCAGTTGTATATTTAGATACGTATTGGAAGATATTGAAACTCAGGAAGTATTTTAGTATTTTATTCAGTCTCGCTTACAATCCACTCGCTCATTTTTCATTACCGAAATCCGATAATTGCTCAAAGCTCCATGATGCATTGGAAGTAGATATTACGCCCCTCGTTCCTGCACACACACATCGCAAATCCACGCACATCGAAAATCGTACAAATTTTATGGGAAAACCTGCAAGTCGGAGGAGAGTTCAAAGTGTTTCTGTTATATTTAACGGTTTCCAATATTACTTTCACGAAACCAGTCCGAACTATTGTATCTTTCTGGTGGAGCAATAGTTCTCAGCAAAAAACTCACTGTATTCTCTATGCATAAGATATTTCAAATTTAATTTCAAGAACAATGGATACAATCCTTGAGCCCAGCTACAAACGTGTCAAAAAGTTTACTATACTTGATGAATGCGAATTGACATGTAACTTGCACTGTCAAAGATTGTAATGTCTGACACGGAAGCATATTACCGGAAAATAAGAACTCGTGAAGTAAAGACAACAGGCCCAAGATTATACTTATGGAAATAACTGCATTTCCCATATTTGTTGATACTCCCTTTACATTTCTGTCGCTATTTTAACGAATCTGTGAATCTAAACAGTTAAAAGTCCATTTTCTATTAACTTCATCACATGCTTTTCTCCAATCGAGATTTTGCTAAAAAAAATATCCGTAAAAATTTTGCGGAGCTGAAAACTGAGGAATCTCTGATAGGAAACATCTCGAATATGGAACAATGAGTTTCTTTAAAATTGAGCATGCAATCACGTCCTGGATGTATCCGTTAAATTTTTTTTAAATTATAGGAAAATGCTCTGGCGAGACAATTGCTTCTAATATGTCTTTCTCTTCACAATTCTTTTGGAATCATAATTTCTTTTTGAAAGTCTGTTCTCAAATTGAAAAAAGAAAACAGACTGTTTTAACTCCATTCAGATGGATTTTTTTTCTCAATGCCGCACCGAACATATTTACAATAGAAATGCCAATCTAATATCATTCTCCATTGCCCGGTGAAATTCAACATTTGCCTTTGCCTGAGGGTCTCCACACGTGCTTTTTGAACGTAAATTCGCCGACGCGATGAGGCATTTGCGTTATAT
This sequence comes from Campoletis sonorensis, assembly GCA_013761285.1. NCBI lineage: Eukaryota > Metazoa > Arthropoda > Insecta > Hymenoptera > Ichneumonidae > Campoletis > Campoletis sonorensis. The sequence goes on from JACEOJ010000090.1 coordinate 672,149, forward strand.
TTCCCTTCAACTAAAATTGCCTTCTCTTTAACATTTGTTTGTCTTGCATCAGTTGAGACGTAGTTTTTCGGAGTTCGAAGAGTTTTCTTGACACAGCACGATATCAAACGTTGCTTTAATTTTGAGGTCAAGGAAGGAAATGAACATTTATAAAATCTATCAATTTTGTATTTTTATTGACCACTTAATCAGGAATGTTCGTGGCAATATTTCAAAAAATCTAACTTTTTTATCACGTAATACTACCATTAATGCCTTCAGAGTGTTGCGTTTTAATAACTTTTATTTTTGTTGGTATTCAGAAATTTGTACTAATTAAAATACTTTATTTCTTTTTAGAAACAATGTTTTCGAAATTAGTCCCATTTTTTGAAAGAAAAACTATTTATTCTCACTGAAAAAGCTTCGGACATCTGAGATCATATATTCTAGAGTCGGTAATTGAAAATGATAAACAATATAGAACCGATTTTTCGATCGAAAAGCAGAAAAAACTTTATTTTTGGGATTGTATTGAATTTCGTTCGCGCTTTTACAATTTCATTCACTTATTTTGATATGAAGTAGACGTACGTTTGTAATTTGTATGGTTCCTTTCCTTTTCTTTCAGAGGACCGAAGTTATCAATGGAAATTAAATCATGAGACGTTTTAGGACACTGTTTTTTATGCTTTATGAAAAATAATGAAATGAGAAGAAATTGCTTGTGTCGAGCATGTGTGTTACGAAAAAAAGTGCTTGAGACTGCCCTAAATGTTCTTATCTTTTACTATCGCCATGAAAACTTTTCTTGCTAAATTTAATCGTAAAATTTCCAGGTTGCACTGAAAATACTATTGATTCATCTTTTTTTTAAATTGTATTTATAAATACTTAGCAACGGTTTTTTTTCGTAGAAGATCAAGGATCATCAACTCTGGGAAACATACAGTTTCCCCTTGAGAAACCGTAACTTGTCAACATTTGTTTATTGATATTAATAAAATCGATAATGTTTACAAGTTATTGCAAATGGTTATGAAATGAATAGCATTTCACGCCGCTACCGTTCTGCAAAGGGTGTAAAAAAATGCAAAGGTTTTATTCTCAACTTCTTTATTACCTGCGAAATCCCATTTACTCACTATTAAAACTTCATCACATTTTCAACATTACGAGTGCGGATATAATGAGTATAACAATTAGGCGCCTTGAAGTGTTTTTCTCGATATCGAACCTCCATGGAACAATTTCTTATCATGATTATTGTTCGACGATCGTCCATCTGAATTAAATTGATCAACTTAGGTTTAATTTATCTCATAGTTTTGTTGCGTTGTTCATCACATAATGGACTCCTGAATGAAATTTCTCTATGAAAACTGTACCAGAATAATATTACAAGTGCAAAGACAGAAATTGACAGTCGAAAATTAAAATAGCATTAAAATTAAATGTGGGAAACAAGAGAGCTCGGAGTTCATAACAGCAATGATTTATAAATCACGGATTGTTCCTTTTTATTTTATATCATCCGTGTTCATTGAAGATATGTATAGATGGTTGTGGAAAATTATGCAAGAGACAAGCGATACCTTGGTTCCAACAAATATTAGTTTTTTGCTTCCTAACCCAGGCAATTTATCATTCACACATAATTGCACTGTTTTCTATTGTCACGCTCTCAGTATGATTGGTACTGAATTTTAATAGTCAGAATTCGACGATTATTTGTACGTGTGTTTTCTAATTGTCGTGTTTTTACAACCGTCATCATTTTCTTTGAACATTTCATTTGTGATTCAAAAGGAAAAAGTTTCATCATATTTCGAAGCCTCGATGGCCATAAAATGATGGTCCTTGTTAAAAGAGAAATTTCGATGTAGCGTAACGAAGAAAGATTCAAAATCATGAGAACTGGCAGAACATTCGTTTGCTCATTAGTCAATATGAGAAAATAGTATTACCGATCGATTCTTGAAAAAAGTAAAGTTCTCAAAAATAAACATTAATTTTCCCTATTTACGTGATTTACGTCAATTTTCGTCAAACGGTAACTCCTATTTCTCCAAGTATTTCTGACAATTTTTCCAGGTGTTTTGCAATCGAAGTGTATTGCTGTTGGCTACGAGCGATCAATTGAAAAGCGTTCATGTACTCGAGCTCGGAAAATTGTGCACCGTTCTCCAGCACGTTGTTGAGAATTCCTTCGGGAGTCTCGTAAAAAAGTTCGAAATATTGACGAGCGTAATCGAGTGAGAGCTCACGAGCCATCGTTATATTCGTCAGAGTTTGCTGCAGAGTGAAAACGTTTCTACACATTCGTTGTATGCCACTTTCGTCTATTTTTCCGATGTACTGCGCCGAGGTGATGAGAATCTTTGAAATTAGATGACCCAAACCTTCGAAAATGTACTTGAAAAAAAAAGAAACAGAAGTTAATAGTCATTTTAGAATACAAAACTTCACGAAGTTTCGTCAAAAAGCTGTTTTGTTTGTCGAGGAAATAATAATAATTGCATAAAATACAGAAGAGTTTCAATGTTTCAGGCGAAATAAATAATAAATATGTTCTGTAACAAAATGCATCGCTTCTACTTTAAAGTACAATTGAAATTCTCAAATTAGCATATGTACCTTTGTTTTCTTTGGATGCAAGGTAGACTGCAGCGCCTCATCTATATTCTGCAGTACTCGACTGAGTTCTTCGACTCTTGGATCAGCCTCTTGAGGGTCTTTCACTCCACCGCACAAATGACTGTATTCTCCTTTTGGCAGTAAATAATGGAAGCACTGAACTCGCACCTGAATCATTTTAATGTATTGATTTTTCAGAACGTTGGGCAACAATCCTAAATTTTCTATCGCTTCTATTTTGTTAAAAGTCGAAAAAATATTGGAAAATTGAATACTGTGTTATACAAAGAATTGTTTGATGAACCGCAGCAACGATTTTTTAAAACTCAAATCAATCTAATATTGTGACTTAATTTCATCGTAAAGACATGACAGATTTCTTCGGTGCAGACTAACGGGTTATACAATGTCTTCCGGGTCCGGGTTATACTTCCGGAGGATAAATCAAGCGAAAATTCGAAATTACCTCAAGATGTAAAACAAGTATACAAGTGTCAGCGAGATCTTCGAACTCGTCGGCGACTTGTTGTAGTGATTCGATAAGTGAAGATGGCATAGGAGGCAAAAGAGTTTGCCCATCGACGTCACTCTTTGCTTGATGCAATTCAGCGATTAAAGTCCTCGTCGATAGAGCAAACCATTCCATGCTCTCTTGTAACAAAGCCAGACTTTTTAATTGTCCAACGTCCGAGAGTATCTCATGAGAATTGATTCCACCCTCGCCTAAATTGCTTGCCAGAATTTCCGCCTCTCTTAAATTACGTTGACGTATTTCTTCCGGACTCTCTTCGTCCTGCGTCTCTTGGCGTCTCATTTGCCACCGTGTTTGTTTTCCTGGTTTTTTGTAAGTTTCGCTCTTTAGATTGTCCCAATTTGGAAGAGATCTGTAGAAATTCCCCAAGGAATTTCATTAATAAAATACCAAAAGGTGTATTGGCGGTTTCCCACAACAATTCAACGGTAAAATAAATAAATAAATCGTATTTTCTGATCTTTTTGAGATCGAAGTCGGTCCTTATTGGATCATTAATAAAATCAACAAAATTGAAACATTTTTGACATCGAAACCACTTTCATAACATAACTGTCAGTTTGTTTTTAACGTTTTAAAGGAACTGTCAGTTCTTTTTTTAAAATTGCCAAGTAAACGTTATCTTAAAGGTTTTTATAACACAGGAGGTGTTTTTTGTGTCCTTTCGAATCGCCCCTTCCAAAGAAGTAAATACGTTACGTACTTGATAAATCTACTGATATCATCGTCTTTGAGCCACGCAGCCGAACATATTCGTTTGTCTTCGCTGTCCGGCTGTATTATACCGCGATATGCAGCGTTACATGTTTCTCGATAGTTGTGCAGTACATTTAACGCTAGGGTACAAAAATGTTCACCCTGCAGTGGTAGAGCGATTATCAAAGATCTCAACTCGGCGACACATTGCTCGACTTTTACGGTGCTCTGTAAAAATATTTTTCTGTTGATTTTTTATAGGATTGGAATATAAACTTTTATAAATAATCGGTTGCAATTTATGTTAAAAGCGAATTAATCATTAATTTTACTTTAAGTTCTGAGCACGATGTTTATAATAAAATCTTAAAAATACGGTTGTCTGAATGAAATTAAATAAAAAGAAAAAACTGTGTTGAAAACACCATTTTCTGATGACCACGAAAAAGCTTCACGAACTGATTTAAAAGTATTTCGTATGAAAAATTTGGAACACAGAGTATTTTTTAAAAACTTCCAACGCAACGATTGAATATTTTCCTGTCATTTGTTTATCCTGATTTTTACCTGTAACAAAGGTCTTGTTAAACCAAGATCTTTCATCAGTTCAGGCGAAGTTGTGGCTCGCCAAGCTTCTGAGCCTTTGGTCGCGGTGTCGATTGTTGTTGCAACCATCACGTGGTGTTTACCCAAAAACATTTCTTTAACGTAATCAGCGATGAAACTGTTCAGTGTACAAGGAGACCTAAAAGCAGAATTTCATTTACGTAAGATCTTTTGTCTGTTGTAGGTCTAAATAAAAAAATTATTTCTTAGAAACCTCGATTTATGAAGTTTGGTAACAATTTAGGATAAGGCTTATGAACCTTTCAAATAATCCATGCAAATGGAATTATTATTAATTCAAATGTACATACGGATTATGAACGTAATCGCTTAAATTTTTAATGCAGAACTATACAATTTTACCCTGGCTCGCATCCAAGGGCTCGTTCAATTTCTTCAATAAATTGCATCATAGGTCGGAATATGAAGGTTATATTCTTTGGATCAGGCTCGCACACGAGTTTCTTGTCACCAACCGTTTGTCCATTTTCCTAGATTTATCAATGAAAAAAGATTATATAAAAATCGTGTTGAAATCTTGATGAGCAGAAACAATCATATTCACTTTGAAATCTAAGTATTTGGCGTCCTGCTTATTAAATACTTGTCCTCAAATACGCATCATACTTGATTCATTGAATTTATCAAAATTGTGCTTTTTGCATGCGAAAAAAATAAATTTTGTTGCAGATATATTTAACGCCGCTGCATCTGATATCGTATATACCATAACTTTTAATGTGCTAAGTATATTTACAATTGAAAACTTATTTCCTTCTAAGAGTGAAAAAAATCGTAATTTACCACCAAACTGAAATTACTGTATCGATGTTCTTTGAGATAGCTATTCAAAGCTTTTGGGTGTGACGAAGAATCAAATTTGAACAGACGACCGGTTTTCTGCCGTTGTGGTTTCCTTCGCCCGAAATATGTGTTTATGTCACTCGTGGGCTCGTTCAGAGCCGTTGTCGAAGGAAACGGTCCGTCAACCATGTTTTGTATATCCAAATATTCAGTTAACAATAATTGGAGCTGCAACGAAAATAATACTTTATATTATTCGAAGCTCTTACTGCAGTTTTGGTTTCTTAGATAATCAAGAAGAGGAAAAATTTAACTAAACTTCTTGGCGTTCATATAATACTTTTAGATTTTATAAATCTTTTAGAAACTGATAAAAGTTTTAACAATCTTTGCACATTCTCGACAAATTTAGAGTGAATTTGTGAATAGAAAATATTTGTAGAACAAATGACTTACAACAGCTTGAATCCTGCTCCACACGTCGGGCATTTCGTACAAGCGAATTTGTAAATTATATTTTTGAATAACATTCGAAAAACTGCGCAAAGCCATCGAATGAGCTCCAGCAACTAATCTCATCTGATCGAACACAGTATTGAGCAACTCCAACAACAACATTTGACCTTCCGTTGGATTATTAGCACCGCTCACGAAAATTTCCGTATTATGTAGAGACATCTGTTTACTCGCTGTCGCTTGCTTATTTTGGTTCCGTTTTATCTGATCTGACGTGCGAGCTATTATATTCAACAGTTCGGTTTGCATTTGAACTTTTATTGCCTGAAAAAAAAAGATTATTCCTTCCATCAAATCTCAAAGTTCTGTTCAGTTAAATACTCAAATTTGTTGTCTTTTCTTCACTCAACAAACTTTTAACATTTGTATCAATTGTAACATACTTCCACAGCTTCAGGTATTTTGTTCAGCAAAGCAAGGCACTCTATTATTATAGCGATAAAATGTTCCGAATTTTCTTCTGGATTTAATGAGTTTTCATCCTCCACGATATTGCTCAAATCTTCCAAATCGACGTTCGCGTTTCCTCTGAGAAAAAATAACCTCATTATCTATTAATTTACTTTTTGGAAACACAATTACTTTTGATTCATCAATTGGTTTCTATTACAAGGAAAAATAATGATCGGTTTTTTTTCAAATTACCCCAAAAATGTCTTCTTTGGCATTGATGAAAAATTATAACTGTTATTTTTCAAACTCAACAACTTATCGAGAATTTACAGCATTTCATTGGACACTGTGATGAAATTAAAAAAAAAAAAACGAAGGGTGGTAATTTGCAAATAACGGACTTGAAAATAAATTCATTGTTTTTTGGTTTTTAATCACCTCGGCGTTTGTGTTCCCGGATAAGGAGGCATAACATCGAGGAGAGCACGTTTAACTTTATTGCCTCTTGAGCTACGAGATTCGTTGCCTCGTTGGAAATCTCGACCAGATCCTTGTCTTTTAAGAAAAACTTCTCTCGTATTTTCGTGATACAAATGCCTGCTAAGCTCCTCCAAAAGTTTCATTTGCAACTGTTGCTTTTTTGCTTCCAGTTCCATTCTTACTTCCCTCAATGCTTCGACACCCTCGAGGGTACCATCGCCCATTGATAGTGATGACACAAGCAATTGAGTCGCGTGCAAATACAACTTTTTGTTTAAATAATTGCTGAGACGCGATGGTACGTCTCGAAGTTGATCTCTGAAAAAAATATTTTATGCATTATTACAATTTTCTTGCATCAACAGTTCACATATCCAGGACACCACTATGTGATTACTCATAAAATTTAAACGATATCACCATTGAAGATATGAGATTTTGCTTATCAAAGATTTTGAACTTTTACACGTTTTTCTTATGGGGAAAATTGGTAATTCGACATTTCTCATGACAACGGTAAAACTTTGCAACAGATTATCTTATAAAATTCGTCTTCGATGCCAAAGGTTTCAGGGAAAAAATATTTCTGAAATATGTAGTATACTTACATATCGTTCAAAAGTTGTAAAACATGTTTGTGCTCGATACCTTCCAGCCATAACTTCATGAGTTCTTCCCTCCTGCATCTCAAGAGTTGTTTGCAGGCATTTAGATTCTCTTTAACAGCATGAATTTTTTCTCTCGAAGCAGTTACTCTTTCAGACAGAGTGCTAAAGATCTGAAAAAACAAAAAACATTGAATTTATTATTGTACCAATCTGCGATGTTTCAGACATTATAAAAAGCCTCTGTTTTCTTGTACAAACTTTCATAACTTCCGTAAGGTCTTGTTCGTGCAATGACACCAATTCATCAAGGCGCTGATCGCTTCGCTTGTACTCTTTTTCGAGTTTAGCTTTTTCAACTTCTCTCTGTTCATTCGTTTCGCTCGCAGACAGAGCTCTTATCACGGAGATCAACAATCCACTCTGTGTAACATATTCAAAAATGTATAAAACAAATGGCTAAATGGAACTCATGAACAAAAAATGAAAAAATATCATTTATAACCTCGTAATGATAATACTTGTAATTATTTATAGTGTACGATTTAACATCACATTTCACCAATCGAAAACAAAATTTACTTACGATCTCTTTAGTGGGCTTAATTCCTCGCGGAGGTTTGACAGGCGGTGCGATTGACATTTTTGTTTTATTTTCTATTTCGATAGTGTCAAAAATTTTAGGTTTTGGGGGGCGAGTACGACGAAATACTTCTTAAATTCACTGCGAGAGGCAGCAGTATCCATCATCCATTCGCCCGGTTAACGTAACGTGTTTGAAAAACGACGTAAGCTTGTTTTTGCATCTTTCTCTGCTTAAAAATATTACCTAACTATTAATAAATTTGAAAAAGAGAATTATAGGATAGACTCAATATATTGTTCAATAAGAAAAACATGATTATATTCACATTTTTATTAAGGTTAACTCTCAAAAGATAGATATCGATGTATCGAATATCGACACGTCGATTGTTCTCTTTTTTCGTATCCTTGTTGTTATTATTATGTGATGTAAACTGTCAAAAAACATCTCTAACACGAAACCAGAGAAATTTACGCTATACTTATCTAAAATCCTTGCATTTGTGAAATATAAAATAAGCAACGCGTGACTTTTTAAACTTTTCAGAATGTCGAGCATGACAATATCCGCGGTTCGTTCGCGAACAAGTATACTCGACAAACCATTGAGCAAAGGGAAAGGGGAGGTTAGCCTCAGTTGTTATGCACTTTTGTTTTCGGAACTTGTACAGTATTGTCAAAATCGTGTTTACACGGTGCCAGAATTGCAGAGCAAGTAAGTATTTATTGTTTTGTTTAGTTTTATGAGACGAACGTTTGGTTCAGACAATATTAAAGCTCGCTGCAATGTACACTGATAAATGTCAGGTTTGATGTTTTCAACAATTTCAAGCGTGTTCTGTATGTAACAAACCACCCAAAAGTTATAAAAAAAATCATTCAATTGGATCCAAAATCATACTTTTTTTTAGCATCTCTATCCGGGTTTACTTGATCCTTTAGCATGAATCATACATACATCTCTTCCAATAATTTTAGTCCGATCACATTTCAGCACTTAGCAGTTAACAAAGATGTGTTGGACATTGATCTGGAATGCAAAAAATGTAAAGGAATGAACAACATTTCAAAACGAAATCATACAAACAATGATCTGATGAGAAATAACTAGTCACTTTGAAATTTTCTTGACTCTTTTCTCTTTCAAATTCTTTTTTTTCACTTACGGCAGTATCTGGGAATTATTTATTTAATGTTTGAGAAGATTTATGAATATGATGGTAGAAGTTCGTTTTCAAATTGTATTGTAATCTGGGTTCTTAAGATCAATATTTAAACGAATTCTCAACCGTTCGTCCAATCGCTAAGTTTCAACATTCTGAAACTATAAAATTCTTAGCTGAGATACAAATGCAATTGCTTATTATGAACGATTGAGCTGTAAAGTTTCAATTAATTGATATTTATACATTTCATTATTTGACAGATTGGCAGAAATGGGAGCCGAGGTTGGCCATAGAATAACTGATCTTCTAGTAGTTCGAGAAAAAAGTGGCAAGCGTGAAATAAAATTATTGAATGCTTTGCTTTTTGTCAAAAGTACGCTGTGGAAATCACTGTTTGGGCGTGAAGCTGACAAATTGGAGCACGCCAATGACGACGAGCGTACTTATTACATTATAGAGAAAGAATCTTTGGTAAACAAATTTGTGTCTGTGCCAAAGGACAAAGGAAGCTTAAATTGCGCTTCGTTCGTGGCAGGAATTGTTGAAGCTGTGCTCTGCGATTCCGGTTTTGTGAGTATTCTCTTTGGAATTTTCTTACTCAAATCTCGTACGACTTACCGATGACGAACTTTGTTTTTTCAGCCTGCTAAGGTGACGGCGCATTGGCATAAAGGAACAACTTATATGGTCAAATTTGACGACGCAGTTGTGGCCCGAGACAAACAATTGGAAGATCGATAATCAGATAACGAACAATTGTATCAATAAAAAAAATCGTATTTAAATCATGTGTCATTTATATTGAAAAATTTGCAACATTCGTAAAAATTCAACAATGATACTTGTTGTTGACTAATTGTACAAATATAAGTGTATGATTTATCCTTTAAATATTTTCGAAACTGTTTGAGTTTGGAGTTCGGGATTTTAATCACGCATTTGTTTTGCTTTCTAGACTCTGAGTGTCATTGAAAACTCATGATTCGTTCTGCCTTACCCCAGTTTTGTTTTGGAAATGGTCTCAATTTTTTCGGCTCCTTTGTGAAGATGGAAATCTTTATAAATTTTGTACGTTTCAGGAAATTTCTATTCGATTGAAGAAAAATAAGGAAAACACCTTGAAATCATGAAATATTTTTGGTTATAGAAATTTTTTATTTCTCCAAAAATTCCTCATAGAATTAAGTTTTTCATAAATTTTACGATCCGTAACATCCAACCATACAAGTTCAATTATATTTCTATGAGCAGGCCAAGTGTTCAAAGGGTCAACAAGGACTTGAAACTTTGCCATGAAAGATTCTAAGCCTTGAATACGGTGGTTGATTTACAAATTTTCATAAATCCGCACTCCAAGAATTTTTTCTGCTACATTTACAGAATATTCAAGAGACTTAAGTGATTGAACTATTGAAAGAAATGATTTTTTGGCCAAAACCATCAGTTCAAATTTTTTTTTACATCCGTATTATTTATTCGTATCATTTTATTTTCATTTTACATTTTCAAGACCCAACAACATTTTCTACCAGATTTTTCATTTTTATTTCAACGTTTACGTGAATTTGTATTTCCTGTCTCTGTAACTAACTTTTCCAGTGCGATAAGCCTCTTCTTGCGTATTCTGAGAATCAAGAAAAAAGGAATGATTAGTAAAATTCACAATTCTTATTGTGCTCATTTTTTTTTCTTTGATTAAACAATTCGAATGACCAAAAATTAATGCTACGTGAATTTTTTGTTTGGACTCACTCTGTTGTGGATGATACCATAAGAGATTGCAATCATGGGTATAATCACAACACCGATGTAGTATAAACCTGATTTCCAATTGGGTCTAAAGAACTCTGATTGGGTGACGACCATTGAATGCAAACGTTGCAATCCTGCATCAAACTGTGCAAAAAACAAACAATTACAAATCAATAGAAACGACGTCGCTTTATTTCTGTTTTTCACATTCTCTTACGTCTAAATTTATAATAGCAAATTGTGTTCCGATCGACTCTCGACGCAAGTGTTTATAGTTTGGGGAGATGTAATAATAAAGATTATACAAGAGATGTATAAATAAATAGCAATATCTTCATTTGAAATTTATTGGTCCAAATGCTTTGGAAAAGTGATCAGTAATTTGGCATTCCACATGGCATGCTGAATGTGCGCTCAGTATTCAAAGAAATGTTTTAGAATAATCACTGGTGAGACGACTACCTTAAAATCTACCGTTTTTGACAGTTGGATCCTCTTTTAATAAATAGTCACAAATCATTTCGAATTCCTTACTTACTAAAATTGAACCATCAAATCAACAAGTATCTCAATATCATAATCAACATTTTTTCATGTAGCAAAACAATTCACATTCGGATACACTATAAAAAATTACATAACAATGAGAGCCATCAGCTGACATTGAACGATCAAACAATGTTGATCGCGATAGTTGATTCGATAACTACGAATCTATATTCTTTTAAATTTTCGTGCAATAACGGTTCGTATAGATTTTCAATAAATAGTATTTGAGTGACGTTCGATTTATTGGAACTTAGACGACACTTAAAGGTTAGTATTTATTTTTGTTTCGAGAAGAAAAACACTTGCCAGTGCGCCACCTTGATTGGCCGGACGATAAGGATTACCGATTTCTTCCAAATAAGCGTGACGCATTTTTTCACGTCTAGCCGCTCGTGCTAGCATTATCTTTTTTTGAGTCGGTGAAACATCGAAAGTTTCCTGCGGGCTCGACATGTTGATCTCCTTTACTCCGAAAAGGTCGCAGAATTCAGTCTAACACTGGCCCCACGCACGTCGCACGAAGCACCCGAAAACCGTCGAGTTGGGTGAAGTTGCAGAGTATCGATTACAGGGAAAAAAATAAATACACATATAGATATAAAATTGTGAAAATAATATCTCTCGGATTCTAGCATGTGAAGTTATCAGATAAAGAACACGTTCAACTAAAGTCAACTGAGTGATAAATTTTAAATTTTTCGATTACAATACCTGAATAACTCGATAATGAATAATTTAGTTAATTTTTTCTATAAATTTATTAATTCGATGGCATTTTATGGATTGGAAGATTTTCGTACTGTGTCTGATTTTTTTTTTTCGTGCGAACACGACTGATGCGCATCCCATTAATTTCCGAATGTACTAAAAAAACATCCCAAATCTATCATCTTGAAGTATATGTGAAAATTATAAATCATTTTCTGACAATGAGTAATTGCCTGACTAGCCTAAAAAATTGCTATGAATAATTTCTGAAAGAGTTCAAGTTTTTTGTAATTTTTATCTTTCCATTTTCAAATTTAACATAAAGGGCAATGTTCTTGAAACATTGCAAAACACACTTTGAGATGACGAAACAGGTTTATGTGCGCAACTTGTGTTGATTTTATAATCCATCAATATTTCTTTGAACCAGTTTGAATGGAAAAAAAAATATAACTTTCTTCGATAAGAATTTTGTTTTCATTTTTGTTCTTATCTCGAAACCATACCATATAGTAGCATGCAATTAAGGAGTGAAACAGGTGTTTGCTGTAATTGGAGGTACAAAAAAGATGTCATATCCAGTTGCCTTTATTTGGGTTTTGTGTACTTTAAGTCATAACACATACACAGAATGAGAATGAGAGAGGAAGCAGAAGAAGAGGAGTGGGAGAAGGAGTAAAAAAAACAGAAAAAGTGATGGACTTAACAAGATTTTCGTGGAATATTAGATTGTTCAGCACGAGTTCGACGTTGCGCAATCTTCGATCACGCAGTAATTATATATCCTACAACGTCATGATCGCGGAGAAAGAAACATAAACTTAGCATATAGCCTGCATGATTGCATGTTAATTTCAATATTAATGTTTGATCGCACCAAATGTGCAACAAAAATTCATTAACAATTCGATAGATTCAAGGGTCTAACTATCGCATTCATGGAAGTAAACATTTCTCGTGTGTCGTTGCAAAACTGTATAAAATCACTCGATACACAATTACACATAGCAACAGCTCGATGTCATAAACAACAATTTATTTCAAGATTTTTAGTGTTATGAAAAAAAAAATCCATACTAAAAAAATTATTGACAAAACTAGATGATGAATTGTATTGATGCACTAGTAATTTGATATTTATATATCTTATCGCTAGTGCATTGACGAAAAACTTTGCGCTTTTGCATTTCGACGAATTTTTCATATCGGATCTATTGTTCTCAGTGTCAGTCGCAGATCACTTGATTTTGCTTCGGAACGCCCATATGTATACATGTGTATAAAATACTGGAAGGAGGACAATGAAATATGTATATGTAATATTTTGATTTATCAAAGTCACATGAGCGGGTCGGGCTGAAATAATATGACTGTTTCCTCGGGTTACCAGTTCAATGGGGGTGGAAAAATCTCACGTGACAAGATAAAAGGCTTTTATACACTCATGGTTTTTTCGGATCTATGCATACATTCAAGATTATCGATATATATAGATGTACATAAATATAAAATAAACTTCGAAGTGTACAGTTATGACTCACGTGGTGCAGTGTTTGCATCTCGCTCGACTCTTTGAAAACCGAGTACCGAGTATAGCTAGTGAGAACGTAAGAGACAGAGAGGGAGAAACGGCGCGAGGAAATGGCGGATGGGGGGAAGAGGAGGTGGTAGAGCTAGAAACACAACTCGTCGAGGATCGAGATCACTGTTACGCGTTCCGTTCCGCGATCCTTCGTTTCATTAGCTCTCGAGCGCTCCTCAAAGTTTGTTGTGCGTCGCTCATCGAAAAGTATCTTTACCCTTCCTTTGTTTGGTGAGTTATTAATTTATTTTACTTAAACCACACCTTCAAAGTTTTGGTGTATCGTTAATTTATCGCTGTATATAGCAAATATGGAGGTATATTTATCTATCAATGTCAAAAACAGCACAATTCATAATAAGTGTCATCATATCCGATGATGCGTCATTAAGTTTTTCGCAATGAATCTCGAACGCGAATATTATGATTTCTCACTATTTCCTTGAATTGGCTAGAAAAATAATGACTTGCAGCTGGAATGTAAATATCTTTTTTTTTGCCACTGCTACGACGATTCTATGCGTTGTCGTGAGTCACTGCGCATCGCCTGTCAAACAAAGACGTATACAAAGCTTTTGTGTACGTTTTGGACTATTGTCGTATTCGTATATTGTGCAGTATACATACTGTTATATGTTTAGCGAGTTCGCGCACGAAATAGTTTAGTGTTTCTACAATTTTATTGTTGCTGTTTTTGGGCTACTACTTTGATCGTAAAATTTCATCATGCAGAAATCGTCCTTCCTAGCTCTGTTACTATGTACACAGTGGGCTGACACTGTTACCTTGAAATTTCATGCTGCAGCCGTGATTCTCGAACCAATCGCTGTAGAATGTATTTCCCACGTTTGGCCGTGAACGCTAAGACGAAACTTTCTTTCGTAATATACCAACACACCTACAGTTTTGGATCAATGTTTTCTTTTTGTCATACGCTTCGTAATTATTGAGCACAAATATTACGATCATTTTTATTCGGTTTAAAGACATAAAATTTCGATCATCCATCGCGATGTTCCCTCGCAATGACTAACTAATTCTGCATTTAAAAAATGTTTATTTCGAGATGGATGAAAGTGCTCACTATTATGAATATTTACTAATATTGATTTTTTATAAAAATCGATGAATTATAACGATAAATATTGACAAAATGTTAGATAAAAAATTATCATTTCTCTCGCAAATACCTTCAGCAATAAATATTGTTGCAAGTTATGTTAGTGATCAATTTTTAAATGCTATTCATGTTCAAATGGAAAAAAAATAGATTATTTCGTCATATAACTATTGGTTTCATCATGATTTAAGTATACAATTGAAATTCCTAATGTGGAAATAGTACAGAAAAATCTAGGGTCAATAGTACGAAGAGATTTATCAGTAATTTCATAATCATCTCTGTGTTCTACGCATTTGTTAGTACGTATGAAATTAATGACTCGAATCTATGATAAACACATATTTCTTCAGATCATCTGCCTTTATTATTCGGACACTCATTTTTCTATAGATAATATTTATAAAATACTCATCTTTACCATGTTTCTATTTACAGACAAAAGATAAGTAACCATGAAGACCCTTCTTGTTGTATTTGTGGCCATGTTTGCCGCAGCGCAGGCCGTTACATTCTTGGACCTCGTTGAAGCCGAATGGGGCGCCTTCAAGGTATTTTTTTCATTCTTTTTCGTAATGACGAAAAATTCCCCCATTGTTTTCTTATATTATTATCAAGATCTAGGGGGCATTAAACAAAATTTATAAAAAATTATGTATAAGATGTCAACGACCTGAATGATCTCTAGCTTAGCACTACAAGTTAACTAAACGCATTGAAAATGTGTTATGGAATTGATATTATTATTTATTGCCCTTCTATTATTAATTATATGAATAGTTAATTGATTATATTAATTATTGTTCACCATGCAAAATATTCATTTTGGAACAAATATTTTGCGTTCTACAAATTATTTGGCAACTCATGTGTTTTAGAAACAAAATCTCTTTCTCTTCTTGTACTCTATTTCTATGCACTTGAAAAAATAAATTCACTCGATTTAAGCAAAATTTCATTTCTTAGGTTCTGCTAATAATCTCAATTCAGGGAAAAAATAGTAGAAATCGTGAAAGTAGAGCAAAATTTGTTTTTAAATGGTTTAACTTGTTGCAATCTTTGCCAAATTCAATGAAAGAATAAATGATTTTAAACAAATTTTGAGACAATGGAATCTTTCCTTTTCATTTTTCTTGCATGGAACATATCACTATGGAATTGAATATCCTGGTGATTAAGAGAACGATAGCCACAACGCCCACTTGGTTGAATTTCTGAGATAAATGTTCGTATTGAAAGTGCTAAAATATGCAGTTATTGAATATTTATAGTGAGAAAGCATTTCACATTCTGTATTTCGATGTCAAACATCAATGTCATTCAGTTTTGAAATGTCTACTAAAAGACTGAATGTTTACATTCGGTGTATTTATCCTGCATATTACTGACTGCTGCATATTTCAACACAAAATTGACTATCTCATTAATGGAATAAGTGCATAATGAATTGTTTCATTAACTGTAATTGATTCAAGATTCAAAGTAAAAATTGAGAATTTACGAAAATGAAGTAAGCAATGTTAAATGAATCATTTTATCGTCATTATTTTCAATAGCTATAGAAAAGCATCTGTTCAATTTTGTAGATAAATAATTCGTCAACAAACTTCCTGAAATATGAGTCAAAATACGAATCATAGAGACGTATTTTGACGTATGTTTTGAAAAATGATTCTTTGAGTTTTTTGCTTATCAAGACCGAGTGACGCAGTTGTCGACTTTCATTAATAAGTAACGCGATATCCCTTACAGATAAGTTCGCTCGTTGATTCGGTTATCCTAAACACATTTTGTCAATTGGAGGCTCGTGACGATAAAACTAATGCTTGCGTTTTTTTGTTTTTGTTTTGTTTTTTCCTCGTGGGTGGAGAATATCTTTAATGTGGCATGATTTATTATTTCTAAAGTACGAAACAAGGATAGCCATTTGATATCGAAATTTTATTCGAAGCCAGTGCTGCACTTTCTTTTTCGTTTTTTTTTCACTACCCGCTATCACTACTCGCAATTCCCGATATTTGTAAACACTTTGCATTTATCAGTGAAACGTGCTGATATAAAATTACTTTTTGCAGACCGAGCACAACAAAAAGTATGACAACGAAATAGAGGACAAATTTAGAATGAAAATTTTTATGGAAAACAAACATAAAATTGCTCAGCACAATCGCAAATACGGAGCTGGACACGTGTCATACAAACTTGCCATCAACAAATACGCTGATATGGTGAGTCATCGATTTAAGCACATCGCTCATATTACTCTAACAAATATCTTCAATAATTTGAGATTAATGTTGAGGGAAACTGTCAGTTTCCAAAAAAAAATAAAAAAATGCGGACAATTTTTGAAGACATTCGGTAAATTGAAGAAATTTTCTTAAATTTTTTCAAATACGAACAGCTTTCAGGGAATATTAAAAAAGTTACAAAAAATTGCAACCGCTTAAAAAAACACCTCGATAAGTTTTTGTGGTTAAATATAAATAAATGTTAAACCAATGATTTTCACTACAACTTTCTGCCTAGTGCATAATTTCATGATGTGTCTCAAAAAACTAGTAGCCACGGAATGCTTTCGAAACGTTTTAAGTTTTCAAATAATTGAATGTATAATATGTGAAAATTGTACGAAAATAAAACAGCCCTCTCGGTTCGTTCCTGAAGACTCTGCTGAACTGGTTTTTTTTTTCCACTTGCATTTATTAAATTAATTGTATGTAAATTTGTGTTGATTTTGTTAAACAGTTGCACCACGAATTCATCCGAACAGTGAATGGTTTCAAGAAGCCATCAGGCAAACTTTTGGGATCTGAGAACCGACCGGTTGGCGCAAAATTCATTGCACCCGCAAATGTTGAGCTTCCATCGGAAGTTGACTGGAGAAAGAGCGGCGCTGTTACGCCTGTAAAAGATCAGGGACATTGTGGTTCTTGCTGGGCATTCTCGAGCGTGAGTCTATCAAAAGAACTAAATTAATCCATGACAAAATGTACTTATTCAACACCCGCATGAGAACTTTACACCGCTCCGTTTCATTACTTCATTAATAGTTTGGTAAATTGATTCGCCCTGAATAAAATATTGCCTAACTTGCTCAATTAATATTTTTAGACTGGCGCGTTGGAAGGTCAACACTTCAGACACACTGGGGTACTGGTTTCACTCAGTGAACAAAATCTCGTCGATTGCTCCTCGAAATACGGCAACAACGGTTGCGAGGGTGGTCTCATGGATCAAGCTTTCAAATACATCAAAGACAACAGAGGTCTCGACACCGAGAAGTCTTATCCCTATGAAGCTGAAGACGACAAGTGCAGGTCCGTTTTTACAGTTTTTTCTACTAGTATAAATAAGAATAAAAACATTTGGGTGCAACTTTGAAAACGAATCAATTTTTTCAACATAAAAAATGACAAATATCTTCCAATTAAAACATATAACGGAATAGATAAGCTGAAACTGAAAATGGCGAAAAGTATAAATAATATAAGTAAATTTGAAGTCAATTAATTCAATAGCCAGGGAAATCGAAATATTTAAATTGCATCAAGAAAAATAAATTAGAAATAAAATGGACATGTAGAATAATTGTGTGTCGTTCTATTGTTGACGTTTAACGGAATTTCTCTTTTATGGCAACAAGGAACACACCTTACAAGGGTACATTTGTTTTTGGAAGTTGTCAACGTTTTTTACTAAATTTACTACTATTTTGTGTCTCCCTGAAAACCGATGGTTAGGAAAGTCTTTTGACCAGTCATGCGACGATGATTGTTGACCACAACAATTCACGATGTAAGCAATTTCACGTGAATTTTCATTGTTCTCGATAGTTTTACAAAACTATTACCGGAATGAATTTCTGTCAATAAGATCGTATTTGGAACCATAGAGCGAGTTGAGTCAAAGAGTTGACAAATCCTTGCGTTTCTTCCGTCTTGATTTCAGTCACGATACTTTGTAATTATTTTTAAACACTGTCTCACTTTGCGTCAATAAGATGATTAATATAAAAAAAACCTTCGCGCGGTACAGATACAATCCCAAAAACAGCGGTGCCGAGGACGTTGGCTTCGTCGACATCCCGGAAGGTGATGAGGAAAAATTGAAAGCAGCAGTTGCGACCGTCGGACCAGTTTCAATCGCCATCGATGCTTCCCAACAGAGTTTCCAATTCTATTCCGAGGGAGTGTACAACGAGACTGATTGCTCAAGCACCGAATTGGATCATGGAGTGTTGGTCGTTGGATACGGAACCGATGAAAATGGCAGCGATTATTGGCTCGTGAAAAACAGCTGGGGTGAAAGTTGGGGTCTGAAAGGATACATTAAAATGTCAAGGAACCAAAACAATCAATGTGGTATTGCAAGTTCCGCTAGTTACCCACTCGTCTAAAAGCTCCGTGATATTTTCTCTGCTTCGAAGCAGCCGAACATTAGCACGTAAGCGCGCCAAATGAGAGATTATCGTGTCTTTTCGACTGGTGTAAATACGACGATATACAACAAAAGATGATATTGTAATTTGGATGATGAAACGCGAAGATTTGTTTGTATTTTCTTTTCTTTTTTTAATTCTTAACAATTTTTATTCTTTGTACATTCAAGCTCCAAAAGTCGATTATACTTTTTTTGGCTCTTGATTATTAACCTCGAAATTGCAAGTATGCATAGAATTTTAGAGAATCTTTTAAGATGCGAAATGAAGAAAGCAACAGAATTTTCAATCCATTCCGGTCATACAAACTTCAATATCATGAAAAAAAGAATCTATTCGTATAGAAAAAAAAATAATGAACCGACAGAGCATTTAGACAATCCATCGAGCTCTATGATTGTGTACGAATGTTAACTCCATGAGCATTTTGTAGTAGCTCGTTAAAGAGGGTTTCAATTTTCAACCAAATGGGCCCATTAAGCGTCGTGATCAAGAAATTGTCAAAATTTAAAATTATGCACGCGATAGAAAGTTTCTATTCAACCACAGCCTATTTTCTTAATTCGATATCTCCATCGTACGGTTCTCGTACGCTATCTCGGTTTATCTTGATAATTTTTTATTTTTATCCTGCTTTTGATGGTCACAAGTCATTTACTTGAAAAATATGAACCTTAATACCTAAGTTTCGTTTATTATATTATATTATATAAAGGGACTGTTTTTTTGTCGTTTTATAGCTGCGTACAGTTTGATAAAATTCTGAAATTAATTGATACGACAGTCGATAATTGTACGACGATTATTCGTCAATTTTATCAATAAATGATACTATTTTTTACCCACGTTGTATTTTATGATTATGCCCATGTTTTACTGCAGTTCAACTTATTTTTTAGTATTTTGATGATTTCATTTCATTCTTTCCCTTTTTTTTCAATTTCTGCGATATTGAATGTGCTTCTCGCGATTTCACGCAGCAAAAAATCTCATGCGTGAAAATTATGAAAATTTGTTCACCGTTTCACACAATCGAAACCATCCTACGGGCGAACATTTTTTAATTTCAAATCTGAAAATAAAAATGTAAATATCCGAATAGCAGAAGTAAATAGTGCTGGAAGCATGTTTCAAAATTGTTTATTATTCATTAAATTGACCCAAAAATTGTTTACTTCAATTTTGTTTTTCCCGTGTTTTTCTTTGGATATTGATGGAAAAATATTCTCATTGAATTTGCTCAATTTTTCAACTCGCGAAGACGACACATTGAACTCTCGATTCGATTTGTCTCGATAGCCCGATTTTTTTCCATTTTTTTCGTCCACTTATTCACTTTTCCTTTACGAAAAGATTGTGTAAAAGTTCTGACCTAAAATAGACTCGAATCCTTCCTTTTATCGGATTTCTGTATTTATCTTGATTTGATTATTTTTGTCAAAAGAGTTTATCTCTAACGCACGAAATTTCGATTTCGCAATATTTTCAGTATTCTTAAGTGTTTTTGTTGTGTTAGCTCTACGAAAAAATTGCTGAACCTCATTTCCACTACAATTTGAGACAACTTTGTAGGCTGATTTAAGGGCATTGAATCAACAACAGCTGGTTCATCAAATAATCAATTGAATCAATTAAACAGGTTAATTAAACCTGTTAAAAAGTAGAAGTTTTTGAAGAATTTTTGAAACCAAAAGATTCAAGACGTATTCCGTTAATTAATTACACCAGCAAAATACGACACAAGCGGTGAAGACTCGAGGGGTCTGAAGTGAAAATTCAATGAAAATTATTAGATTCTATGAAAATGATTATCGTCTTGTCCCTAAAAAAAAGCGAAAACAAAAAGAATCTACGATTTTTTAAAATCTTTTTCTTCTCAATGGATATGATTTTGAGAAGAAAGTTAAACATTTTTTATTTTCGAGCTCAAAATGTTTGGTACATTGCCCAATACATCAAATGATGGAATGGGTTTTTCCGCGTCACGGTGATTGACGTGTAAATGAAGCCCACTGACAATGTTACAATCGCTCAAGATTGCCTCGAATCAGATTGAGAAAAAAAATTATAATTAATCACGAATTTTAGTTTGGGTATTGTGAAATCATCGTGCGATAGCAGATTAGAAGATATAGCTCTTGAGCAGACATGATATTCACACACGTTATTGCGACAGTGGCCAAAAAGGCGTCTATCCAAATTTGTGGAACCAGATTTTGTATATACATTTAGATTGAAGATAAAAAACTAGATTAGAAGAAGGTGAGAAAAGGAAATGGAACAGAAGGAGGTGGTTAACCCTTAAAAACCAACTGGTGAAGAACCGAGATCACAGTTGCGTGGTCTGGGAACTTTGTTCTTCAATTTTTCGAACGGCTCTCAAGATTTGTTGTGGGCCCGATCGAAATCTTCCATTTTTTTTCCGTGTCCGGTGAGTAATTTTATTTTAAATAAAATTCAAACGATTTCCGTGTCGCTTTATTAATTCTTCCGTTTTTTAAATCTTCTTTAAATCTTTTAAAAAATTTCAAATCGCGGAACTAATACTCTAGTAATGTGCATTGTCATTCATCATAATGAATTTACTTTTTCAATAATTGATGCAATGAAATATTAGAACCGTGGCTGCACACCTATTTTCATCACAGCTTTTTGGACTCTTGTTCCTGCGGCTTAATTCGTGAAATTTTAACTCATCAAAATTGATTTTCAAACTTTAAAACGTTTTTAAAAGATTGTTTATTATTTAAGAGGAAATCTATCATTGTGTTTTACACTAAATTCAGAATAATGCAAAATTGGCGGTCCAGATTCGGACCAGGTTCACCCCGGACTGGGGTTCACCCAGCGACCCAGGTTCACTATAGTAAATGCATATTAATCCAAGTTATGTGCCATTATTTTTTTATAGTGACTTACTTTTCTGTCAATGAGAATTATGAAGCACTCATTTTTTTCTTCTTGTTCCAGACAAAAAATAAACAACCATGAAAACTTTCATTGTTGTATTCATGGCTGTTTTTGCTGCGTCGCAGGCCAGCGCGATGTTGGATCTCGCCAAAATCGAATGGAACGCCTTCAAGGTATATTTTTATATTTAAATTCATCAAAGAGAACGATACCAAAGTTCATGTGTCTCAGGACTATTATTATTTTTAATTACGTTCATCAGATTCAACATTCGAATAAAATTGGATTATTTTAGTTCTGTTTACGATTGAAAAAAACTTGTATGAACAAAAGTTCTTTTATTCGAAAAATTCAATACTGAAGTTGAATGTACTGATGATTCAGAGAGGACGATTATAGTTACAAAGGCCACATGTTAGTTAAACCTAAATCCTAAGAAAAATTCGAAAATTAAAATCGATCAAGCACATGTATTAAAATTTTTGATGATGTTTTGATTTCTTACTGTGAATAAATATAATAATACAATAACGATGTAATTTCGTGAACTTTATTTTGTTTGGTAACTCATTGCCTAACATTGCCAAACATAAATACATAAACTATTTATCTGAGGCGAAATATTCATCAGTTTTTTTCAATACCAATTTTCTGCTTAGATTTATTGTCCACTGTTGAATAAACTTATTTTGTGGAACTATGTAAAAACTCTGTATTACAACTTCAAAAATAACTTTTCGACTCGTCTGATTATCAACTTATTATCGCGTAAGCAACGAGATATCCCTTACAGATAATTTCGATCGTCGATTCGGTGATTCTAAAGAAATTTCGAGCAATAAAAAAGCGAAAGAATTTAACCCAATCAGCCACACATTTTTATTTGCGTGCAATTAATTTTCATTTTCTTAAACAAAAACCTTCGGTCTAAACTTTTTTTTCATTTTATAAAATTCTCTGGAGTGTGATTTTTTTATACTGTTCACATTCTTTCTACACTTATGAATCTCGGAGGGACTACGTGAAACCTAAAAAACTCGGTGTTTTTTGTTGAAACATTAGTGCAATAATCAAAAAATTGCAAAAATGTGGGACAACGTAAATCCCACTATGCCTCGAAGGGTTGATTTCGATTATTTGTGTGTAACAGTACCTAGTAGTTAGTTTCAAACATTTCTCTCCCGACTCTTATTTTAAAACGTCTCTAATAACTTTTGCACTTATTCGTAGGACGTGCTAAAATAAAGTTACTTTTTGCAGACCGTGTACAACAAAACTTACGAAAACCATGTTGAGGATCAATCGAGAATGAAAATTTTCATGGAAGCCAAACAGAAGATCGCTGAACACAATCGTAAATTCGAAGCTGGTGAAGTGTCGTACAAACTCGCAATCAACAAATTCGCTGATATGGTGAGTACACTGGTTCATTGAAATTGCTATAAATATTTATAGATTGTTATCCAAAAACCCTTACGACCTGCCAATGAATCCAAGTTTGATTCCAATCAGAGTAATCAATTTTAACTTTGGAGTATTTATGAAAGTTACCAAATAAACATTTCAAATAAAAAATTTCCTTTTTCATATTTTCTCTGCTTCAAAATGAGGCAAAAAATTTAAATATAGGTCAATTGATCGTGATCGATTTATACTTCGCGGTTAAGCTGATCATTCGGTGATCCTGTTGAAAGAATCGAATGTTTTTGTGCAGCGAAAACTTGTGGTGTTTTAAATAATTTTTTCCCATGAAAAGTGTACCTAGAAAAAAAAATGAAAAAAATGTTAACAACTGCCACTCACAAATGGGGCAAAAGTCATAAAGATTCTCATAAATTCTTTAATTGATTAGTGATCTTAGGGATGTGCCGAAATTCTCTCTCTTAGCCCAAATTTATCAATATTCAACAATTAAAAAAATATATATATCTGTAATGACTATCGAGGGTATCGAAATCGTTCAAGAGTTCAATTTTCCGACAGCGTTTGATCGATCGTAATAAAAAAAGGTTTTAGCCCACGCGGGAAAATTTTAATTTCGAAATTTGCAAGAATCTTTCTCACGATCATGGCCGGTGCATAACCCGGGGGTTATGGAAAGAAATTTTCATCCATATTTTCTATTTGGCATTGTTCCTCGTTTCAGAAAATATTTTTCCAAGGTTTAGCCTTTGATTCAAAAATTGTGTGAGAATTATTCGAGAATCGACTTGACTGTTTTTTATTTTTTTGAGCTACAAAATTTCTCTAATTTTTGATAATTTTTTGTTTATTTTGTTAACCAGGATCACGACGAATTCGTTCGAACGATGAATGGTTTCAAAAGACCATCGGCGGAACGTTTGGAATCAGAGACGGGAGAGATCCGCGCAACGTTCATACCACCCGCAAACGTCGAACTTCCGGGGCACGTCGATTGGAGAATGTTCGGTGCTGTTACAGATGTTAAAGATCAGGGACAATGTGGTTCTTGTTGGGCATTCTCAAGCGTTAGTATATTTAAGGAGCCAAATCAATCTACGACAAAAATGACTTTTTCAACGCCCACATTGATACTTTCAATCCACGAATGTTTCATAACTTCAATAATATTTGGATAAATTCATACGATCTGTATGAAATATCGCCTAATTTGCTCAATTCATTTATAAAGACTGGCTCGTTGGAAGGTCAACACTTCAGACGGACCAATCGGCTGGTTTCACTCAGTGAACAAAATCTCGTCGATTGTTCTGGAGCATACGGTAACAACGGTTGCAACGGTGGTTGGATGGATCAAGCTTTCAGATATATCAAGGACAACGGGGGCATTGATACCGAATATTCTTATCCTTATGAAGCCCAGGACGGGAGGTGCAGGTGCGTAGTTTCATTAAATTTTTTCTTTATTATGACAAGAGGAAATAAAAGGGTGAAATAACTTTGTTTCAATGAAGCAAATCCAATTGCAGGTGTAGTTGTGCTTCTACCAATTTTCAATTGTTTCCGAATTTTTCATTAAATTCTTATAAAAAATCATTATTGTTGAAGTTTCATTTTTCGGGATTTCTTATCAAGGTTTAATTTAATTTATAGACTAAACGAACTTACATAAGTTTCCATTCTTTTCGAAAGTGAAATTCGATGAGATTAAAATAGAAATGAATTTTTGGAGACAAAAATGGATATTTTGTTTTATTTTTTGTTTTTTTTTTTTTATTTTTGTTTTCATTTTATTGTATTGTAATTTTTTTACTCGCTTTTCGTGTAGATTCAATCGCAGAACCATCGGTGCCACGCAAATCGGTTACGTTGACCTAGCGCAAGGTAGTGAAGAACAATTGAAAGCGGCTGTCGCAACCGTTGGACCGATCGCGATCGCTATCGATGCTTCTGGACCGAATTTCCAATGGTATTCCTCAGGCGTCTACGACGAAATATATTGCTCCGAAAACAACTTGGATCACGGAGTGTTGGTCGTTGGATACGGAACTGAAAACGGCAGAGATTATTGGCTCGTGAAAAATAGCTGGGGCGCATATTGGGGTGAAAATGGATACATCAAAATGTCCAGGAACAGAAATAACCAATGCGGCATAGCAACTGCGGCGAGTTATCCACTCGTCTAAAGGATTTTCAGCATTTTCACCTCTAATGGGAAATTACCATTCCCTTGGGACCGATTTACGCCGAACTTTGTGTCATTTTTCGATCGATTCTATAAAAAAAAAGATTTTAATGAAATATGGATCGCGAAATACGATCGAATTTTCAGAACTATTGGCTATTTTCATTTCTTTGCAGATTCAAGTTAAAAAAATTCGGAGTTTTATTTTCATTTGAATTTTTTGAAGTTGCCAATTCAATAAATCTCATTCATTTTCCAATCATTTCGACAATACAAACTACGATGTACACGTTTTTTCATATGGTCGTTGTTTTTTTTATTTTTTTAACATTTACAAATTTCGTTTTATTATTAGTGTGATCGATATGTTATCGCATACAGCAACGTTCAATTGGAGCTTGTGACACTCGATCTCGACACCAAAATGCGACCATAACTTATTCGATACATCATTTTTGCATAGTTATTGTTCACGTGTAATAAAAAAGAAAGTCGATATATTGTATTGTTTATTGAAACAGAAACACGACTGTCAAGTTTTCCTCAGTTTTCCTTGACGATACTCCAGTGCATTAGGCTCCACAGAAACAGAAACAAAAACAGCGACGTAGCAGGGTTGAAGTGATGAGCTGCGTCGAGGGAACAATGGAAGCGAAAAAAATACATCACAGTTTCGTAATTATTGAGAAAAAACAAAGTTGACATTTTTAGTAGGCATTTAGCAACAATTTTACAAAAATATTTAAGTCATCATCGAAAATTTGGATAAAATTGACATAAGAGCATTTCGATATAGTTTTTTACTTTCAAACAAAAATGAATGATCCACAAATTTGATAGAAGTTTACGCGTGAACACATCAAAAAATAGAATAAACTGGTAGAATTGAAAACTCACTGCTCTTTCGAAATCGATGAATTACGTAGTTTTTAGCGATCGATAAAATGAATTGAGATCGTTAACATCTCTTCTTCCTGTTTTATTGGCGCTGGTTCCGATCCACGCTCTTCAGCGACTGGGCCATATGGCCATTTGACGTTTAAATCTCAAATGAAATGGTGCAAACACCATAAACCGTTAGGATAATAAGACTTTGCCAGATCTCATGTAAATCGTGTCAATCCGGTGGAAAATAACGTTTAGGCTTTCGGTAATTAATTCTTCAAATAATAAAATAGTACACACGTTTGTTTTTGAAGCAATCTTTTAATATAGCAACATAGTCAGTCTTACAATAATAAGCCAAAAATACAATCTATTATATATCAAGCCGTCAGTGCGGGAGATTAGGTGCAAAAACTCATCTCATCGTCGATTATTCGGGTTCGTCGTTATCCCGTGTTCCAACGTATATTATTTGTTTCATTTATTTTTATAATAGCATAGTAATGATGATCAGTAATAATAATAATAATGTCACAATGGTATGAGACATGCTCCCCCGATGATAAAACGTTCATTTGTAATCACTGAGAATAAAAATGGAGAATAAAAACCCATTTTCTTCCGCAATACATGCAGCGATTGTTGTTTTCATTTTGTTCATTTCTCAATCCATTTTGTGCCGTTGTTTTTTTTTCCTCATCTTTTCTTTCTCTCTCTCTCTCTCTCTCCACTCTTTGTGTCGCTGCTTGCTCCGTCCCTGTCTCTCCCTGTCTGCCACGTGATCACACACATACACTCACTCGAAGCAAGACTATTTATTATTATAATTGTGTCTGTACATTCATTCGTCCATGTTGCACCGATTTCTCCCGCTTGACGTGCGAATTAAATTTTACAATTTTACACATAATCTTCATAATATGCATTTTTATCTATACCGTTTACGTTTGTTTTTTCATTTGTTTTCGTATTTTTCATTTTGTTTTTTTTTTTTTCGACAACTTGCTTAAATTTTAGCTCTCTCATGCTCGACACGCACGCGTCGCTTGGAATTCCATATTTCACACCTCAAAACGTTGAGGATTTTTAAAAAGGCGGTCGCAACCAGCAAAGCAATGAAAATAAACACGTATTGGTAGAATGAAGTATTGGTCAAAATAAAATGACAACTAAGTTCGTCGTTACGACTAAATAAAAAGTTTACAACTTTGAATTGTTTTTCAGGCACGTACAAGCAACAATACAATGTGTCGTCATAGATGTACATCTTTCTTTCACAATATGAAAATCATGAATACCAGATCGAATATTGGAAAAGAGCAGATATAAATATAAGGACGAAATAATAAGTAAAAAAAAAAACATAGAAATTCATTACATACACGATACATTCACTCAACTGAAAACGTGACAGGGAGAGAGAATGAGTGACTGTAAGAAAGAGAGAAAGAGAGAGAGAGAGAGAGACAGAGAAATAGAGAGAAATGTTCCAAACCGTCGTTAGAAAAACAAAACGTTGAAGGGTTTTTTTTTTCTTCAAATCATTTATTCGACGAATTGAAATGATGTCCCAATGATAAACAGGATAATTGAGTTTAAACTTTCGTCGTATTAATTTTCAAGTATTTATATTTTAAAATCGTCTATAATTTACGAAATTAAATACTAACTGGACCATAATTTATAGTTTATTTTGGTGTGAGCCAAAGTATTAATGAAAAGGGACAAATTTCCGTAATATGTGAATTAACCAAAAAACTAAAGCTTCCGAGATTTATTAACAATTTTCAGAAAAAAATAAAGAAGTGACTACACTAAATCTGGCAAGAAAATAAAACCGAAAATCTCAGGCTCAAGTATGAAAAAAATGAAAAAAAAATTTGATCACTCTTTTTTTCATTACTTCCAATTTCATCAAATTTATCCTCATCCAGATTTTCGGCATTTTTTCGGTTCAACAAACCAAATGTCTAATAACGTACGTGAGGACGAGGAAGAGGAGAGGAGACAAAATGGACGATACAAATATATAGATATATTATAATATAATAGATACTTATTTGATGAAACATTTAAAGCCTTAAGTAAAATATACAGTGTCTTGTTCGTGTGTTCATTTGTATGTTTGTTCTTTTTTTTTTCAATTTTTTTACTTGTTTTTTTTATGCGCTATTTTCTTCTTACACGGTTCTCTGTGGTTGTGTGCGTTATATGCTTCGAGCCACGTGCATATTTTGTTATTATCTTTCAATTTATATTATCTCGTTTTTTAATAATTCGAGACTCTTCTTTCGCTTGGTCGACAAAGTAGCATCCATTGATGCGTTTATTTTTCATCGCACGTTCATTAAAATTTCAAATGATATTTTTGACTCAAACTGAAATATAGCAAAAGGCAGTTGTACTACTACTACTAATAATAATAATAATAATAATATTTTTCTTCGTATCAAATTTAAAAACAATGTTCAGCTATCAGTAAAAGTTTCTTCGAATTCGTTAGCGACCAAGTCTTTATTATTATTTTATACTATCAAGGGACGTGGTAGCGGCTCGACGCTAAGTATTAGAAAAAAAAACCAGCGCGAGCCGTGCCACCCTCTAATATACTCGAATATGACGGTTTTGGGAGAATTTTATAATTTTCTTTACGAAATTCCTTAGTAGGAGATATGCATTTGTGTTTTCTTTAATTTTTTATTATTTATTATTCATTTAAATAATTTTGACAATGCGTGAATGTTTCATTTTCATTTGGTTCTTTTTGTTGTTGTTAAGTGTATAAATCCGATTTCAAAAATTGAAAAATCGGAATAGAAAAAGTTGGTCACAAATGGCTGTCGCTCGAAAACGTTGCCATAAAATTGGCAGTAATGCTAAAAATAATTTGTTTCGAGGCCTTCGTTATATGCATAATGTTTACAAAAAAATGATATACTTTTGTTTAAAAAGTGGCAAAGTGAGCGAAAATATTTTGATACTCGTAATTACGTTTATTTGATACTTTCACGAAGGCCTTTAATCTGTATAAACGCTACTACATATTTCCGCGTGAGCGATTTGTCATAGAACATTGTGTGGTTTTTTTCGATGTGCTTCGTCGTGAGCGTGTTTAAAAAGAAGTCTTTCATTTTGGAAAAAAATACAAAAAAACAAATATATATATATTTATCTGACGAACTTTCTCAGCAGCAGTATTATTATTTAGCGATCGCAGGCTTATTATTTTGATAGTAGAAATAGCGATAATTGGATTTAGTCGAAGAGTGATTAATAGATTTAAAAAAATGTATTTTGTCCCCCTCCTCGTTTCAGCGGATATTGATTAATTTGTAATAGAAAGTATGTTGTATAGTTTTTTTTAGTCGTCTTCGTTTTGTTTTCAATATATTTAGTAGTTTGTATGTAAATATTTTTCATGACATTTGTTTTCTGGTATCATTATTATTATTACTATTTTTTTCATCATCATCTCCTGACTATCGCATTTTTTCAATGAAAAATTAAACTGATATCTATTTTCATCCGGTCTTGGCGCTCATCATCGCACTCATGGTATTAAAAATAAAAACGCGTTTTTTTTTTGTTATTTGCCTCAATGTTCGTTTTCGTTATTCATCTGTTCTAATTTTGTTCACTGCAAACTACTATTGTGGACCACGTCAAAATTGATATTTATTTGGTTGATTACTTATCTTAGCTCCCACACGCCTTTTCGATATTTTTTTCAGTTTAATTTTCTTTTTCCCTCTTTCGCAAAGTCTGCGGCAATTTCTCACATTTCTTTTTCTTTTTTTTTCGTTACTTAGCCAAAAGATGTTGTTCGTTGGTTTTTATTTTAGAGCTCGAAACAATTTCGTACGACTCGGAACAAATGTTGAAAAAAAAATATCAAATTCTTCCCTCCGTGTTTTCATGTGTCGTGTCTTTTATTTTTCTTTTTTTTTCCTTTCTCTTATACCCTACGCTCTTGCCTCGATCACGACGTCGACTTCGCGTTTAATTCTCGTCAGCTCCGTTGGTAATTCAACTTGATTCCTTTTCCTTCGAATCTGTAGAAGTAATTTCTTTTTTAATTTTCATTCTGGGTTTTATAGGTCAAAATTACTGATGTGAAAATCTTCAAATTATCAAACACAATTAAAGACCATATATGAAACAAGTTTTTTTATGTACCGCTGTCAGATTTATCCTCAGACGTTCCATTTGTCAATTCGGGTTCCTTCTTTTTCTCGCCTTCCTCCGAATCGACGCTCGACGCTTTCTTGTCCTCCTGATTGGCCGCTTTCTTGTCTTTGCCTTTGCCCTTCGCTGGTGTCATTGGTTTTGGTTTCGGCTCGAGACTCGGATCAAGCACGATCTTGCCGATGTTCTTGCGGTCGTGCATCTTCTGCATCGCCTCTGGTACATCTTCGAGTGCCCACGTCGAGTCAACGCGTGGCTTTATCTTTCCATCAGCCCATAATTGATACACCTGTTTCACTGCTCTCCTCACGAATGCGTGAGCACCGTGCTGATGCATCAAACGACGGAGATTCAGTCCCGACAAAGTTTTGTTGTCCTCGAACAGCTTGATCGGTGACACTTTGTCCATCGTCCACCACTGTACAATAAACAATAAATAAAAAATTATAGAATAGAAAATTAATAATAATATTAAAACCGACATCAATCAATGATTGTGAATCAATTATTGAAGAATTGTCATTTTTTCTCTCCCAATTGCACCTTTCAGAGATGAAATTCACGAGAATAAAGCATCTTTTTTTAAACTTACGTATCGGGCAACAGAGAAGAAACTTTTCGTTTCGCCCGTCACGACGTTGCTTGATCCGTAAAGAACATATTTTCCCATGGGTTTCAGTAAGGCAAATCCTCTGTTCCACTCCTCACCACCAACGCAGTCAAGCACAATATCAACACCCTCGGGAGATACTCTGAAAACGGAAAAAAATAAATAAGCAAAATATTTCAAGAAATGACTCAACTATTCGGCAAACTCGACTGAACTGACGTATTTTTAGAAATATAGAAAATAATAAATTATCGATACTCGCGATACAAATGTGGTTACGGGAATGTTCATTACTTCAAAGATATTGTAATCGAATGATAAATTGGACTTTTCCTGGATTCTTACTTTCTCACTTCATGACTGTAGTCACTGCCACGTTCGAGGAGATGATCAATCGTACCGACCGTCTTGAGCTCCTCGTGCTTTGATTTGCTGCAAACACCAAAGATCGTGACGTCTTCAACAGTCTTTGCCAATTGCACAACAGCCTGGCCCTGGAATGAAAAAACGCACGCAACAATTAAACAATGTTATAACTTCGAGATGACGTAATATTATATCTTATGATGAGAAATTTTTGCGAATATTGTTATGTATTAGAAATAATTCAAGTTAATACGTGATCATGTTCGCGAACGTCATATTAAATGAGATAAAAACACAATTCATCCAAACTGTGAAATATTTGCTAAAGGTGTCTACAAATTGATTGTAACGTTTTGCCTATTGATTTTATTTTATGTTCAATTCATGGTCGTTGTTACCATTCTCGAATCGTTTTCAATCGATTAAAAAAAAATTTCAAGTTTTCGAGTTACAAATCTCCTGTCCATCAAAATTGGTTTTGAATTATCAACTTTCAATTGGACACAAAGTAGACATCCTTTTTCTTCTTCAGGAAACAATATTATTCTCGTTATTTGGTCGAAGAAAATATAGAAATCTGGACAAAAGGAGACGTTTTTTAAATATCCTGTACTAAGGTGACGAAATATTATAATTTGCAAATAATTAGATTTTTGAATCATAACGCGGTAGGTGTTCCCAAGATTGCTAAATTTTTTTAAAAGACCGACGTGTTATCTGAGCTGATGATTTAAACGAAATAAAAATTGTAAAGGAACGAATCACGGTTTTTCATTCATAAAGACGCTTTCATAAGTGCGCAAGGCCGGACAGTCGAGACTGTGTGGTCTGTATCAAGCTCTAAAAAGATGAGGATGCTGAAGGGAGACTAAGATAAAAGAAGAAAAAAAACTCAAGGAATCCATTAACCCTACGAGAATTTTCAACAAAAGTAGGCATTCATTATTTCCGAGAAGAGCATGCAGTATACTTTTTCGAGGCTTTTGTTAGTATTCTTCGATATCAAACTGACCAAATCGGAAGAATTGTGATAAAAGCGAAAATGTAATCGGCGAAGTAAGCTCCATGAAAATGGTCACAGACGTTGGGAATATTCTATCAAGAAAAATTTCGTCTTCTGTGAAAATGGATAATCAACCCATCCACGTTGAACGAATAGAATTAAAAATTACATGAACATTAACGAAGTAGAAATTGATTGATTTTTATTGTTCTTATTTCTTCATTAGATCGAGAGATTCAACGGCCTTTCTGCTCAACTTTTGTAATGTGTAATCCTAAAAAATTATTATCCCTGTGAAAACGTTTTTCAAGAGCCACGTGGCAAGTTGAGCCAGCAGAAAAGCCGAGCTCAGACGGGCGCGGTCGAGTTCCGCGGGAGAGAGTGGTCGATGACCAGGCTATATAGAGCGCACTATCGAATAAACGTGAGTTAGATGAAAATTCACGTTTATTTTAGGTTGAAAAAGCTTGGAATTCTGATATTGCAATTCCGACTAAATTTGTTACTTCTAGAAAGGTAAAAAAAATCTTTTTGCATGAATGTTCATTCCGGTAAAACGTGCTCAGTAATCATAAATATATTCAAGGATAAGGATAACACATTGAGTAACTACGGTTCTCCTCAAACATTCAGGATTTCATGGTTTCAACTCCCACAATTGAAAACTTGCTTAGAAGAAAAAAAAATTCCTATCTTCGTCATGGAAACGCTAAAAATGTCTTTTTCAAGAAACTTCGAAGATTCTATTTGATGAAATGAAGGCTAATTATTCACAACCATTTCTACAAATGTTCGTCAATTAAAAATCAAATCAATCCGTTTTCTTTTCAGATTTATTGAGATTCCATAATCAAATACTAACCGACCACGACTTTATCAGCTACCGCTCTCTTCGTTATGAAAAAACGAAGAAAATGGTATACCATAACACCTCAATATCGCCTGTGGTTAACATTATGTGCTAAAGAGAAGATTGGGTCGTTTTCGACTCCGTTGTAGGGTTTACATTCCGAAAAAAAGATTGTCAGGGTCGAGATTTAAACAGTAGGACTATATGTTAAGAAAATAGGAGATGTTTTGGAAAACTTTGACTCTGAAATAAGTTTCAATCGATGGAAGATTATCAGAACTTATTATAAATCATTCAACACTGATGTTAAATCGCGATAATGCATCGCAATAGATATTTCAACAGAGGAAATGTCCGCGCAAAGATCTATACGGCGTAAAATAGTTCGAGACGTTGGAGGGTGGGCGTAGGTGGGATTGCGAGTTGCCAGGCAACGGGTACGTCAGCATGAATACCACGTCGCCTGGTGGCGCTAGTGCGGACCACGACTCAGCATCCCTTATCCTCCTGTTCCTCATCCACCCCCTCGGTTCCTCATTCACGGAGAGGATGGGAGTTGGTTTTTTCCATTTTCCCAACTTCCGTTCGTAGACCCGCCGAACGTTTCGCCCATGGGTAGGTCTTGCGGTGGGAGGCCAGGGAGAACGTGTAGTAGTAACCTGTTGAACAGTATTGATCGGTCGGGGCGAATCTTGGGCGATGCCGGCTCGCCAAGTAGAATTTGCGAAACTAACCGTCGCGCAAACTTTTCATCGTAGAGATTGTACCAGAAAATTTCATCAAAATTGAAACAACAATAAAAAAAACAACCAGTGCAATTATTCGTAAACAAAATTCAATAGAAAAAACGGAGAGGATTTTTTTTGTTGCTCGAAAACACTGACATTAAATAATGAATTTTATGTTTTTTTTTCTAAGTGTTCAACAAATTAAAAACGACGAAAGGTTTTACGTTGTGAAAAACCGAATGAGAAATTCCTCAAACGCTTTTTTTTACGTAATTTATAGACTTTCGTCTTTTTTGAACGCTAGAATTTTTAATATCGCACAATTAGAAAGTATTTATTGTATTTCCTTGTGCTGCCTTTGATAGCATTAGTTTGAAGCTTGAAGAATTTTTTTTTACTCGATTTTTTTCGTGTTACTTAGTTTTTTCGTCATCAACGATTCTGAATGGATTTCATTTTCAATAGACATTCGACGAATGAAAAGCTTTTGAGGGTATGTAATACACGTATCAAGTCCATGCGGCTGTCTAGTTGTCGCGGGATTTTTGTGCCCTTAGCCACGTCTCGTTAAGTTTCATTGGATAATTAAGGACTGGCATGTGGTGAAACGAGAAGCCATATAGTACTCTCGTTGAATCCCTCTCGTTCTGTGCTCCTTTAACACGTACAGGCGCACTCACAGCATGACTATGTGACGGTCACTCGTGCTCGTTCGCATAGTTCGAATCCCTGACAATTGACGTCGCCCTTTCAATTCCTTTCTCTCTCTCTCTCGCTCTATCACTCTCTTTCTCAAACTCTCACTCATCCATGTCCTTAGTGAGAGTCCCATATATCGCGTTGTGTGAGAGTCACTACCAGACGACGAATGTGTTAAGAAATTTGTCTAAATAAGAAAACCCAGACATTCTCAGGCATTCGTATTTAAAAAAAAATGCATCAACTTCCACTGAAAACAATTCTAGCGAACGGAATTTCGTTAACGGAGTTTGAAACCGAGTTTATTTCGAGACAGTTCTGTCAGTATCGATTGTGCCGGTGGTCGAAAGCACTGTTGCTACTCGAACGCACTGTTTTCATCGTTCGCTTATGATTTTCACAGAAATACTTCTAAAAACAGATAAAAATTAATGTCTCGACTGTCTGTAATTACTTAGCCACAATCTTTTTATTTAAACTGTCAGTTCTTTCAATGATTTTGTAATTTTAATAAATATGGACAAGTGTTTCGATAACGATTCCATCTACTTGAGACTTTGATGTATTTTTTTAAATGCCAGATCAAAAAGCAGATATTTTATCAGTCGTAAATCTGTTAGTGAACTACGATTCGATCGTTCAATGAATTATCAATTTTAGAAAAGGACATTGTGGGATTTATTTTAAAAAAAACTTTGTTCAGCATCTCGTTGTAGAGTTATTTACAATGAGCAGAAATATTTTGATATTAATAATACGTACCACACCACCTCCGGCACTGTGCAGCAGGAGACTCTTGCCAGGCGTGAGACAAGTCAAGTCGAACAGTAATATGTAGGCGACGGTGTAATTCATGGTGATCGCTGCAGCATCCAAGTAACTCATACCTTCTGGCAAAGCGAAAACCGATGTTGCTGGAACCGCGACAAGCTCAGACCAAGCTTTGTGGTCCGGCAAAGCGACAACACGATCACCGACCTAAAAAAATAAAAAAATAAAAATTTACTCTCAATGATACCGCAAATACTGACGTACGAGAGACCATCATTCATTGCCTTCCGCCTCGGTTGTAGCTCTAACGAAAAGATTTTAAGAAAAAATGAGACTTAGAATCTCATGAAAATACAGTAAAAGACTATAAATTGTAATAAAATATTAAACTTTCCTTCAATTCACTCGAGTTTCTTGGTAATTTTGTAAATAATAATAACGAAGCTTAAAAATGGTGAATATTTTTTTGTACGAGAGTATCAAAGACCACATTATTTGTGATTAAACAATTTTGATCAATATTATTCAACTTTTTGTAATAATTAAAATCAAGGATATTATGTGAAATTTCTGGGAAATGTAAAGTTAATGATTTTGAGTGATTTTCTTGAAAATATTGAGGTAAAATCATTAAAATTTCGAAAACAAAGAGCCGTGACTGATAGAAAATTTATGAATTTTTCTATCAGAATAAGAACGAAGAGTCGCACAAAACTTTCAGTTTTAAACACTAAGAAAATTTGGTGTTAAAGTTAGTTCGAAAATTCCATTAAAAAAAGAAAAGGAACATAGAGAAAATAGGAACCGAAAAAAGTAGAACTAAGCCTCCGGATAGAGCCGTAAAAAAGCTTTTTAGGTTCGCGACCCCTGTATCCTCTCCGGGGATCCTCAGTTCAACCACCCCGACGACCAGGTCATTTACACGTGTACTTTCGTGGCCGCGACCCTGAGACTCACACGAACGAAGCGGGGTCGAATGGAATATGGCCGAAGGTGCTTGATACTCCCTCTTCGATATCGTACCAAGGGTTGCGTTATGTTCTTTTCTATCTCAATGGTGATAGTAAAATTCTTTTTATGTTTCAATAGAAATTAAAGATATCGATACGTAATCAAAGTAAATTTACTTAATGAACAATCTCTTCCGAAAAATATGGCGGAATTACGAAAATTCAGAAGCAAAAAAAAACCATTCTTTTCCATTTAAACGAAAGAATACTTTTTTTTTTTACAACAAATGCAATTAACTCGATAAAAGAGAAAAATTGTGATAAAACAAGAAATCAATAATTTTAAGGTATTTCGCTCAATTTTAAAAACAGCCTCATGCTAGAAAGTCTTTTTTAGAGTTTTTAAATATTATTATGATGCCCTTTTCACCTAGTAATTTTCTATTTCGTTTGTTATTTAAGGATAAGCTCGTTTTACGTATCAGAAACAGAATTATGTTTAAAAATGTTTCATTTATTCCTAATAAATTATTTAATAAGCTGTTTGTGATTAAATCATATCACAATCAAAATTCAAATCAGTTGAAAAATCGAAAGGGTGACAAAAAAAAGGTTTTTTCCAACACTTTTAAATATTTTTCTCAACGACGTTAATATACGTTTCCAATGAGATGAAGAAATTCACAAATCGTCTTATCGTTTTTCTAACCACGTAAAAATGACGAAACGAATGAAATAATAAAAGAACATCTGGATCTCTTATTTTTTGTCATAAATGAAAAAAAAATGATTAAAAAGAAAACGACGAGAAAAACCAAGACGACGAAAAAAATAAGTTCCGGAGGTTCGCCTTCATTCTGGCAAGAATAATGGCGATAAAGGTCTCTGAGGAAATGTAATTTCGTTGAGGGTGGTCTCAAAGTAGAAGCGAATCGAGGAATATCCTGCTTGATAACATTGAGGAATGATGTAAGAATGAAAGTAGCAAACTAGTTTACTTAAGACAAGAAAAAAACTGCTCTCAATCGACGTTCATGTCATGGAATTTTATTCCATTACAGACGGTTCGTTTTTTCTTCTACTATTTGAAATGTCTTTGGATTATAAGGAAAATTGATATTAAGATTTTTCTATCGTACTTTGAAGTTTTCCACTCCCTCGCCAACTGCTTCAATGTCACCGGAACACTCGGAGCCCATGATGAACGGAGTTTTTGGTGGCGAATCGATGACTCCCTGTCTTGCCATAAGATCTTGGAAATTGAGACCACTGAAACATTGAATAAAGAGAAACCAAATTGAAATATTTGAAGAATACTTATTATCTAAAAATGTGTTTACAAAAAGTACTTTTTTTCAAGATTTTTTCAATAACTTGTAATTAAATCAAATTCATTTTTTTCTGTCTCACAAAGCTCTTTGATTCTTAATAAATACTCATCTTCAAACGAAATATTTTTCTATTTCCGGTCAATGGAATGGCTAATTTTTTAGTTTTCAGTGGAGACAAAAGTTTTGTACAAATTCAACGAGCACGAGCTCGCGAAAAATCTCATAAAAAATGTTTATTATCATTATTATTGTAGAAGTTTGAATAAAATGGTTGCATTTCGTCGGTTGTACCGAAACTCCTTAAGAGACCCCAATGGAAATTCAAGTTTGAAAGTCGAACTTTCCAGAGAGTTTGAAAAATGAGAAAAATGCTTTACAAAAGTAAAATTTGGACTGAGTCATAAAGATCTGTATAAAAAAAGCGTATTACAAAGCTTTACGACCATTTAAGAAAACATTCTGAAACGACGTTAAACAGAGATCTATGTATAAATTCTTACTTTCAAAACAAAAGTTTGAAGCTTTCGAGGCGGGGTCCGACGAGATTGCCAAAAATGAGTTCTAAAAATGTCATGTAAACTCCATTGAAAATTCGATTCGCTCGTACGATTCTGAGAAGTGTACGTGACGACGAGTATTCGTCGGGCTTGCGGGAAATATATTGACACCCTTATTTAGTGCGCACGTGGGCGGAAGAGGGAAAAAAATGAGGGGGTTAAAATAGACTTCTCCACATGGCAACCAGGAAATCCCCTTGCCCTTAACTCTTTATTTTGACCTTATCCC
The DNA here is from genome assembly GCA_013761285.1 of Campoletis sonorensis. Taxonomy (NCBI): domain Eukaryota; kingdom Metazoa; phylum Arthropoda; class Insecta; order Hymenoptera; family Ichneumonidae; genus Campoletis; species Campoletis sonorensis. The sequence continues at coordinate 710,981 of JACEOJ010000090.1, forward strand.
CACCAGTTTATCTCTCGCAATAGAGCGATACGTACTCCGAGTACTTTTCGTACTCGTCGTTTAATACACGTTTCTCATATTTTCCAGTGTATACAGCAAAAGGGACGTGAGCAGCAGTACATAGAGGGGTGAAGTTGAAGGCGCCGCAACGACCAGACGCAAAACTCATGCCTGGCGTCACACGCAAAACTCGTTGGGAACGGAGAGAGAAAGGGAGAGCGCGAAAATGACGCTGGTTTACTCACACATATGCAATTTAAATTTTCACTATGCAATCACAAATTGTGGATATAAACTTTGATACTGCGTCAAAAGACTACGACGTGAATGGTTTTTTTTTTGTTACAGTATTATTTATTGGTGACGATGCGATTGAAAATACAATAATTAATGAAAGTTACAATGATCATTCAACTGAAAATAGTCCAACAATTTATTCATCATTATGCTAATTGGCTGTGAATTGGCTAATAAAAAATATCGAAAATTCAATTTTCAATAATTCATTTTTCGAGACTGATCAATAAAAAAGATAATGATATTGAAGTTTTTTATAATTGGAGCTCGATGATTTTTTTTTTTCATTCTTTTTTATTTTTATTTTTTCATTTTTGGTATCGTCTTAATTTTTCTAGTACGTTTTCGGTCGGTTATAAACTATGAAGGATTTTCATAGCATTCCAACGATGCCAACTCCAACATCATAAAAGATTGTGAGACTCGATAAAATTGGATCGGTTCGTTAAATCGATATTCTCACAAAACCTGATGCGAAAAATGAGCCCGTGTCATTTTCTTTGTTAACCCTTGCAGTGAGGGTCAAGGAAAAAAACAGTCTAATTATAAACGTCACGTTATTTTACGAACTTGAGACACGCGACGAAGTGTTCGTCCTGTACAATTGCGGCAATATGCGACAACCATTTAGACTTGTTTTTAAGAGTTTTATGAGAAACTGATTAAACGATTGTATGCTATGCAAAAATACAAAATTGCTATTGAGATTTAACTCGTTAAAAAAAAAAAAAAAAAAAGTCAACAAAAATCTCGACTTTTTTTAAAGCGTTATCGATGGGAGATGATGGGGAATGACTGGATGAATGGAGATCGGAATGTGCGATTGAGATATGTGACCGTAACCCTCAGTTAAGCGAATCTATTTATAAAATATTGCTCTCTCGCTCTCTTCCTCTCTCGTCGATTTATAGTCAGCTACTCTTATAAATGAGCCGAGTTATATCGTTCACTGATGTTCTATTAATAATGGAGGGAGCAGAAGGAAAAAAAGTGAATATCACATGAAGGAATTCGAACGAATTAATAGCTCCTTCAATCGTGAAGCGAACTATATGCCTGAAAAAATATATGAAAGCGTCTCAAGTGCTAAAATATAGTAACCATTCACGTCCAATGATCCCCACTTTTTCCCCGCGTTCCTAATCGTCCTAGTCTTCCGTTTGTTTGTTTTTCTATTCGCTCTCCTTTGTACTAATAATTTTATGATATTTCCAACAGAGTTACGATGACCGAATGCATACATTGCAAATTTCGCGATTTGACAAACTCGAACATTATTTCTTTTTTACATCAGCGTCCAATTTACTTGTCGAACTTTTTTCGAAATATTTTCTCATGAATGTCATTTGATGGTTTCCATTTTATTTCATCATCAGACAATGTAAAATAACTGTTTTTGCTGTTCAAATTTCAAAAGAATTCATTGCTTTTATTCGTGTTGATAAGTGAATTTTTTTTTTTTTTTTTTTAAACGAAGAATTTTTTATTCGAAACGTTATAAAAACAGGTACTGGGCTCTGCATTGTTTTCGTAAAGTCGAGCAAGTTGTATTTTAATTTTCTTATCACTGACGACTATCATTATGCTGCAGACAGAAAAATATGTAAAAACCCAAAATGGCAAATGCAGGAATTAACACAAAGTGGTGAATTTGAAACTAACAAAACATCAAAATAAATATAATCATAATTATTAATATATCAGATTAGTCAATTGTCTTATAGGTTTTTGAATGTTTTTGCAAAATGGAAATGAAAAAAAGTAAAAATGCAAGAATTTTCAAGTAATTGAATATGAAAAGTTTGAACGATCAATTTTTTAAATTATTATTGTTTTCACGTTGCTAAATGTTGAGAAAATTTGTTGTCCGAATTCTACGAATGACGAAAAATATATGAAGATAAATGTGATCGCGCGCTCTAGGGGGTCGGTTCCGGCGCCGATAACTTTAAACCATGTTTTCTGCGGAACGTGATTTCCGTGAATTTTCTTTCCATGACACAGAAAAACTTAATTTTTTTTCGCTATTAATTCAGAATGTTCTACAAAACAAATCGCAAGTGTAAATATTAATAGAACACAATTTCGTTGTAAAAAGTCCATGAAAACTTACAGGATCGTTGATCTAATTCGGTCCCAAGAATTCACATACATTTTTATTTTACATTTACTATTTACGATGTATTTTGGTGTGGAACTAAACGTATCGAAGAATTTGACCTTGCACATGCTCACGAAGCGACATAGCCTCTAATTAAACGATAATAAATAATAGAGGGAAATGCTATCTTTCATGACGTTACATAAACGGAAACTCGTCGCCTGTTGTACGAAAGATATATTGTGTTTGATCGTCAGAACGATCGACAATGAAATTATCCGAGAAAATGAGTAGGTTGAGTAAATAATCAAAAAAAAAATGAAGAAACAACAAAATCAAATGCTGGAACAAAAGGACATCGTATTTTCTTAACGTTTCTGAAATGCTTTATATTTTCCAAAACCTGATATAATGGGACCCAGAATAATGATGTTGTGCTTGACTACAATAATTGAACAATGTTTTTTGCCGTTTTTTGTTTTTTTTTAGAAACTAAATCCACTAGGAAAATTGTTGATTACAAAAATTTTGAAAATGATTTAGAAAAAAATCATTTTTCAATGCCTCGATGTGAACGACGATAATTTAAATAAAGCTAATTATTCAATTGCAGTCATATGGTTTAATAATAATAATAATAATAATAATAATAATAATAATAATAATAATAAATAAACGATATTTCAACGATAAATAAGTATGAATCGTCAAAAAAAAAGCTAGAGCCTTATTGAGAGAATGAGAATCTAAAATATTTGAGAAGAAAAAAGCTGTGGCTTGGTCGTAAAAGTTTTGGATTGGGGGATATTCTATTTTCAGGATCGTTCAAGTACATATCGTTGTTGTTGCGATGACGTACAAGAGGAGGAAAATGGTCTTAATCAGCGAATGAAATCGAACAGAAATAAAATCATATCGACCAGTACATGGCACAGTTGAAACAACTATCGCGTACGTAAGTACGGCTTAAAGAATATGAGCAGAAAAATAGAGCTTATGCAGGGCAAAACTCGTTATATTTTTTTTTCGGTATCAACAGTAATAGCGATTGTACAATGCTCTATAGACCTAGATATATATATATATTTTTTTTTTTCTTGACACTCGGAGTCAGCCGTCTCATATGACGAGGCGATTGTTTTGTTTTGCATCTGAGGATCAAGAGTCCCGAAGACGATTAGTAATAGAGAATATTAATACGTTAAATCTTAGTCGTTCGTCATCGTAGTCTGGTTAGAATAATAATCGTTCGAAAAATGATTCTCATAATTAATACTACTTCGAGGTGAGGACATTAAAATGAAGAAATTTTTTTTATTCCTTTAAACAACAGTACTGTGTACAAAAATATTGTAAAAAAAATGTAGTATTTGATAAACACTAGCAGATTTGAGTATGAATTATTTTAGGCTTTGAAGTATTCGGCTTCTTTAAAATACGTTGAAAAATATATTTCATGTAATTTAATTCTCGTTAACTTGTTAATTGTTCGGAAACTTTAATAACGCTTGTTTCCCATTCATTTGGTGATTCATCTTTATCACATTATAATCCTGAGACTAGATTAAAATATTTATTTGTGACAGTGAAGCGAAAGAAAAATGTATAGACAGGAATGCATAAAAGAGCGGAAAAAGCGGGAGAAAGTTGAATGTGAAGAAAGCTTCTCCCTCGACATTCGAGAACAGAGTTTAGAGAAAAAGAGACGGAAAGAGATTGCGTCCGGCTTAATTCTTTTAAATTGCGTCAAATTGAGAGGAATAATTTTCTCTATTCTTGTCCGGTCAATTGGTGAGACGAAAGAGCGTCGGCGGACAACACGCGAGGCGAGCTAGTTTAGCTACGACTCCTCGAGACGTTATCGTGTCTCAGTCAACCCCCTTCTCTGATCCTTTTTCCCGTCCGTTTCATCTTTGTCTGTCTGTCTGTCTCTCTCTCTCTCTCTCTTTTTCTTTCTCCACCTCACTCCCTCCCGTTCTTTTTCTGCTCGACAAATTTCATTTTCAACTTCCTTCCGACAATACACAATTTCATCGTAATTAAAAAAGTTTTTCTCTAAATGTGATTAAGGGGGAACACCACTGTAGGATTTTGAAAAAATCGTTTCTTTTTGTCTGCTTAAACGATACCCCAGGGTCATAAAAATTATATCCAATGGGTCCTATGGTCAAAACAGGCATAGCTGATTACAGGTAAAACAAAATTTTCGAAGATGTAAATACTCAGTAACTTTAAACGCGTTTTTCTCAAAACTAACTTTTCTATCGACAACCACTCGATGGATTGCTTAGAAATTTCGATTGTAGCTTCACAATCATATTATCTAAAGAAGCACATAGCCGTTTTTGGATTAAATGAAAACTTTTTTTTTTTATAAATAATTTACTGCAGATTTTAAGTTCTAATACGTGAACATTTTAATAAACCGGTGGCATTTTAACAAAAATCGATTAATAGAAAAACTTCTATGTACTTCTTTAGCCAATAACATGTACTTCAAGAAAAACATTGTTGAACTATTCCAACTCTCATACTCTCGACGCCACAATTCCGCTCGTAAAGATATTATAAAAAGAAAGACGTTCTTGTAGTTTCCCTGTTACCACCATTTTGCCTAAAAACTGTAATAAAAAAATTTGTTTACATACGTCAATATGTGTTTACTGAACCCTGAATAAAAAAACCCGATTCCTTTAACCATATCTTAAAAAAAAAAATGTAGGCCTCTTCGCTGGCGCTGGAGTGGTGCTACCCCTCAACACAAATTGAATTATCATTTTTTTCAATTTGTTCGAGTGCGAAAGATTAAAAAGAATTTCATTGCACGTTGTTTATTTGATGTTTTTAGACTTGTGATCGAGCCAAATATAAATCATTCGGAGAGCGAACAATTAATAGGACAAGTTTCATTCCTAATTCTTTATATTATTATTTTAAGCTTGTTTTTGATAAAATTGACAAAAAAAAAGAAAAAAAACTCATAACAGATAAGTTTTACGATTTATCAGACATGATGTTGGAAAACCATTGATCGGTTGGTAGGGGAGAAAAATAGTAGAAGAGCAAGGTAGAAGGAACACGCAGAGACAGTGAGGCGCCCGACACATCGACGCTTATTCTCATCCTCTTCCCCCCTCGTTCTTACCGTATAGAGAGTATGTACATATACTTTTTAATATTGGTAGCTTGAGTGTCTACGGGTCGTCTGAAATTGAACACTAATATTTGCTCATACAGTGTGTTCAAAAACTTGTTAATATTTTCATAAACATTTATCTATAATTTAAATTTCTTTATATTATGCAATGAAATGTATTCATAATAAGAAAAACGATTGACATTTGATAAAAGATCGACTATCAATTTCGATTTTACACAATTGTATTTTTTTTTTTTTTTTTACAACGGTATATTTCAAAGAATGAAAAATATTCACTCTAATCTGTGTTATCGGTTGATGTTTTTTATTCACGAATTTTTATTATTCGTTATAAAAAATCTTTGTACCGTTCCAACATAAATTGTTAACGGAGGCTCGATCGTACTTTGATAAGATTTTCACGACACCCTTTACATCGAAAGTATCAAGAATTCTAGTCGCGTGACCCAAGTCACCAGGCTTGCGAGTGCTGCCGGCGACACCGATGGCGACCTCAGGGATTTGTACCTGAACTACTTGCGCTGAAGCGAAGAATATTGAGGGGGAAGACAGAATGGCAGACCAATTTGTATCTAAAGGGAGAGTGAAAGAGAGAAAGCCCTATTTTCTGCCTGATAGCCTCGCTGCACGAATATACGGATTACGTATATATGTTTTATTCTCTGTAATGTTAAATCTATGTGTATATCGTGTAACAACTGAGTTGATACGAAATTAGGCAATGACGTCTTTGTACGTAAGTTTATACATATATATAAATTCATAGACTCTGTTGCTCCAACTTTCGATTTCTCTGACAAACTTTATGACCGGGATAACCTAAAACTTATCCCTGACTAACTTTAGCCATCAAACTTTATCCGCCACGTCGACTACCCTTTTCACTATAATCCTTTTTCAAGCTCCACGAAATCTGAATTCACAAATAATTTGTTGTTGCCACGTATAGTTATTCCACATTAATCCATTTTTTTTTCACACACACAGAGAAAACGAAATACTGTACTTTTCTGTCTTTACGGAATATGAGAATTCAGACAAAATTTATTATGAGGCATAGTTAATTTGGATTGGTTGCAAAAGATATTATGCCTCGTGGTACATTTTCACTTGATTCTCATATTCTGTAAAAAGTTTAAAAGATATTTTGAAAGTTTTTTTTTTGTGATTTTGCGTGCAAGTTAATTTCTACATAAAATTTTTAATTATACGTAATATTGGACTGAGATAATTTAATTGAAGGCGAAGCGGGAACTTTGAGTTTTTGGATATTTTTTCTTGTGAAAATATGATTTTTGTACATTTCTATAAAATTCTACATTGTTTACAGCGGAAATTTACAAAAAAATCAAAGTTGCCTCCATTTCTGCTCCCGAAATGAAAGATTTTCAAATTCAATTTAATTTGGAGCAACCTTAATTGATTTGTACAGTTAGTGCGTTTTAACGTTTCATAAAAAATTATTAGAATTTCAATGTAATAAAAGAAAATGATTTTGTATATTTCGAGTTGAAATTTTGAATGTACATCAAAATAAAACGTTGCCTTTTGATATATTAAGGTCCCATTAAAAGTGTAATAGACAAAAAAAGCCAAATTTTTTGCACAGGTCGATAATAATGTCCTCGCAATACAGGCAAATTTTCATCAACACAATATTATGATTGGCTCTTCGTCAGCACCGGAGGATCGCAATCTGAATGAAGAATAAAGTAATTTGAAAGACCTGATAAAGTCGATTGCGAAAAATGATTTAATTGTTGATTGACTACAGCATAAAGAAAAACGTTTGTGAATCATAAATATATGCGTCACATGATATTATGGAATTTAAAGAAATGAATAATCGATAACGCATAGCTTTTATGCGAAAAAAAATAATTATGTGGTTGTTCGCTATCAGTCATTCCACGATATGGGAGAGGAGGCGAGAAAATAGACATCCGCGACGGGGATGGAATACGTGACTCATTCACCGAGTACGCGAAATGCTCGTTGTGAATCATCTCGATTAAAGTTTGAGCGAGTAAAGCGTCGCGCGGATCGATTTTCCGTCGTCTACGTACATACATAGAACACATCCAGACGTAACTGGCTAGACGTTTTTCTCGCAATATCTGCTGCATAATCGGCTTTTCTTTTATATGCCACAGACTATTTTTTTTTTTTTTTCACTTTTTTTTTCAATTAAAATTGAGCGTTCTTTTCTTTCAATTATTATGTTTTCGATTGAATCGAATCCTAAGATAATATTTAATTTCTTAAATTTAATTACTTTTTCTCAATGAGTTACTTCGACGTTTTTTCCCACAAATATTCATCAAATTTATCCTGACAGCTAATATTTTTGATATTAATATTTAATCCTTTGAGTCAGAATGGAATTCTTGAAAAAAAAAAAAAATTAAGTATGATGGCTGTTATTTTACTAAAATTTGCACAGAAACCCCATGAACTTTCTATCTTCATATAAATAATAAAAGAATATAAATGAAGGTAACACGATAAGCATTTTATTCCGTCACTACATTGAATCCATTGTCTACTGATGTTTAATTGAAATTTCTTTTATTAAACTTTCCTGCTTTAATTAATAGATTTCTAATTTATTAGTGTAGACGATGATTATTTTTTTCTTTTTCAATTTGATACGCAACGCGACTAGGTTGCATAACATATACGTTCACTGTGCGGTATTCATGTTTGATTATTTTTTATTTATTTTATCCCCGCACGTTATGTATTCGCAAATTTGTGATGGAAAAAAAACTTAGATTCCATTTTTTTTTTTGAAAACATCGTATGCAAGGATCAAAACCATGTGAGATAACGGTTTTTACTTAATTCATTTTTTGCACCGGGCTCATTTTTTTTTCTGGCAGTATATTTTAATCGATTTTTTATTTTCGTTGGCTCCATTTTGTTTGCTTGCGCGGTTGCGATACGGCTCGAATTGCAAGTGATATAGTGATGCTCCTGTGACCTTAGATAACTTATTATTATTTTCTCGTCGTTGCATACGAACTGCATTGCTCGTATTGATTCCAAAATGTTATTATTATCATTTTTTTTTCGATATCATACATTGTTGCGATTATTTTTATGTTTTCGTGACGAATGAATATCGCATTAAAAAACCTATAGAATAATTATTCTGAAAATAATACCGCGCATGAATTTATTTTGTGAATTTTACAATTCATTGATTGATTGATCGTTTTCTTGATGGCATTCTTAATTAAGAAAAAAAAATGGACTCTTTAAGGTCCGATGAAAAGGAATAATCGTTCGTATTTGTATTTTTAAAACTTTCGAGTCACCCTGTATAAGTGCTGGACGCCAGTTGGGATGGATGGAGGGGGAGGAAAATAAAAGAAAAAAAACATAACGAGGTACTACGAGTGTTTAGTGTGTGTGCGTGTATGTGACAGAACGAGAGAGAAAGAGAGAGAAAGAAAGTACATCAGCGTGCGGAGAGCAGCTGTATGAGTCCCCCGATAGATTACCATTGTTTTTTTGTGACTCAGACGCTCACTCCTCGTAGGAATGTCGAGGGAAAAGAGGCTATCTGAGGATATCATCCGTCTACTCTGTTCATTTATTTTTTGCAACAAACATCGTACACTTGCACTTGTAACATTTGGATTTCTCCATAAAATACTTTATTTTATTTTTTCAGACAACAAAAAACAAACAGAATCCAGTTCGAAATTCACTCCAAGTATAAATTCAATGCGTATTAAAAGTGACCAATATTTCTATTGAAAACACTTATGAAAGACTTTGCCATGGAGAAAAAAAATGACTTGAGACTAAAATAAACATATGCGTTGAAGAAAAATGATTAATTTACACAAAAGTGTCGTTGATTTAATTTCTTTTGTCTTTGAAGTTCCAAGATTTATTCTTCAAGTGACCGTAATCAATTTTCATTATTTAAAGATTTCACGTTTTTTTTGTCTGGTTAGGAAATATGAGAAAAATTATAAATTTATAATATTCGGATGCACCAATACTATGAAATTTTACGAATTATTTTTCAACAATACTTCGTATTTGTTTTACTTTGTTGACATACAAGTGTGACACGAAGTAATAAAGATTTGCTATTTCTGGGAGTCTTTGAAAAATAAGCTTTGATTTATGAATTTACCTAATAATTAACATTTGTCCAAAGTTTACAAGTGCCTGAAAAAAAAGTTTGGAAAATCAATAAAAAATATCGAACAAATCATTTCGTTGGAATGTTCCCAACGAAACATGCTGAAGAAAATGTAAATTTTGTGCTTCCTCTGCATTGAACTTCAACCACTACAAACTAATTAAAAGTATGATGAAAGAAACTTTCGAGCTAATTTGACTGGAAGATTGCGACGAGTATTTACTCTTTATATTAAACGTATTTTTGTCACGAAGTCTTTTCATGAACATAAATTATACGTTAAAACTTTTTTTTTTCATTTCCGAAAGTCACAAATCTGTAATAAATTTTTTTATTTTCCTGTGAAAATGTATAAAAGAAGCAAAAATCATAGCAATGCAACAAAAACGTTGGTTATTGTTACTTTAAGAAAAGAAAGTTTCAAATCAACATTTGTTCAAAGCAAAATAGCGTTCCGTACACTTTTTTGGATGTTTTTTGAGTATATATTTCTTTCAAATTTTTGGCTATTTTAAAAATTTACACATTCACATGGTTTATGCTATGTACAGGGCTTGTGTGTTTAAGTTTCTGTGTCCGCATGCGTTGGAGGTTCTCGCAGCAGATGCCAGTTTCCACAGCTGGCTTATGATCACTCTCTCTCTCTCTCTCTCTCTCTCTCTCTCTTTGGTTGAGCACACTCAGTACTACATCCGAAATTGTCGTAGCAGAGGAACGAGGGACGAAAAATCTGTCGTCAAAGTTCCATGGAAGGGACGAAGAGTGGGAGTAAATAGAATAAAAATGGACTGTAAGGGAAGAGTGAGAAAGAAGGATGGTGACCTTGTCTAGTTCATGTTCACGGGCATAACTCACGTCGCAATATTAATTGAATTTTATTTGAATGATAAAAATATATAAAGAAAACAGAGCTCATTTTTTTCAGACCTCGGCTAATAAATGATTTCTAATCACAATCAAACTCTTGTTCCGAAGATCGATAAAGGAAAAAAATGTTACATCTAGATAAATAAATATCAAAATTCACCGAACAACAAATGTAAAAAAAAAACACACAGTTCAGAACTGAATTTAAATCCGAATTTTCCAAACTAAGAGTTTTTTCTTTGTTTTTTTTCCTCTATGGCACTTTCGCTTCCACGAGTTCCCCACGTGCGTGTGTTAAGTGACAGAGGCCACGAGGGAACTCTCAAGGAAAGAGTGAGAATGAACGGGATGGCATAAATACAGAGTAAGGGCGTAAACATACAACGGTATGAGGGTCGAAAAGAAAAGTTTAGGAAATCCTTCATCGTCTGAAACTTTCGACCACATGTACTTTGTCTCTATCTGTCACGAATCCTCCTTTCCGTCTGAGACATCGAAACTCGATAACTTGAATATTCTTCGACGAAACGCAACCAAAAAATCTCGAATTATTCAATTATTCTATTCAGGCCAATTGTTCTGACCGATCGTTTCCATTAATTTCAAAAAGAATTGATCAAAATCCGGTGGTTACGTATCGACAATGAGAAATTTTCGAAATTATATGATATTCTGGATTTTTGACAAATTTTGGGAGCAATGGACGCGATAATTAATCACGAATGTTGAAATGTAAGAAAGAAAGAAAGAAAAAGGTTTGGCAAAATGTCAATCAATGTTTACAATAGCTCTGACAGTCTAACAATAGAGAACTTCGTACTGTATCAACGGAAAAATTTCTTTCTGCTTCTCACTCTTTTCAGTTCGAGCGTATCGACGTGCGTTCGAGCGCGAATGAAAGTGACGAAGCGTGAATGTCAAACACTCTGATTACACATTCGCAAATAATAACACAACACAACACCTACGACGCACCCTGACATAAAATGACAAACATACATCGAATGTCGAAATTGGATTTGTTAATCTTTTTTTTTTGCAAAGCAGCGGTAATTCAAGAAAAAACATTGATTATAATATTTTTTTCATTTATTCGTGACTTTTAATGACATTTTCAATTTCTTTTGCAGCGTATATACGAGAAAAAAAACTCAATAAATTATGAAAAACGACGTAACTTTCAAGTTTTCTTTCCTCATTTTTTTCAAATCACGAAAATATCTGTCACTTTTGTCTATTCAAAATTGTAACCCCAGCTACTAGGCGTTCTCTTTATTTTCATTTTGTTTTTTCGTTGTATTTCCCGAAAAAAGAATTCATGCAATTTTTTCAGCCGAAACCTTAGTGTCAAAAATGTAACGAAATCGATTAATCAGTAGTTTCTCTACAAAAAAAGATCGGACAAAAATATGTTTACAGTAGCAATTTATACAGATAAAAATAAAGATAAAAGATTACAAAAATGTTTCCCCAATGTTTTCATTGTCCACTCGGTATAAAACATCGAAAAACTGCGTAAAAAAAACAATCCCGCGTAGTTTATTTCTTAGCAGTATGAATATGTTCATGATTATTATTATTGCACGGAGATATTCGAAAAAGGAAAAAAGTGAATTTATCCATTATTGCTTCGAGTATGAGAAATAAAGATAAAAATGATTTATTGTGACGACAAAAAAATGGTGACACAATCTTAGTGACATTTTATCCATGCGAACGAATTTGATGTACAAATTAAAGAAAATTATATTAAAATTTTCATAATTATTATAATACAAATACGCTATTCGTTTACTCGTTACTCTGTGATAGAAAAATTGACGTTTTTTTTCTTCTTTTCACTCGACCGTGAAACTTGCGTGTGCGTTGCATGTTAGGGTGTTTTCTATGCAATGATATAGGGTTTTTGTACGCCCTCTCTCATTTAACGCTGACGAATAGGGGGACGAATATCTCATAAGGGTGCATCGAAGGGTCATATTGGCCTAGGCCAGGGCTGTCCAATTCTAGGTAACCAACGACCCTTTTTACAAGAAAACCAATAATAATTATAATAATAAATTATGAGCTGCATTTGAAATCATTTACTGTTGGCATATGTCTATTTTTTCTGTGTAAAATGTGTTACAGGCTTTTGAACCCTTCGGACACTGTGTCGACGGTAGAGCTTGATAGCAACCAACGTCGATGCACAACAAAACGAAGTTTTCCATAAGATCCCATCAGAACAGTGAAAAGCTAGTTTTCCTGAATTATTCAAAATTTTGTCATGATGCTGAAGTTTGCATCGTCGGAATGCAACGAAAATCCTATATAATTTATACGTGTTCGAATCTTACTCAAGGTTACATTTTTCCACATCAAAGACTTAGTTGATGAATGATTCTTCGAGAAAAGATTGAAATGCACGTTAATATAAGTTTGACATTGAATAAGCTCGCGAGACTGAGTTCCATTACTCACAACGTAAGAGTCACTCGATTGAAGCATCGAAAGTTATTCGCGACGACACTACGTAGCATGATTCAACACAAGAGTGAACGTAGTATTTCCTTGTCGAATATTCTATCGTAATTGAATGTATAAACCGGAAATCAGGGAATATATTATTCGTCAATTGATAAGACGATAACAAAATGAATGTCAAATTTGAGCACAAAGGCTAAATTTGTATAAATTCCGTAATAATGACAGCTATAACTCAATGTTACTCTCATCACCATCATTTTTACTTTCGGTCGCTCCTATTGATGAATTTCATTACTTCGGAATTTTCGAAAAATTCACATGTCAATGAAATTTTGTTATTACTTACTGTTTTATTATTTTTCCATGATTATAATCAAAAATTTCTGTAAGGATGTAAAAAATTAATTTTTTTTTATTGGGAATAAAAAATGAATGAAAATTTCAATAGTTAACTCTCAGTAGCAGCAATTTTTATTTTATTATGCAATTTCCCATCGCACTGAGAAAATAAGAAATTCTTAATCGAACGTAATGTTACATGATAGAGCAAAAAATTGCGGATTCGTCCATTTTTATTGTTCCAGTTGAAAAAAAGCAACAAAAATGATCGAATCCATTATTTCTCGGCCGATTGAACGGGATTTTATTCCTTGTAGAATTTTTTTTCTTTCTCAATGTATAAAAGTTTCATTTCAAAATCATTATTTTCTGAAATCACTAAATACATTCCCTAACTTTCTAGGTGATGACACTGATTTTTCAGAAGACTGCGAATGCGCGTACCTGGAAATGTTACGCATGAGATTTACATACTCCTATCCATGGGGGTTGCGCGCAACCATACGGTGAGAGAAAGAGGAAGAGAATGAGGAAGAGGGATAGAAAGCTGTCGCTGTCGGCAGCAGAGCACGGGTGTGGTCCGATCAATACTATCACCATCACCACCATGTACCGGTATAAAGTCGATCTATTCACTTTGTTTCATCGTTGGTGCAACTTGAGTGCAATCAAATAATTTTATGCAATTTATTGTCCTTTTAAATAATCGTTAAATTTGTCAAATAAAATGAAAATTCAAGATAATGGCACTCTGTCATTTTTTAAGTGAAAGTCAAAGAAGAAAAAATTTGTATCGAATCCTCAATGTTACGACAGAAAATGTATAAATGCTCTTATTTTTCCATATTAATTGTCTATTCCCATTTTTTATCAATTTGATTATTTTATCAATGATTAAAATGATTCAAAATAATATAAATGTGCGATCTTATGGAATAAAAAAAAATACACTGTTTTTATGATCAAGATTATTCACGATTATCTTGTTGCTCCAGCTCTTGGTGCAATCTGATAAAAAAATATTAATAAACAAGAAGAAGTGAATTATACGTCGTCATTGAATTGATATAAATACATCTGTACGTTTTTTCCGAGTTCACGAGTTCTTTAATCCGTTTTTAATATATTCTGTAATCGTTTTTATGAACAACTACAACGATGACTAAGAATCTCTGCAAGAATGTAAGAATGTTTGCAAACCCATCTGCACATTATGTGCTTACGACATTTATTAATATGATTGATTGATGCACGTAATGAGAATAACACATTTGCAAAAGGATACTCGAGAAATGAAAAAATTAAATCCCTAATCTGATGTCAGGTATCAATAAATATGAGCAACTGGTACTTGATCAGTGATAATAAGACTTTTATTAAACACGGTGTTGTGGAATTTTAATAAATAAATAAATAATGCATCAATATTGATTATTTTTTAAATTTAGTATTAGAATTCAATGGTTAATGGGAATTATTTTCAGCAATGGAAAGTGAAAATAATGCATTTGAAAAAAAACAAAGAATCATTTGCAACTCTATCTTGTTGTGCATTTTGTACTGAATTTTTCTACATTCTTTTATTGGGCAAATATTTGAAGAGACTTCTGTTTTTTCGAGATAAATCGTAAGTATGAATACTTATTGGATCATGAAATCTTCATTTGTAGAATATATTTATATCACAAAGTATGTTTAAATTATGTCAATTTTGCTATTTGGTTTTCGATATTTTTGTCAATTTATGTAAATATTTTTTCTGTTATGTCGTTGCATAATTCAGATAAGACAGTATCAAAAAAAAATCGAGATAGAAAGTGAGAGTGATTGCAAGAGGGAGTGAAAGAAAAAGAGAAAGAGAGAAACCATTTAGATTATTATTGTATTGTAAAGTATCGAGAAAGGGAATGGACGAGGGGAGGGTCGCGAGAGAGGCGAGGCCGGATGAAGTCTCGAGAGTTCAGCGTGGCCGAGAGAGCAAAGAATGTTTCAACTGTTCATTCATAAGTGCATGTGCACTTGGGCAAACGAAAGAGTGCACTCAAGACTCTTGAGGGCAATCATAGATAAACAACGTTAAAAACAGTCGTCAAAAAAATGTAAATACGTTCGAAAATTAAGTTGCTTATGGTGGTCATTGCGAATATTTGTTTTTCCTTTGTTTTCATATTAGAAAATATTTTCATTGTATAGAAAAGAAACATTGAAATTGTGACTTGAATAGAATTTCGACAAATTGTCGAATTTTATAAACCACACAACATAATTTTTGTGGTTTATAAAATAGAATAAGGTCCGTTTTATTGATGAAGATATAAAGCTGAGAAAAAAAAAGTTTCTGGACACAGTGCGGGTCTTTAGCTTCGAATCACCATCCATTAAAGTATTAACGAGACAACGAAACTCGTCTCGAAGCTAAAATAAGTGCAGCCCATTGTTTCTTGTCTTTTCCCGGTTGCCCTCTACGACTGACCTCCACGAAAGAAGGAGAAAAAATATATAATAACCTGACAGAGCGCCTGATATTGATATAAAGAACACAAGACAGGCAATGGAGCAGACGAAAGTACGAGAAAAACTTCGAGCAGCAAAATTCAGTCTTAACCAGTTTCTTACACTTCGAGGGAGGTTTCCCTTCTCATAGAATAACACCATCAAGGGCTCAAGAAAGAAGATGAAAGTTAGTTTTGAGTTAACGACATATTTTAAGAAACAACATTTTTTAATTCGCCACGAAAAAAGGGACATCGATTTAAAAAAACTGTAAATAAAAATTCTCATTTTTTTCTAAAAATTAAATAAACACTTATTTAAAAAAAAAACTGATTTTTCCATTTATTTTCGAGTTTCATGACATTTCCTTCCATTCCCACGTTTTCTTTTTCATCACATTCTATTTTATAAAAAATGCAAAAATTTGTACATCATGAAATGACAAAAAAAATCGTTCGAAGCTAACACACTTCAACAACAAAAATAAATGAAAAAAAAGAAGTTCAATTCTTGGATAGAAAAAATATATTAAGCAGTTACTGCAGCCATGTTTCTCAACACATTGAAAATGAGGATATTTCAATTTTTCCAAGTATTCCACGAACATGTTTTAATCTCTGTTCGAAGCATTTTCGTTAAGTGCCAGAAGAGAAGAAGAAGAATATAATGTAAAAAAAGGGGCGAACGCGGATTTGGGGAAGGAAAAATCTCTGTGTCGAATTTCCTCTTTAAGTTATTCGAGGAAACGAAAATGGGTCTCTCTCACAAGAGCCTGAAAGACGATAGGGACTAGTTTTTTCCCTTCTCATTTTCATATGTGTGTGCGTGTCCGTGTTTATGCATTCCAGACTACTAAGAAATGTAGCGTAAACACTAGTACAGTTGTTTCCGCTTTCGTCGTAAAGAATATAGTTTAGTAACGATGCAAGTGCACGTGGAAAGTGGCGACAGCTTAACCCACGAGCCTGTTCTTAGCACGACGAAGCACACAAAATTCACAACATCCAGTCAAAACGTCCGTGAGAGCATAATACGAAAGATGTATTATAACGTTTCTGTTTTTTTTTCTCTATGAATCGAAGCTCGAAACTCTACTTGTGGTAGAGAAAAAGCCTGAAAAGAGAAGGGAGAAAGGGCGGAGAGGTGTAAGGCCCGCAGCAGGGTCTATTTTCTCATCAATGCGATCAAAAACTTTTATGAATAGTGAGTCACGCGTGAAAAGATTCTTGTGTGCTGTGCAATGATCATTATGAGGATTCTCTGCCTCTCTTTTCCTCTGACATTCGACATTGAAAGTTCTCTTCATGGCATGAGTTGGAACTCAGCCAAACTATTGGGACTGGAGGAAAAAAAAACGAAAAAAAACGAAAAAAAAAAACACTCACACAAATTGCTGATGTTTCAAGGGCAATCTAAGCAACCGAAAAAATTGTTTTGACGTTCCAAAAGAGCGAACACGCGTCTGTTATCTTGTAATTTCTCCCTTTGCAGAAAAGTTGCAAAAATAAACGAATTAGATACAAAATATCGTGACTTCATTGTTTTCACCCAAAAGTTCAGTTGGTTTTTTATGTAATCAGAAACTTGTTGAGAATAATAATAAATGTTTATACAATTTTCATTTAAAATTTCATCAAAAAAATAAAACATATTCAAAGCTTGTAAATGTGTTTATTCTGTAGTTATTTCCTTTCGCTGTTCTTTTCGGACGATCTTTCACAAGATAAACCTGACAAACACGATATCTTTGAAACCATAAAAATTCTTATTTTAAAAAATTCGTCCTCGACAACGAAAGTTCCTAGAGAAAGAAATTCTTCAACTTTCTACATGCACAAGGATCAAACACAAGTGGGGAAAAAAAACCATAATTCACAAGAATCTACGAAACATTAATGAATTTCCAATTCCAGGGCACCGAGCGAATTATTCTGGAATAACAAATTGTTAAATAAAATAAAAAACAAAGGAACAAAAACGACTGAAAAGATAAATATTCTACATCAATTTGTCGACACGAAAGTAAATAAATACTTAAGAAAAAAAAAAAACAAAGCAAACAGTGCAAGCAGAGAGAATTGATTATGTTTCGTCCGTTGGAAGCGTCCCGAGAAATCGGTATATTATTTTTTATTTTTTTTACCTCGGTCGGAACCGCTAGTGAGCATAGTAGTGAGAATACAAAAAAATCAAAACATGTGAAACAACATATCTTGTGGACAAATATCGCCAAGTAAATCTCAGAATAAGAGAAAAATAGATGAGTAAAAGCGGAGAAAGAGAACGTTCCAGTGCCAATGACACTGAAATAATAATAAGGTTAATACTAATAATAATATCAATAACGATAATAATAAGGGTAATGGGAAGCAAACGAGATGGAAAAGAAAACATTATTGGCGAGAAAGCAACATTCTGCTCGTGAACACAGCACAGCTGCTGATATTATACGACGACTCGTTGCTACTAAGTATTGTGTATGTGTGAAAGGAAAGGCGTTTGTTTCGCAAGTTCAAATTCTTATTCCATTTCCCTTATTTATATTTTCTACAAAGCTAATTCTAGTAAAAGGCGAATGTGTGGAAAAATGTAATTTCATTATTTCGAGGAATAAATTCAATGTTAAAAAAAAAACTAGTGCTTCGATTGCCTGAAAAAATCATTTCTATGATAATTTTATGACACCACAATATTGCACTCGTTTAATCAACTTTAACACCGTATTTGTTGTACAGAAAATAACGAAAAAAGATTCATAAAAAGAAGAACGAGAAGATTCAGTCTGGGAAATAAATAGTAATCCAGTATTGAAAAAATAAAATAAAAAGCTATTTAAGTTGATCGATTTTTTTTTTTTTCTTATCGGTACACGAATTTTCCAATAACAGCAACGTGGATGAGTAAATACCATAAAAATTAAAACGAACGAATCGATTTTTCGATGCATTTTTTCGGAACTACGATGTATTTCGCGTCAAGGTTCGCACATGTCAGTTTTTCTCATAATCGTCGTGGAGAATTGTACTTAGTATCACTGTATCGTACCATGTCCGGTGGGCAAAGTAATTGCCAACGGCATCAGACGGTATTACTTTCGCTTTTTACCTGTGCGCATCGCAAGGTGTCGTTGATAAAATAAAACAAAACCTTTCCTGCCTTTTCACCATTCCCAACCACCTTTAATTTCTAACATTAAAACAAAAAGCTACGTAACAGTTTACTGGGTACTGTGGGAAAAAAAAGAAATCGAATTAGCCAACATCGATGACGAACTCATAACTTTTTTCAAAAAATCATCCAATAACAATCTCGTGTAACTGAAATATTTTTTTGTCATAAAAATTCCATTCCTTCGACAGTTAATCACCAAAATTCATGAACAGACGACTCATTGCTTTCAAAATCCTTCATCGTCGAGAAATGTTCATTTTCGTTGGATTTAGAAAAATCTTTAGATTCACAAGTTTAGTCACAAATTGATAATCTGTCAAAAAAACTGTAAGTAGTTTTTTTTCCTGATTTCGAGGGAGAATAAGATGTTTGATCAAATTTTATAAAGAAAAAAAAAACTAAAGTTATGATTCATCGGAAGATTTTGAAGAAGAAAAAAATCGATTTCTTTTTTTTTCAACAGGTATAATGATACATAAATCGCAGGTTCGTTCGAAAGTTTTAAACGTTGTCTCGTTTGGACACGAATATCATATATGTATGTACACACATGTGTATATATCGAACAAGGGATTGGAAGGATGTTCTCGCAGCCGCACCTCTCCTTGGCCAGGGCCAATATAAAGTTGCTCGATTTTTCGTTCCTCATCGTCTTTCTTTTACGATAAAACTGATCCTACTGTATATTACTGTATCCGATATTGTATACGCGTGTGTACATGTGTAAGAAGGTCTTTTTTTACAGACGAGGAGTCTTCCGCTGAGAAACTCCAGAATCCTCGTTAGACGATGTTTAACCGGCAAAAAAATCCCTGATATACACGCATGTGAGCCTCACACATGGAAGCATGAATTTTCTATATCTATAGACTCGTGGGTGAAGCGGAGTCAGGTCAAACGACGCCACAAAGCATCGAAAGATGGAGCACGTCCATTTTTCGTCTTTTATCTGTTCTTTCCATTAAAATTCACTCCCTACGTTCGAGTTACAATTCAATTCATTGGAACTTGATAAATAAGTTCAAAATTTCAATTTCATGGTCACTTTCCCGATTGAATGTTCGCAATGCATCGAAGTCTAAAATAAAGCCGGTACCTTCTCGAATATTTGGCCGTTACATTGTACGCGAGGGACGCGAAACATTGAATTTTACGAAACGACGTATCGTTCGTCGATTTCGTCCATTGTGTTCAATAATTCTGAGACTTTATTTTGAAAAAGACTCTCATTCTCGTAAATTTAATGGCAACACTCGACGATTATCATTTTAAGTTTTAATTTAATTTTATTAATTCACCCGTTTCTAAAATTCGATAGATATTTCATTCCAAGATCAAACTTAACGAACAAAGACGCACCGAGAGCAGAAAATATAGAGACGGAAGCGAACACGTGATTAAACACAAAAAAAGCTGGTTTTTTTTCGAATTTCAAAACAAATGGGAATTGAACTGTTGTTGGAAACAAGGAGATGAATAATATTGATGATAGCAATAATAACTCACCATGCTTTGACCCGGATGAGTACTTCACCCTCGGCTAGTTGAGGTTCAGGCTTTCGGAGCGCCTTGACACTCTTGAGTCCCCCAAAACCGTTAAGTACGATCGCACGCATGTCCTTGACTTCCGGTGTTTTCTCTTCTCCGTTTTCCTTGGGCTTTTCGGTATCACCATTTTCTTCGACCTTTTTCTCTTTCTCGTCGGCGTTTGATTTTTCTTTAATCAGTTCCTTAGTACTTTCGTTATCGTCATTTTTCGGCGGTGTACCGGCATCTTGAGGCGTCTTCTCGCCCTCTACCACGGGACTCGTTTCATTCTTTTCTTCCGCCATTATTATTCCTTCTACTTTGTATCAACAATATACTTTTTAAAAATTTAATTTATTTAAAAAAATGCTTTTATATCCTTTGTGTTTTAGCGAACGAATGTGGCAATGGTTTGAACGAATCAGCGACGAAAAATCTCGTTAGCACTTTGATCTCGTTCGGGACGAAATTTGTTGTAAATGCGGTTTGTCAAATAGCAAAAAATTAAATCTCCTTACGAGCGAATATTTTTTGTTCGTTGAAAAATACTCTCCCTATACTACCGCGGATTACTTTGTATTATCGTTCCCTTTATTAATCCGTATGAATTTACAAGGCCTTTCAAAATCCCTCGTGATTAAGGAAATATATATGTGTATATATTTTTTTTGTACGCGTGCCGTTGATCTCCTGTCGCGGGGTTCTCGCGTCTCTCTGTTACAACTATCTTCGTAGGATATTTCGTTCCGACTGGCAGTGCACGATTTTCCCTGGACTGTCGGCGCTCTTGTGTCGCGGTTCGCGGATAGCGAGAGTGGGAACGAGATCGACGACTACGAGGATGATCGAGAGAGCGCGAAACAGAGCGCATGCGCAATTGATAGGATAGGACGTGTGTGTTTAAGAGGGAGAGCCGACGACGTTACGCCGAATCCTGCCGAACGCACGCGAGAATTTCACCCCCACTCCGGACACGCAGTACGCAGATGCTTTGTCACACCCGAGACCATACTTTATCGCTCTGCTTATTGAAAGAAAAATCTATCATTATATCTTGAGGATTCGTGAGGAAATGAGATCGGGAGTATTCCTCATTTTTATCCTGCCGTTGCGTCAGACCTCGAACGCATGGGCAATCTCACCGTTTTAACATTTTTTCTTTTTTTTTTTCAATCTTTTTGGGCCCTGTACAAGTCTCGCCCGAGGCACTCTGTTCCGTTCACATTGTGCGATCCTTTGTCCTTCTCGGCCTCGTTTCATCCTTTCTCTTTCTCTTCATCTCAATCGCTCGTCTTCCCTCTCAGTTCCGCGAGACCCTGCAAATTCCTAACCGGACCGCCTCGATGCCTCCAGCGAACGTGCCAAAAGATCGTGGAAGACACTTATTTCAGGGGTCAGAAAAAAAAATTCATAAGCTTCTTTTTCCAATCCACTCTCTTTCAAGCTCCTAAACACATTTTACATATATTGTTGAGGAATTTTGGTCAGCAGCATTAATTATGAATTCTCATGGCGGATTTAAAAAGCTTTATATTGACACTTCCGTCTTTACATCAAGCTTAATGAGAAGAATTTCATCGTTTTCTTTGACAATCGAAAAATTCAAATCTTCCTTCATAATTTGTTCATTTAATATTGGTCCAACATGATCTAAATTTCTAGCATACGGGAATGTGATCAGTCGATTAAGGGAAGAGCGTGAAAAACTAAAGCAGCTTCGGACTCACGACGTCGCGTTTCGTGTGTCATATATAGTCGCATTAATACGACGCAGCCTAAAAGTGTCATCAAAACGAGGCATGTTTCTCAGAAATTCTCCCAAGAGCTATAAACATCTATGAAAATAAAAAATAAATCCCGAAACTTCGCGTATAAAAACAATGACTAAGTTGGTAACGTAAATAATTGACGAGAAAAAGTTATCAAGCGGAAGAACTCGCTGGCCGATTAGTATGAGGCCAGTCGTGAGAACCTTCGAAAATAGTTGCTGGAAAAAAGACGGGACGTTTGCATAAAAAACAAATGTATTTTTATGCAGTTATCACACCGCGGTAATTAGCTCATTGCGAGTAAAATATTTGTTAGTTTTTTTTTCGCAATCATTTCGCACGCTGCCAAGGGCGTTGTACGACGACGACGTAAAAACGCCGGTTTAGAGGTTCTCCCGCCGGCCGGCTTAAGGCTTTATCGGGGCACGTTGCTGTTGTGTGGCGCGCCTGTAGCAGACACACCCGAAACGACGCTGCTTCGCTGTTCGGTCGTTTCACGGTTGACGACGACAGCGACAGCAACGGCGACCACGACGACCACGCCGGTTTGCGACGTTGCCGGTGGTTGCCTAGCAACCACTCCCCTCTAGGGCTACCACGAAATTTTGCTCGGTACTGCTCTGCCGCCGCCACGCCTCTCTTTATCCGAATTATCCCCACGCTTACTCCTTTTTATTTAGACCTTGTCAAACCTTGTCGAGATCTCCCCGTTTGTAACACTTTTCTCTCCCTCTCTCTTCTGTTTTCCTGTCACTTTTGTCACCCCCCCAACAGCATCAATTTGCCTTTTTTTGTAACAATTTCTTTTTTCATCATTTGCTTAATAATTAAGAGCCTTGTAGCGTGGTTCCGAGTTAATACACGTTACCAAGAAAGTCGGGACGATGATCATCGTCTTGTTACTTATTTACACATACCATCCCGATGCCCTGTTCCATTAAGATTTAATATGCGAGCCAAGGAATGAGGGTAGCAGCGTGAGGTTTCATTCAGTATTGTTCGTATAAAAATAATAATGATAATTTTTATAACGAAATCACGTAAAAATGAGGATCAATCCGCACGGGGTGATTTTTCATTTCCATTCGGACCCGCATGTGATGCGAGAAATAAATTTTCGACTCAAATGGAACGTCAACAATGACAATTTTATTCAATACCGAATATATTGGTTGAATTTATTTATACAAGTTCTAGTCATTATTTACGCTCAAAACGAATGTAGTTTGTAATTATATTTTTGTATGAAGAAAAGATATCCTGAAATGCACGTTTCAAATTAGCTTCCCAAATGGGTTATTCTCAATGCAATAAACCCTGGTTTCACGACTCAAGTTTGAGTCGTTGAAATAAAACCAGATTTCCATGCACACACGAAACCCCTTATTCGTGTCCTCCTGCGGGGCATGCGTGCGCTTTGCGGAAGTACATCCACACGTGCTATTTCGCACGAAAAATAGCAACGTGTGCGAGAAGCTTTAATAAAGATCCACAAGTAAACCATACACACACCAAATCGACTAGAAGTGAAATTTCTCGATTTACTATAGTCAGCCCAGTAGGCCTAAAGGGTCGGTTATCGTACCGAGATGAAATTTGTTATAACAGTCTTGAACTTTAATGCAAAAAAAAAAAAAATCGATTCCGACGATCAGACAGGACCCAATTTATTCAATGAAATAGACGCGTCCTTGGGGGTCACGATCTAAATAGTGAACAATTCTGTGAATTTTATTAATGCTAACTGCTACGAATACTTTTTAAACCAACGCTAGAAACATTTAATTGTGCTGCTGTAACTGACATACTTGATAAAATACTCTGATTGGAAAAAATCGAAATCCACAATTTTTTGCTGGCCCCTCTCTGCGCTTTTAATTGTTCGGCGCTTGCTCTCGATGATCAAGCGATGAGAGACCTGCGTATTGGGAATTGACCGACCTGGTACGTATGACGACGATGTCGCGTGTGTACGTACGTGATGATCCAGCAATACAGAAACCACTATTTCCCTTTTTGCTGTCTCTCTCACGCTGTTTTCTTTTTTTTCGCCATTTTCTCCTCTCGCGCTTCCAACCGTTCTTCCTCTACAGATAACAGGTGATTCTATCTTGCTTACTATCTCAACCGAAGATTTTGGGAAGGTTCTCAAAACTTTGAAACTCCAAACACGAAAAACTTAACCTTCCAAAAAATTCGGAAGAGATAAGTAACTAATGCGTACCCTTAAATCTATTCGTCAACGATTTTAGTTAGTCAATGAAACAAAAACAAACAAAAAACGTGAGAAAATAGATTTTTTTTCTTAACTCTCGGTATACATTTTCAAAAGTTTGGAAAGGGGTGAATTGAAGGTTATCGCTCCTGAACTTGGTGTATCACCGACAACTGGCGAAGAGAGAGAGAGAGAGAGAGAGAGAGAGAGAGAGAGAGAGAGAGATATCACAGCGATGAGTTTCAGAGGTCGACAAGTTAGTAATTCGCGGAACGGTTAGGTAAGAACCGATATTCGCGAATGAAAGTGTTTACATTTGCTATTGGATACAAAAATCTGGGTCTGTAATAATTTTTGGTACACATTATTGACAAGTATTCGAAAATTGTTCCTTTCAAAAAAATCCTATTTTTCTGTACGACTCACGTGTAAAAATCGCATGAGCTTTTTATATATTTCGAGGTTAGATTAGTTCGTTCACTGCTGTTTTGAATTTTCTTCCGCACCATTGAACAGGTATACAACTATTTGTTTTGGCACAGCGTCCCTTTCAAGCATCGGAATAGATTTTAACGCCATCTCTTGATAATTCTTTACGGAATGTTCGATAAAAATTCTCAAATTGATGATAAATTTCAAATCCCAGGGTTTTATTCATCTTGCATCGATTTATTGAACTGGCAATTAGTAGCAATTAATTGTAACGCTTGTTCAAATATACATATGACGTTACGTTCGTATGAGGCCTCGCAAAATTCGTCAAGAATATATTTTTTAATCGCTTTCAGTAAAATTAGTGTACAGTTGTGATTTTTTTGCAGATATGTCATTTTTTTCTTCAACTAAATCTCGAATTAACGAATTACATCAAAATTCATAATCTCTTGTTATTTCTGCGTTCGAATGGAAGTTTGATCGCAATCGACATTATTTTATTATATTATTTATATATTTTCGTAAAAATTTAATCTAACGATTCCTACTTCCTCAATTGGATTTATCCGTAACAGCTGTCAACTTGGATTTGTTTTTTATTTCCCTCGAATCTCTGTGTTGTTTTGAGAGAGTACAGAATATAAAAGTAATGGAAAAGACTTGACTGAAGGTATATCGTCGTTTCGTTTTGTCCTATCGCAAGTTGTACGGAGAAAAGAGATGAGAGAAAGAGGAAAAAAACATCGTCAAATTCTCATTTATAACACGCATCGCGTGTCACAATTCGCCAAAAAAAAAACCGGCGGCTGTATAAACGACGCCACTGTCGTTGATCTCTAATTTTTTACATTCACCTCTTCTGTGGATCATTCTTTTCTGAACTCTCGTACATATACAACTACGTTTCGAAATTAATTACATCCCTTTTTAAGAGCCAAAGCGCACCGAGTTAATGACTTCAAAAGAGTCGTGAGAGCGCTTCGGATTCGTTACTATATACAAACATGGTACGTAGATAACTTCGTCACACAGTAAACAACACGAATGTCAATGAAATCAAAAGACTGTGCGGTCTTTGAGTAAGTTGTAGACAGTGGCCAGACTCAATCATGTATTCGCTTTCTCGCTTAAGGTAATTACTGTACTGCATACCAGTCAATAAGTGCTAAGTTTTTAACAATCTTTTAGACCAGGTTCAACGTATCAGTTAAACGTATTATTAGTGGATTCATATTACAACGTGTCTTATTAACGTAAAAAAATATTAAAAACGATAGTTTTGCAAAACCATCAACTGATAAATGCAAATTTCCGTGGTGACACATTTTCACTGGGATTTTTCAAAGAATCATCTGTATTTTTCAACCGATTTTAATGCACCACGTCTCATTTTGTTCCTCAACTGATCCTCTACGAATCCACGAATTCTTACGAATTCTTATTATTACGATTATTCGTTTCATTGCATTACAGTTCCGACAATATTGATAAAACGTCCGTGAAGGTTCTGTCATTACATAGAACAGTAACATCGATCGAAATACATTTCAAAGTGATGATTAGAAAGAAAATTATAGTGCATGACGCTATGGGAAAAAATGATAAAATTGATCAGCATCCAATACCCAGGTTTTCAAGTCGTCTGACGACGATTACCGTAGCATCATCGTCGCGAATAAACCGAATGAAACGATTAATTGTTTGGCTTGCCCTCATCCGATCTCCACATCTGCGTGAGAAATCGTCCAACAGCTCCTTCTACTTTCTTGGTATCGATTTTATCTCAAATGGTTATGAATATCGTTCGTGATTATTGAGAGCAAATCATGGCATACGTTGGAACTATTGGTATTTATTTAGAGTTTGAGAATTCTCGTGATTATTGGATAACAAAGAGCATTCATTGACCCGATGACAGGCCCGATGATGTCCAACAAACCTCATCGCTTATGAGTAACCGACTTTTTTACATTTTCATCAATATTTCCATATTTACGATCATATCCAACAGAAAATTTGACCTTTTTTACGATAAACGACGTATCAATGTGACAGCTTCACGATACGAAATATCGGATCTGTTCGGAAATCAACCGGAAGTTTCAAGCGCATGCATCACTGGAAATTATAAGCTGGGCGTCAGACTCTACAGGCCTTTGGACATATTTACTTTGTAGTATTAAAAATAAATAAAAAATCCCATAAAGCTTATTTTTTTCGGCCCGAACAGTGGCCTAAGGACTGAAGTTGCAATGCAGTATACGATCGTTTTCCGATCAACTATGAACTTTACATCGAAATAATGTCAAGTTTTGTGAAGTTTTAGAAACAAAAACGACGTTTTAATGGTTCGTAATTGTTCATTTGCTGCAGTCAAATCAGGACGAACAGGCGACACCCTTTGTCACACCGGAAATCGTTGCGCCTGCGGTTAAATCGACGATGCACACATCAAGCCAGTTGTATATTTTTATTTCTTTTTTTTTAACACTCTCCTCATACGTGAGTGCTATACAACGTTATTGGCCATAATATCCACACGTTGAAACGAGCACGTGGAATGAGATGCATGACAAATGCACTCAACAAATTACGAGCTTTACCGAATATAAGACGAAAACAAGGGATAAGTGAACGTAGTTCGTATGAGACTGTGCGATGGCGTTCAACTTCCCTTAACCGCAACTTCGACATATAAGATCCGGAGGGACTCAAGCTCAGAGTTAAATAATTCATTAAATATTAATTAGAAGATCGACAGCGATAGGATTGCGCTCGGTGTATGGACGCGCGCCTATCGGATCTCAGCGTATAACCTCGCTGCCTATTGATTGTAGATTGCAAGTCATTAAAACCAAAAGCTTTGTCCGACGAAGTGATCCTCATGCGCGAGGAGCAGCGTCATTATTATTATTGCCTGGTTGTTTTTTATGTATGATTTTTCAACGATTATGTATTTTATTGTACAAGCATTTGAAATAATGATGTTTTTTCGTTGTGACATAAGTTACAAATGATCACAAATTGATTATAAAAAATGTAGCTGTCGTAAAAATGGTATAATATTGAATAAAATCCGAGGGAAATACTGTGCACGTTTTTCGTTTCACATTCACGTGTCTATCACACTACAGAGATTACAAATAACATGGGAATTGGATTATATTCAAAGTTGTACGTATATCGTCGTATGAATGTATATGTAAAACGACAAATTCGCGAAACAATTGTCCTATCATACACTACATGCATGAGAATCATGACAGCGTCCGAGTGTAAATATAGATACGAACATATCGGTATGTGTAAATGCGACTCTCTGATGCCCAATGAGGATGTGCTGATTGGAACGAATGACGCCTATTGTCGGGTTCACCGGACAGTAGAAAGCATCAGACCGATTTTTACACGTATTCAATTTACATATAGGTATATACGTTCATTTCTCTCCGATCGACTATTTTTTGCAGTCTACGAAGTCAGACCCAACAGATAATTCATACTTCAATTATTATTATTCAAAATAACGATTTTTTGATAATTTTGTTGGAGCATCTGAGCAGTCGTCATAAATGAGGAACTAAAAATCACTCCATGCTGATTACTTACCTTACGAGAAATTCGAATTTCCTTCAATTTTATGTTTTTTTTTTTTTTTTTGCAATTTCTCATCGTTTTCTACATTTTTGTTCGTCAAATGAGATTGAACTCATAACCAAATTGTTATTATTGATAATAACAATTTTTTTATATATATTTTTTAAGCATCTGAGCAGTCGTCATAAATGAAAAATAAAAATCATTCCAGGCTGATTGATTACCTTACGAGAATTTCGAATTTCCTTTATTTTTATATTAATTTTTGCAATTCGTTATCGTTTTCTTACATTGTTCATAATGTTCATCGAATATTTATCGAAATATATGAATCATCGTTTTATCTTATTTGTATATTTTTCAATAAACTATGAAACGATGATTAACAAATGTCATCAATGAATTTACTACAATATCGTATTCCACGAAATGAGTCAATTTTTTTGTCATTTTCGTGGATGAATAATAAATTTACATTCAAAATTTCAATATTTTCGTCCGAAATAACTATCAGCTTTCAGGTTATTCACAGAAAGCTTTACAATCAAACAAACTTTGAGAAGAAATCTGCAAGATTAATTGAAATTGAGCCAACACCGATGAATCGGATACTCGCGCCCTCTATTGGTAAATTTACGAAACTAGTCATTATTCGTGTCATTTGAAATATCGTAAAATACGACGAGCCTATACCGGTATGATAGGAAGCGATAAATTGTGGATTTTTTAATTTTTTTATATATTTACAATGTGCCACATTTTTTATTTCCAAAAATTTTGCATTTTAGTTTCCTTTATCCTAAAAATTATTATAACACCCGACAAAATGATGATAACGGCGTTTTGAATGATAAAATGAAATAGAAATATTCTTCTAAATAAAACTAGAATTTTATCTCTCCTGCGGATTTATAAATGATTTTTTATCGTCGGCAAAGAAGTTTGCGTAACATTCAATTTTTATCACTATAATAAATACTATATTTTGATTAAAAAGTTGTTTGTTTTTAATTATTCCAATTGGACGATGTTTTAATGACTATCTCAATAAATGTTTCCTGAAGGATTTTTCTAGTCTCGATAAAATTTGGCTCTCGATGGTACTGGGAATCACATCGTGCAAACGCAACGAAAAATATTGCTATTATTTCTTTTTTTTATATTTCCGACATCAGTCTAATTTTTCTTCGGATTTAGTTTCTAAGTTCTGAATAAATGTTCGCCTGTGACAACCAAATACTGCGTGTCAGTTTTGGCCTGTACTCAAATGAAATGAGCAGAAAAAAAATGGGGTTTTCCAACGCTGTAAACTTCAACTCTCGTGCTCCCGAGCAATTCGTTGTGTTTTTTTCTATTTATTATCACGATCGATCGTAAACAAGTGGGTTGAAGAACGAGGTTCAACGTCGTTTATATTTGAACGTTTTCTGCCATTTTTAGCACAAAAAATCCACACTCATTTTAATTAAATCGAAGACAAGATTATTGGATGAACATTTTATAAATATTTTTGTATCCAATTTCAATACGGGAGGCGACGAAAAAAAAAATTAACGTTCTTAAATTAATGCAACGCACGTTCGTATCTAGGCTCGAACAACGGCATAGCAAAATAAATACACAGACTAAATGCTCATCCGTCTCATCACTTCGTTGAACGAGATTAAACCCATAAATATTCTGCACTTTGCTGCTCGCCCGTTTCCGCTAAACCAACGCATAAACTCTTCAGATCCGCAATTTATACTTCGTTTATGTTGGACAAATCATGTAGCTCCGCAAAAATGTATTCTCTGTTCACGGAACGTATATAGTAAACTTATGAAAATATAGTAGGAAAAAACGCGAGTTATTTCGTTGTCCAACGAGAGCTCAAAAACGAGTAATAAACATGATTAACGTCGTAATGATTTCCGTTTTTAATGGATACGAATTAGAAAAAATTAATATTCAACGAAATTTCATAAATTCTCAGCTTTTCCAGTATCAGGATTGGGTGATGCTATATTGAACGAGAAATCTTGAAATATTCGATCTATTTCTCGTCATTTTTTAATCAATTTCGAGTTTTTTTTTTGTTTTTCAAGTATTTAGGACTTTTAGTGCCACAAAAATCGTTGTTTATACGAACCCTTTGTGTTTATAACGAAGCACATTAACCTTAAAACTTTGCACATATTTTTTCGGATGTCAATTCTCTCGATAAGAATCAGAAGAATAAACCTCCGATCGTCAATATCTCAAAAATACACAATAGTGCACTAAACGTGACGCTAAGATTTTTAAAAAATCTATAGGAAAACGTTTTAACGAGATTACTACCTTAATATTTGGCTACGAGCGGCTAGAGCGTCCCTCGTTTTTTTTCTCCGGAATTTCTATCCTATGAACGCAATTCATTTTTCAATGTTGTTTGATTATATTTCAACGATGACAAAAATAAATAAACTTCACGTATATTAATGCCGGACAATCCGGCATTGATGAAAATCAGCTACTGACCATCTCGTCTAAGATTGACCTGAAGGTAGGACAACTGGTTGTAAACCGTTTGAAAGTGAGAGAAACCGTCAAAAGTGCTTTCTTCGAACAGGCTATAAATCATACGACCTCGGTAGACTGAGTTTAGTTTGGAAAAATGTGAATTCTTCAGTTCTTTTAAATTACCTTAATATATAATGGAACTTGAATTGGTCTCCAGCGAATACATTTAGTCACGCAGATTCAAGTCCAGTCGATCGGTTTGAATTCATTCATTTCTAGCGGATACTTCCTATGCAATGAGAGACAAAAACAAAAATAGACGAAGAGAGGAATAGAAAAAGTAAAGCCATAATGCTAGAGGGAGCCTCAGTTGAGGTTGCGCGCGCACTTCCAGTACCAGCAGCACTAAGCAGACGATTGTGGCTAAGCAACGAACAGTGACGAACAGATAACAGAAGTATGAGGAGCTCGTGCGTGCGATACTCCTTCCTTTGGTTGTTTTATCGATGAATGATTGAATATTTGATACCTTTTCTCTATGATAAAGCGTTTAGTGATTAAATTTAGTGAGAAATATATTTTTCGTATTATTTCCAAAAACCGACACGCTCCTCTTCGATATTTGTCTTATTTACCTTTGCGTTCGGGTCAAGTAATAGCCTTGTCTATGTACAAAAGTGAATAAGAAGAACAAGACGTTTATTAGTGACTACCCAGAAATACGAATAAAAGAATCATATTTACGAAGACACAACTCCAGTAACGAATGGCAGAAATCGAGCTGGTCAAACCACCCAGGTGAATATTTCCTACATCGTACTACGTGTACCATTTTTCTAATAGAATAGCTTCAAACATTTAAAACGATCGATGCTCTGAAAATTCTGCATTGTAGGTCGTGAACATAAATTGTTATGTTATTTTCTTATAATATTTCGCTACAAATATCGAAATAAACGTAAATTTTCGATCCACGTAAATATTTGACATATTTTGAACACGTTGCTATATAAACACGACAAACAACACGTAACACAAAGAGATCTTCATTTTTTTTAATTTCTTTTTTATTCTAAAAGACTAAAATTAATCGACAGTAAGGTGAAGAACATTTGCCTCTTTAGTGTAGTAAACAAATGTCTAAATCTTCCAAAATCAAATAATATTCATGCATTGTCATTCGCAGGAAGTTTGGATTTTTCAATTCGTTCCATTTTTCATTTCCGATAAGTCCTTGACAGCTGACTTATTTTTTCTTCATCGCTGAAAAAATTCAACTTATCAATCCGTGCTTGTACTGAGATGACTGAAAATTGACGTATGACCTTGACCGTGCAAATGCGATATTCTGTATGCTTATACGTAAATATTCACACAAGTGTCGTTAGTAAGAGCGATCGATCAGCTGTTCAGCCGGTTTTCTATGTTAGTCTCGTGCTTCTGGCGCTTATCAGACCAGCTGTCAAGAAAAAAAAATGCATTTTTCTCACTCACGTAAATTTCTCGTATCAACGAGATAGTCAAAGTTATTTCATTAAGTGTAACCACAAAACCAATTCCCGAAATAATTTCAATGAGAATTCAATCTTTTCTCAACTTTTACGCAAGACTTTAAAGAAACGAATTTTAAAAAATAACAATTGATCGTTCCTTTGATTTAACGTGAAGTGTCAGAATTTGCTCAATTCACCAACAAGGCTCATGTTTCGGGGAAACTTTGACTTTTTCACACACTATTGGCGAAATCATTTAAAACTCGGCCAGATTATCATTGTCCATCTCCAACACGAAAGTTCTTCGA
The DNA here is from genome assembly GCA_013761285.1 of Campoletis sonorensis. Taxonomy (NCBI): domain Eukaryota; kingdom Metazoa; phylum Arthropoda; class Insecta; order Hymenoptera; family Ichneumonidae; genus Campoletis; species Campoletis sonorensis. Next base: position 743,868 of record JACEOJ010000090.1, read on the forward strand.
TTCTTGAAATCACCCCACTTGTCGAATAGTTTTACTCGTTAAATCGTAAACAAATATTGTTCAATCATCGTAGACAGACGCTGAATGTAAATTTATGACTTTGTTATAAAAAGTAATGGAATTTCGTTACATTTGATTGACGCAAACCTTGACATCATCGTATGTATTGACGTTTTATTACCATTCCGAAATAATAATGAGAATATAAAAAATTGATTGTAACGATGCAAATCTATTTTTTAATATTTCCTGAATCATTTGCAAATACGTTCGATACGTATTCGTCAAGCATATCCTCTGTGTGACTCGGTGTACCGACATATCATCTTTCTAATGCAATTCAATCGACATTTATCTCAAAAAAACGTTATTCGAAGTTGGCAGGAAGTAACGGCAAAAATTTGTACTATTTTCGAAGTTTTTTAACATCTTCCCCGACCTCTTTCTCTCAACGTTCATCGCCTCCCCACTTCTTTGTCTCAACGCACATTTTTTTCCCCACTTTTCGCTTCGAACGCCACGAGACATCAACACGAGACATCGACGCATACATATGTTTTGTTTCGAATATACAGAAGAGTGGAGAGATGTAACACAGTATCATGCAATGTGTGGCCTTCTCGCACATAAACGTAGAGCACAGACGTAATTTTTGTCGAGTGACGTAAAATCTTCATTGCACTTCGCAATTCGTTCAGTTGCATGTTTATCTTCATTGGTTACGTCACGAAATTTCATTTCGATCGTGTTCGCGAATCAAGTGTTTCTCGATTCGCGAGAAATACATGAATCTTGTATACAATTTTTTTTTATTGTGTTCGTCGGAACAGTGTATCATTTTTTTTCTTCCTGTTTATCTCAGTCAAAAGTTCTTGATACGATCTGATTTTTTTTCTTTTCATTTTTAACTTTGTTTGGGTCAGTGACGTTGTTGTGGTGGTGAAAAAAGTGAAAAATATCTGGAGTCTACTTCCGCAGAAATGCAGTGACATGATAGGAACTGGCGATAGGTTATTTTATTTTTATTATTCCACATATTTTCCCCATTTCTTTTCCGCATGGTGCATGTTTTTATCAATTTTTTTTTCTTTCAACTTCGATTACTGTGTTGTTCTTCACGATAAATTCTTGTCCTTTCCACAAACAAACTGTACACGTGTGACGTCTTCCAGTTCATACTTTCTCGATGTATATGTATGTAGAGGTCATTTTTTTCTAACATCTATTTCGGGAAATTACTTTTTTCATTCGCATTTTATAAGCGAATTTCAACAACTTGCGCAATTCTTCATTACCAATTCGTGAATTTTCATCTTCGTTCTGACACCTTTTTTTAATGTCATTTTTTATTTTCATTGTTATCGTATTTATATTGCGTTATCAGTTTATATTAATAAATCTATAATTTGTCACTGCAATTTGTCAGTTTGTACATCGTTGAATTTACATTTCTTTGTAATCTCATAACATTGAATATTATCATTATTACTCTTATTATTATTGAGCATTTTATTTTCATTTTTTGTTGTGATACTTGTGCATTTGATAAATTTCATTTTTATCACCACTCTCAGGACCCATTTTTTTCGATGCTGCTCTAATGTTGCTTTATCATTGGTACCTGCTCGATGTACTCTAACTTTTTATGTCATTGCATCTCTCAATGTTATACGCTTCTGACCTTGAATATTCTCTTCTAACTTATCTCTTGAGACACTCATCTGTCCTTACAAATGTTTTTGTAATCGTAAACCTCTTGACCATTTTATTTCCCACTGAATGAGTTTTAATTCGTGTATTCATTCTTTTTTTCAATTGTGTTGAAAAATGGCAACTATATGTGCAGTTCTATTTATAACCTCGTAACCACCTCGAGTCGGATGATCAAAATATATATTCTCTATACCAAACCGGTTAAAATTATTTTTGATTGGAATACATTGAAAATAAACGTTTTATGTGTTTTTATTTAAAAGTCAGGAAATAAAATAATGAAAAAATGGATAAATGGCTATCGTGAATTGCGCTATTCAAAGTTTGTATATCTCTGTAGAGATTTTTTCAGCTTTTCTTTCACATTTTCGTCGGAATTATAGTATCTGCAATTTTTATGATTTTAACCATGCATCATCCCATCCATCCATCATCCATCATCTTCGATCCGTTATTTTTAAAACGTTACTTTTGGAATGTTTGCAGTTGGTTCTGGGGCTGGCTGAGCTGGTCAGGGTCTTCAGCAACTATGCTGAGAGCCGCCGAGAAAAAAATTCTCTCCTGTAAGTATAAACCTATGGAAAGAGGAAGAATAATAAAAATTCGTCCTTCATACTCAAATTTTTTACTCAACTCGTTGCTGCGTGAGAGTGATTATAACAACTTGTGACGTCACAAAAGTAGCATATTTGAGTATACTTTTTACTATACTTTAGACTATACTTTAAGCGTCGATCGAGCAAATCGAATTTAATCATTTTTTGTTGAGCCCAAAACGTCTACGTTGTGCTACGATAATTCGAAAAATATTTTCCAATAACTGGAAACTAGAACCTGAAGATCAGAAAATTTGAACAATTCTATTAAATAAATATAATAAATACTTAAAATCATATTTCTCGTTGCGACACTGTAGCAAAAATCTGTTTCTTGATGCAATTCAAATATGAACTAAAATTTTTTAAATGGTTTGGGTCCTTTTTTTGTTACTGTCAAATCAATTGTCGATTTGTCAATCAAACCATTTGTTAAGGAATACAAAAAAGAAAGGCACACGGAGAGATACTTTCCGGGCATGATAACAGCTGACAATAGGAATAAAATTTCATTCCGATAAGACATAATCAGTCTTGCATGTAATACGGAATAATCTGTCTCGAGCTTCCTTCATATTTTCTATGGAAATGCCAAAATTTGACAGCCAGACGATACAAAGATTTGATCAAGAAATTAAATGTGTAAATATTCTAATTCAGAAAAAAAGATTCTAACGGGAAACGTAGGAAAAAGATTTCCAATATTTTTTCAAGTATTTTTCAGTATTTGAACTTCGAAAATCCAAACGTAGCCTTGTTGACAACAAAAACTTGAAAAATATTTTTTTTCAAGGATAAAATGAGAAATTTCATTAAATTTAGAGATTGAAAATTCTTCTGCTCCTGTATTATGACGAAATGGAAATTTACATTGTTGAAACCCGATGGATCTTTTTTTAATGTCAATTTTTTTTTTATGTCGAGAATCCTTCCATTTTTTCTGATATATTTAGTTTTCAAATCGGAAAGATTTCGTCTAGTTATTATAAATAAACACTGCATGTAAATTTTCGGTTTTGTTATAAAATAGAAAGGATTTTCATTGAGTTCCAACGATGCAAATTTTAGCATTATACATTATGGACTATTTCAAACATTGTCGTATAGCAATTGCTACGGAATTCTCTAATACTCTTCCTCTGTCTATCTTCAACTTTATTCGTCATTGAAATTGACCTGTCATCGGTATTATGCTCCATAATGCTTCACGTAATTATAAAAATGACGTGGCTTTGGAGCTGCACACTTTCAGTGGTTCATACAAACTCCACACGTTTATTTTACCAAAGCTCCTCACAGTTTTGTGCTTGTCATAACACATATTACACAAAATATAAATAAAAAAATGCACGTTTAAAAAAAAACCTACATGTGATTAACTGCTCACAACGACGGAAAAGTCTGTTGCTGTCAATTTTACTGACACTTCATACAAAAATCCAATATTGTCAATATGAGGAGGGAAAATGCTGAATTAAATAACAATCGTCAATTGAGGGAGGATTTTTTTTTAATTTCAAATTAAGTTTCAAAATTTGTGTGCCAAGAAGGCTGTGAAAGTGAAATACTGAAAAAAGCCCTTGAAACTTGAAAAAAATGATTTGCTGTTTAACTTTTTTTTTTTAACTCTCTACTTTACAGGTCTCAGGACTGCATACCGTGGATGGTATGTTGACATTGGACCGGTGGTTGGTGCCTCCGACAAAATATGGACAATATCGTTGAACGAGGAATCGCCAAAAACACCAATTGTTCTTCTTCATGGTTTGGGCGCCGGTGTTGCTCTCTGGTGTCTCAACCTTGACAATCTCAGTGCCGATCGACCTGTTTACGCCATGGATCTTTTGGGTATACAGATTTTTTCTGTTTTTTGTTTGCATTTTGACGAAATTGGTATCCAAATCATTTCGAAAAAGGATTTATTGACCATTCAAAGCACACATGTTTTTCTTACGTACACGGAGTGAATTTAAACTTGGGAATTACTATTACAAAATGAAAATAGGGGATGACCTTGAAAGTTCGCCAACTTTTATTGCACAGAATGATCATTTTTCTAAAAAAAACGCAGTTGAAAATAATATACATTTGTTGTACATACGAGAAGTTTCGTTTTGTTTCCGTGAAAAATTTACTTTTGGCTCTTTCAAAATGGCATAATAACGAAGGCCTTTTAAAGTGAAATTACTATTATTTTCAATTCTATTAAATAATCGTCTCAAGTTCACAAAAACGTATTTTTATCATATGTAATTGATCATTAAATATTTTGGGTTGGAATATTCGTGGTAAATTCGCGTGCACATGAAACTCAAAAATCTGTTAAATGGTTATTGATATCAGTAACATATTATCAGAGTAACGACCGATTAAACTTCGTCTAGAATTTGAAAAAAAAAAACTCATTTTCGTAGCATTTTTGCAATAAAAAGTGGATAAATACTTATTTTTATCTAATTATTTCTTCAAGTACAAAAAGTACCCAAACGAGACGATAGTTTAAGCTCAGGGTCTAATATTATTCGTTCTCTGTCAATCTTTCATTGTTTCGATTCGCGATAAGGTCTGTTCGTTTCCCTGTCAGCGTCAAGGTCGCATGACAATCAAAAGTTGTGATAAAATTGTACTTGAGCAAAAAATGTCGATTTTTAATAATTTCACTTAAATTCTTTTTTGTTTGTTCGGTCGTGACTACGTATTATTTCGTATTCGATCAATTATTTTTTGCGACGATGAAATTTCCGAATATTGGAGCCCGTTTCGTGAGGAAAAGATGATTCATCATAGATTAAAGAGAAACGACGCAGCGACCTTTGATTTCTTGCCTCGTCATTGCGAAAACTCCTCTTTGTTCGCGCAGATCCATCGATAATACATTTGAGTGATTTGTAAAAATAATAAAAATAATAATATAAAGATCAACGCATTTGTATAGTTTGGACAACGGTGTCGAACTTAACTCAATTCGAAATAAAATTCGTCCAAATTTGTTAACTATTTACTGGGAACAAAAAATTTCTTGAGATCTTCAAAATAGATCCTTGTACGAGAACAAAAATGAAATATATTTCCTATAAAAAAAATCCAAATGCTAAAATTTATAGTCGTACGATAATTATCCGAAGAAAAATTCAGTGCAATTTTCATTCGCGATTGGAAAATAAATTTTGTTCCTTCGTGCACGATTTATAGCAAAAAAAAAAGGAATTATCTCGTTTATTATCATGATATTGTCATTGGCAATCGTATTGAAAGTAATAATTTTTTTGTCGTCTAAAATTACAACTTATTTAATTTATATACTAACGACACGTGGATTTACACAATTTTCATTCTTTTTAATTTTCCATAGGTTTCGGAAGGAGTAGTCGACCGACTTTCAGTAACGAGGCACAAGAGGCTGAGGCACAACTCGTTCGTTCTGTGGAGGAATGGAGGCGCGAGATGCAGCTTGAAAAATTCGTGCTTCTCGGTCATTCAATGGGCGGTTTTCTTGCTGCCTCATACGCTATACAATATCCTGAAAGAGTGAAGCACTTAATTCTCGCAGATCCTTGGGGTTTTCCAGAAAAACCATCGCCGGATGTTGCTCGATCTCATGTACCACTTTGGGTTAAGGCGATCGCCTTCGTCGTCCAACCCTTAAACCCTCTTTGGGCTGTTAGGCTGGCTGGTCCATTTGGTTAGTTTCGTTTATTGATTCAATCAATTAGAAAGCTGTATTTCCACTCCATTTAAACTCTTTCCAATGATTTTAAACTTTTCACTCTATTTGTTCTCAGTAGTAATGAAAATTTTGAGACTCTTCTGTCGAAATTACTCTTTTTAACGGAAAAATACAAAATCAATGTAATTCAACTTTGTTTCAACTGTTCAAAACCCATTTTTGGTATAATTTTGAAACGTTATTTGTGCTGCTGCAGTCTTAGTGATCCAATCTCCTGTTGAATATGACATTTATTGAAATATTTCTTATATTTTCTTCGATAGGCCAATGGCTAATTGAAACGACGAGGCCAGACATAGTGAAGAAGTTTGCTCCTGTTCTCAAAGACGACCTTAACGTTATATCTCAGTATATTCATCAGTGTAACGCTCAAACTCCTTCGTAAGTATTTTAAATATAAAAATTCATTTTCTGCTGTAAACTCAAATTTCTCTTTAGGAAAAAAAAAATTGCATGTTTGACGTATTCACCTGACACGTGGATACAGCGTTAGTTCATTCCGGCGTGTATTGTCATGCTCTCAAAATATTCATTGCCATATTCTCATACATTCGCAGAATGGAACTTCACTCTAATTTGTCCCACTTTCATACTTTTTCATTGAAAATTACTCATTGCATTTTTTATCAATAAAAGTCTTTTTTCATGGGACCCAAAAATTGGGAATGTTTTTAAAAATCTGTTGGCAAAGGATCAGTGTTCGAAGAATTGAGGTTTAAATGTAGCAAAAATCACTTGTTCATTTGGGTGTTATTTACCTCTGAGTTTTGAGAAAGTAGCAAAGTAGTTAAACGCTGCCCACAAACACAACTTTTGTCTTATAAGTTCCGAATAGTTCAGACAAGTGTTTTCTTTTCTCGATATAAATGATGTTTCGTTTTTCCGATTTTATAACTTTTATTAATATAATGTTATTTTAGTTTTTTCCGTTTTGACAAAAGCTGACTTTGAGAAAAATTCTGACTTAATAAAAATTCTATTGAAATCGTCAAAGCGACTGGTGGCGAAAATGGTGAAAAAGTTATTTGGCTGGGGATTTTTCTCCACTTTGGTCTGAATATTATAAGAATTATTTTTTTAAATTTAAGGATCAAACACATTTTACAAAAGAGACACTAATATCAAGAAATTATGAACCAAGTGTGAAATTTAAAGTTAAAATGTAGGACAAATTTGCGTGGAATACTTTGTACGTAAGGAAAGATGGAGCATTGGCTATTTACATTTACATTCCTTTTCATCAATATTCGTTGGTCGTAATAACGTTCGTAGCATAACACGATGTGAAACGCTTTCGGTGAATTAGCGGGGAGAGTGCTTTTCACGCAATGATGCAAGGTTTTGGATGGGCGAAAAATCCTATAGTCAAACGAATGGACAAAATGAGCCCGGATATCCCAATCACCTTACTTTACGGTAGTCGGTCCTGGGTTGACAACTCGGCCGGTGAGACGATCAAACAAACGAGATCCGCATCTTACGTAAATGTGCAGGTAAGCTCTCGTTGCAATAAATAACTTTATATAGTCGTTGGTTAGCTTCATTATCCGATAAATTAATTGAAAGGAAACTTTTTGTTGATTGATAATATTTTTTATCCTATTATTTTCGAGTTAATTGAATATGGAATTTCAGTACCTCACAATTCAAGAATAATCTGAACACAAAAAAATTTAGAGTCATGAGAAATGTTTACCCCGCATTTTTGAGAATTCAAACTGATACTTTTATTATTGAATATACGATTTTTACTCTCCATAAAAAAGCTTAAAAAATTTGCTCAATTTTCGTGGCTTCATGGATCAATTAAATTTCCTAAAATTAAAATTAAAAAAACGTTTCAAGGTCCCTTTTTCTTACGATGTACCTACCGCGCATGCTCAAATCGATAATTAAATGAAAAATCATGTAATAATCAGGTGTTTCGTTTACTTTTTCGTTCAGGTGATTTCGGGAGCAGGACATCACGTTTACGCCGACAAAAGTGAGATATTTAACAAGCACGTAAGAGACGCGTGCAGCCTGAGCGACACGATACCAAATTTGACGCCGGCGAATGTCCGTCCATCGACGATAGGTGCACAGTCATCGACGAAGGAAACTGGTGGAAAAGTTTTATCGGGCTTGCCGATCGATTCAACCGAATCCGAGCCAGAACTTCTCGAGGAACAGAACCAGCCAAGACAAAAATCCAGTTGAAATTAGACAAATATTGGTTCCGATTCTTCCCTACATCTTTAGTCAATGATTCGTGAGGAGAAACAAGGAAAAAAAAAAGCTAATGTTTTTTTTACACTTGGAGAGCAACGGGATTACCGTTATTTTAGAATTCTTAGCACACGTTTTCTAAATTCACTGCAATCCGCTCTTTCCCACGACTTATCGTCCAGTTTATATAGTTCAATATCATAATTAATGTCAAAGGCGGTCATGACCTCTGTCAATCGAGAGGCTACGAGAATTTTTGAAACCGTTCGTCACACCATAATCGCTTGAACTTGTAGACAACTTCTAGAGCAAGAAAAAGCCATAAACATCAATGAAAGGGACACGGACATGAGTGAGATACTTGGAATATAAGAATCCCGGGATTCGAATGACTGTTGTTGATTCGACAAAAATGGATAATAAAAATGTGTTATAAATATCTTAAATTATTGTATTATAATGGGCAACTAAAACTATATTTATAAAACATGTAAATATATAATGTATATTATTTTTTAATGATATACAGAGTCGTATGAGGGCTACGCACTCTAACACAAGTATTACACTCAAAGTAACCATAAGCAAATTAAATAATAATGAAATCAAACATCGACGTATAATTCGTCAAAGAAATCATGATGAAAGAGTATGGTAAGAACGGATCCTTACGCTATTTTGAATTTACAAATTTTTGCATTGTATTTCGGATGAGAAACATTAAAAACTGTTGAGTACAAATTTTTATAAAAATCTAATAATACTAAGTTTTATAATTCAATAATTTGGACTTTAACTTTTTGACCACTTTTTTTTCATCTATCGAGAAAAACATTCTGTAGAGGCACGTTTTGATTCAACCATTAACTACTCGTGTACTCGACGAGAAACGAGAAATCATTTAGAAGCCAACATTTTTGATAGTTTTATTCAATTTTTTTTATTGTTTAAAGTATTTACAGATTTTCTGTTCCTTGCATTCATACATTTAAAAAATGTAATTGAAAGTTGGACAAAAGTGTGGATTTGAGAATATCTTGAAAGATTTCCTCTTTATCGCTTTTTTATTAACGATTTACAATGGCTAATTATATTTCTTACTCAAATCACTTGATATGCTCTAGACTTATGTCCTCGAGTGCATCAACGTCTTCTTCATCATCCACGAACTCTTCGTAGAACGTATCGTTGCTTTCGTTTTGTAACTGCGTTGGATACGACGAAACCATGTCACGTTTTTCGCGACGCATTTTACGCTTATCTTCCATCTGTCGCTTAACGAGAAAATCTGTGAAAGCATCCGAAGTCTGTTTCGCCGTTTGAAATGCCAACGGATCGAAAGGACAATTGTTTTCACTAGGAGAGAATGTGACTATGTTGTCCAGACGATTTTTCGCACCGTCGTGAGATATTTTCAGAGAATTCTTCACCTAACAGAGATTGATGGAGAAAAGTGTCAAGTAGACAATTCTTATTTATTAAGCTTATTTATTTCCGCTTCTAGAGTGGCCTAAGACCTTAACAGCTGTTCTGAGATGCTCATAATTTAACTTATTATTAATTTCGTGAATGCATTACTGTGTTTTTTTTTTTTTTCTCTAAAATGTCCATCAAATAGTTGATTTGTTACCTTTGACATAATTGCGAAGTGATCGAGACCCAATGCGTCGTGTCTCATCGGTGGTAGATCAACATCGTATAGAGTCTCATCACACTCGTCTTCCACTTGTTGAGTTTCTTCCGACTCAGCAATTTTTTTTCTCACTTCAGGTGGTAATTTGGTGGTAAGGGTCAATTCTTTTTTGGGAACGACTGCTGTTATAATGGGTTCGTAATCATCCCCATAATCAGCGGTCTTAAATCTATGTTCAAGATCGTCTAGAATCGACAGTTGCTTGTTGCGCACAAATTTGATCAATGGCACACGACCGATAATTTGTAATTGAGTCAACTCATGTCGCAGTCTGTAGCCAGATTCTTCCAAAATTTTTTCCGTCTCCAAAAGGTTTTCGTCGAATTTCGAGTACCAATAAACGAGAACGAGTTTGAAATCTGGTGTGATTCTGACATGGCTGATTTCTATACTTCTTCCAAGCAACTCCGACGACACTTCGCCTGTTGCCATTAAGTCTGTTATGTGCTGCATGAAAAGTTTGTTCAATACAGTCACCCTACGATTTACATGGTTGCTCGTTAATTTATCAGGTGTTAGAGGATTTAATGAGCGTTCTTTGTTGATGTGCCATTTTCTGTAATAAAAAAAAAAACGATCAAAACAACATATAAAAGATAATAAGGGCAGAATAAATCTTATTCAAAATGATCAGAGCAAACACGTAAAGCAATGATCCTCGAATAAATAACTGATGCCCGGTGCTCCAAAAATTTATGATACAGGAATTTTTCTTCACATTTCGTTGGAAGTAATACACCAAAATATTAATTACGTATCATCAATTAATTTTTCGAATGTAAAGAAAACTCTTCCTGATTTTTTATCGCAACTAGTATGGCATTTAATGCTAGAGGAATTGATAGCAAAAAAAACATTCTTGGAGTTTGTAAAACAAATCAGAAATCAAAGATTTTCATTATCTAATGTTGGCGTCATAATCTATTGAACAAATTTTTTTAATAAAATAAATTCGGCAGAATATGTCTACTATAAGGAAAGAAGTTTTGTTAGACAATGAAGGAAGTAAATTCAAGATCGAAGAGAAGGGATCAAAAAGTATCAAAAACTTTCCAAATGATCATGCCAAGTATGACACACTCAGAAGTTTTGAGTTAAATACTTCGCTGGCACATGCATGCGAAGCAAACCCTGTGCCATTCTCACTGATTTATTCTTAGATTTTCATTAGGTGGTTTTAAAATGGAATTCTGTTGTTCTATTCTTCTAAAAACTCGAAATAAAGACAAGTCATGACAAATAAACTGATTTTGTAAATACTGGACTGATGTGGCCATTTCACTAATGTGACAGTGTTGTGCACCAACAACTATGATCCTGGTCATTAGGATTATTAACAAAAAGTCTAATGCTGTTATACATATGATTGGATTGTGCGTAATAAGCAAAACAAAACTGCTAACAAGTAAAATTGTGAACGAATCCATGCAAATGTTTAAGTAAGTCATGGGTATTCCATAGAATTTGTATTCTTGAGGTAGGTAGTAGAAAAATGTGATTAAAAACCTCTTGCCCGTATCGCCAATGAGCATTTTCTTGAAAAATCGGGCCTCTCTTCCAGCATATTTTGTGAAATTTCCTGTCGTCTTGCAGAAATAACGTTTGAGGTTATGGTTTAAGAGTATTCTCGTAGATAAAGCCATTACTGCAACAATTTTTTATTCGGTCGCCAGCTGTAGCAAAAATAGGATGTTTAATAAAAAATTATAAATGTTTGTTGGAAAATTTTTAAGTGTCTCGGAAAATAAAGTGAATAACAAACAGTAAAAGAGGTTAGTTTGGAGCAGACGAATTTGTATAGAGTCGACACATTTGCGAAACTCATTGAAATTTTTTGATGAACGTTGAATTTTGAATTTTTCCAATGAGTTCCTCGTTTCATTAATATTTGTCAAATACTATTGAGGAATGAGTTTTCGGTGTATACGTTTTTATTTTTACAGGAGTAGCAATGTTTGTTGTTAAAAATCCATGAGCGCCGCTTGCTGTTTCTATCACTAATATTATGGAGTATGTGCCATTGTGTTGCTGTACGATGATAATTGTACTATGATTGTGAAGAACCTAAAAAAATAAACCGTCGCAAAGAGATACTCGTTTATGTATTGACGACTAGATGGGACAATTATCGTAAGACCTTTCCCTTATTATATCTTTATGTACATTTTGGACTGTCAAAAAAAATGATGAATTAACCTATCGAGCGTATTCGATTTGCCGCTCTTACAAAGACTCCCCCCAAAGGATGCGCGTGGGCGTTTATCAGCAATTTTACGCCACTTCCGGGTCCCGGTCCCGGCATTCCCGGCAATATATTTTAAGTCGGTACAATCGGACGCTACACATCGACGGTCGCCACGATACATTTCGGGTCAGCAGGTAATTACCTCCGGGTCACTTCAAAAATATAGGCGCAAAGTCATATGCTACAATAAATAGACATGTCTTTTGAACAGTATTTAAATAATTATTATTCATTTACAATCTCCAATTCAGAATTCACTGGAGTTTAGTCTACTGACAAAAAAAGTATTTTAGAGAAACCGGAAACGGGAAAGCAAAGATCTGTGAGTGAAGAGTTTCCGTAAGATCAGCAACTCTAAATAAAATAAAGTTAGATTATGTGCACCGAGTCGGTATAGTAGGCCACTACAAATCGACGATCGTCAGAGAATAGAATGGATTTTCGCATACGTATATATAGTTTAACACCGTATGCGTCTCTGTTTTTTTAGAACACACCAAACATTACATAAGTAAATTTGCCTTGACGAACGCTGCGCAAGCATTTTTGAAACTCATGCTTATGAGATGTACTTGATACCCGTAAATTATTAGTTTATGCGAAGCGAGGGAAAAATTCACCTCAGCTTGTTCTCCCGCCAAAGTTCCAAAGATGGCTGCTGTCCGTGTTTTTCCCGCCAAAGCAACGACCGTGGTGTTCCTCACTCGTGTATGGCGCACCCCAGACTCCGTAATCGCGTTCTTCTCGTCGTGAAAAAGAAACTATTTCCTTCAATACGAAGAATCAACGTTGACGTTGATAAATTCGAGTGACTCGAACGTGTGTTGTTGACGAGCGTGATACGAAAAGTTTAAAAAACAAACAATATAGAGGTTGTGAAAAATAAAGATTGAAAATAAAGAGGAACATGGGACAATCGGACGACGTTGAGGATTCCACGTACAGCAGACATCAGGAATTATGCCAGAAGCTCAATATGGACGCTACTGCAGCGTCAGATGCCTGGAAATCTTATTCCACCATTCGACAAAATTATACACTCGAGGTTTGTTTCCTTGTGTACATTGCTTTTCACCTTTTCCTCCCCCGTCGCGCATTCCAATCTCTCCCTCTCTTGCATTCACCCAGCGTTTCTTTTTATATCCATTTATTTTTGTTTTTACTTGCATTGCGATCTTATCGCGGAAAATTAAAAAACTTCAAGTCGTCTCTTCCCGCCTTTGATTATATTGCGAGATTCTTTTGCCAATTTGTATGGTTTTTTGTAGCAGACTTTTATTGAAATTTTCATACTATTCTTGGTTATCATCAACGTTTGAATGACTTATAATTTCCTTTCTCATATAGTCACAACTACTATCGTAGGGAATGCAGTCAGTTAAGATTACATAGATCAATTGAAGACCTAATTCGTCAATATGTGTCTCCAGTTGGGTTTTGGTACGGAATGAACTCGTCGTTCCAAGTATTTTTTTTCGTTATCAACAAATTCATTGTTTGCCTGAGCCGGGTTTTAACGACACAAAACTGCTAGATAAAACTGTCATTTCAAGCAAGCAATAAAAAAAAAATCAATTATAGATTTTGTTACAGGAGTTGAACATTTTGATAAGATTAATTGTTCAATCAGCGTTTGGCTCAATGGTTTGGCTAATAATATTTAATATTCTCGTTTAATGGCACATTTTAAACATTTCTCAGAGTTTTTCTGATCCATTTGATATGTTACTAGTAAGCTTTGAATTCATCAACTAATATTGATAATTCTATTGAAGGGACAGAAACTTAAAAAAAACACAAAATCTGAAAAAAATGTTTTTCATTTCAATTAAATTACTTGAAATTTGTCCCAATAATATAAAAATAAACATGTTTCAGAACTGAAACTTGCATTCCATAAATCATGGATATTTTATCAAATTGTTTATTTTGTAGTGTCTTAAACTGTTAATGATAAATTTCAAAGAATTCATTATTGAGTTTATTTGGCCCAATGAATGGGAACCAATTGATAAAACTTATAAATAATTAAAAATGATTTATTAAATAATGTTTTCATAATCATTAATATAAAATAAACTGGAACAAACCCAATTCCATTCTCATTAGAGGATTCAATGTGTAAACCATGACTTTGAAGTCTGCTCGTTGGAATGCACTGAAATTCTTTTTTTTCTTCAGGATAATGCGAAATTTATAGGCTAAATTCAGCTATGATAATTAAACGGTGGTTTATTGTGAGCTGAAAACTAAATTTACTAGAAAAATTGGGATAATGGCTAAATTTCAATAAATGCGAATAAAAAAATATAAATTTCGTTGCATTCCAACGATGCAACCTTCCATATCATTGTAAACTCCTGTATGCAGATATGTGTAAGAGGCTCTTTTAGTTGACCCAAACATAAAATACGTGTACAGGATCAATCAGTTTGGGAATGAGTAAATTTTTTTCATTTACAGCTTTAATTTTATATTTTAATATCATATTTTATTTTAAAGAACCTCTTGGGATACATAAATAGGATGAAAGGAGTAAAAAAATTAATGACTGTAGGGAAAAGTCAGAAATTGAAAAAATAATGAAATAAAATATTATCACAAAGGTGGATTAGATAAAAAATAGCTCTTGTATTTGAAGTTTCTAGATTTCCGGATACAACTATAATTTTTACTCTTCAAAAATAAAAAAACAATGTTGACTGGTTAATCTGCTTTCAGTATGTATGGAAGGAAATCATGAAATCACTATTGTTGAACAGTCGATTCAGAAACACTGGTTTCCATAGAGAAAATTTACTGTGTGGTCCACTCATTAGTTAGAAGAATACATGGCTGTTTGGAATAAATGCAGCTCACACATAAATTTGCTTGTTTCCTCAAATGCCAAAATAAAAATGAATAATATACTGAAAATTATTCTAAATGAATCAAAACAAAATCAAGTTAAATGAAAATAAATTATCAAATGATTGGATTGATCATTTATTTATTATCGAATTATCATTATCAAGTTATCAGACATTGAAATTGTAGCTCAGTATTTGATGGATCATCAATTATATGGAATTTTTTGGACACATATCCTATCAGAATAACTAGAGGATTATAAAAGTCTGAAGATTGTCCGAGCTAATAAATTTACAATACCTTTTTGAATTAATTGCATGGATTGTATACGCATTTGTAATAATAATGCGTTTATTATAATATATATATATTATATATAATTACAATATATAAAATCTGAAATTATTCAAATATATTTTTAGTAATTGAAATGAAACATTGCATTTTACAGGGTGATCAATTACACTGGATAGGATGTGCTCTATACGTCGCTTGTAGAAGCACATCGACGCCAACTGTCGGCCGTACAGGCTCGAATGTCGAGGGAAATTGCGTCTCGTTGACTCGTCTCCTCAGGCTTTGCAATCTCTCGTTGATACAATTTTTTTCGAAATGCAAATCATGGGCCGACATGGCGAATATGCCGCAGGACTTTCGCACAAAGATTGACAAACTTGAGCGTAATTTTTCGGTTTCAATGGTGATATTTCAAAAGTATCAACCGATGTTTATTGATATATTCAAAAATCCGAATGACGATAATTCACGAGCTGCCCGTTCAAGACGCCATAAACCAATGCCCTGTACACCATCAAGGGTTTTCGAATTTTGCTGGACTTTGTTCATCTGTGTGAAAGGCGCATTTCCTGGTATTTCTGACGACCTTGTAAATTCGTATCATCTGCTTATCGGATGCTGTGATCTCGTTTACAGCAACGCATTGATGGCCAATCGAAAGGATCTTCTCAATCCGAAATTTTCGGGTAAGATAACACTTTTTTTTTGTATTTTTACTAGTTATTGTTTCATTGGGCTCTTCACTTGAATCTGAAGACTAATTAGATATACTTTACTTTTATTGCCGCAACTAAAAATAGCTGATAATTCACCCCATTTACGATTAAACCGAACCCATGAATATTTCTTTTTGTATTTCAGGTCTGCCTCCTAATTTCAACGATGAATCTTTCGTCCCCCCTAAGACACCTGATTGCATCCTCAATCTTCTCTGCGAGCGTCATCAAGCAATCGGTTTCGAAGCCAAAGTGATTAAAGAGTACACACTCAAGAAACATATTAATCGTCTCTTCAGTGAAAAAATATTGCACGGCGACCAATCAAATTTTTCTGGTATCCTTGACGCTTCGACATTCGATGGTAATCATAAAGCGATCAATCGAGCGTACGAGCAGCATGTACTGAGCGTTGGTGACTTTGACGAGAGAATATTTTTAGGTACGTTTTCGATTGTTCTTTTTATAAAGGAAAACATTTCGCTCGAACTGAAATTCGATAGTTTTTTATCAACGAAAGAAATGACAATCGTTTCCAGTTTCTCTTTTTTGTTTTTGCTACATTCCACAATTGAGGTTAAGAGAAATTGCGAGCTTAACGACTTGGGATTCACGAGTAGTAAATAAAAAACCGACTTTTCAGGCGCTGATGCCAGCGACAACATCGGTTCACCAACAAAAATGCCGAATATCGGTGATTTGCGGGAACAATTTCAACTCAAGAGAGAAGAATTCAGCGTAAGTATCGACACCTCGAGAAAAACTAAACATCCGCTACACTAATTACGTAAACATTTCCAACGTTTTAAAAAGCCTCGAAACAGAAATCGAAATTTATTGATAACTCATCAATCACCGTGAGCATCGATTATTTTCAAGAATACTCTCAATTTAACTTCAGGCTATTCAACATCTGGCACCTCCCACACCTTTGACCGGAAGGAAATATTTGAAATCGAAAGACATTGGAAATTCATCGCCCGGCTTATCAACGGCAACACAGAGTGTTATACGTCTTCAGGCTCTGCTCGCTGGACGTCAGGCCTCAGCCAGCGACACTCTTTTGGAAATGTTCAACGATTGTTCTCAAGATGTGAAGGCTCTCGTCGATGGGAAAATATCAGCAATGAGCAAAACCTTTTATTTGACGTATACGCAAAATCCCGAAGACGGAGACTCAACGAGCCTTGATTTTGGCAAACAACGCCTTATACTCGGACAAACTTTGTTCTACAAGTTACTTGAGATCATACTTATCGAAGAAAAACGCATGAAACCCAATTACGATATTACGGTAAATAGAAATGAGCTTCAATCTAGTTTTTATGACTTTTACCCAAATATCATTTAAAACGTATCAGTCAATGTGCAGAATTTTATTATCGTCATAATAATTTACGAAACCTTCCATTAACCTGGCACGAGTTCATAATTTTTTCATTCGAGTTTTCAAATCGCAACAATGACCCAATATTTAATTTACTTGCATTTCAATGATTTAAACTTTACCATCATCCATTGACGCTTTATTCAGTATTTTACAATGTCATTGATTGACCATGCTATAACTTTTCTTTTTCCCAGAGTTTGTTGTTGAACGAGATATTTGTCCAATGCCTTTTCGCTTGTTGCCTGGAGATCGTAATATGGTCTTACAAGAACAACGATCGTCTTTTTCCGTGGATACTTCAGTCGCTCAATGTCGAAGCTTATTACTTTTACAAAGTAATTGAGATCATAGTTCGAGCCGAACAATTGCCGCGCGACGTTGTCAAACATTTGAATAACATCGAAGAAAAAATACTCGAATCTCTTGCATGGAAGTCCGAGAGTCCACTTTGGCAAGCAATAGAACAAACTCCGGGTGGTGTTCCGAGCTGCGCAGATGTTTCTCTACCTGGAACCATCGATCCCGATGATTCAAACACATCAGGACAACCAGCGTTGAGAAGACTCGCTATTGATCGTGGCACGGTTCACGACGTTCAGCAGAGTCCAATATCGTCTGCTTCTGAAAGGTATTTTAAATTTTTCTCTTTTGAAACATCACGAGTTATACAACTCCTTTCATTGAATATCGTATCGATCATAAATTGAGTAAAATTAATTCAAAGTTATGTTTCAATATTTGACCCAAACGAATTGAGAAAAACGTAATGTGTGTTTTTTTGTCATAGATTCCAATCGCCGCCCGCGGCTTCTGGAACCGCCAAGAAGAGTCTTTTTAATGATAATCGCAGCAGCGGACAAAGCATCCTCAAGGAGAAGTGTTCACCGAAAGTTATGACGCTGGACGGAACATCGCGAATTCTCGTCGCGTTTCCGGATCAATCGAATTCAAACCGAGCCTCCGGTAATGTGACACTCGCATCGTCCAATTCACCGGCGAATTCTTCTCAACTGGGAAATCGCGAGGTAATGAGGCCACGCAAAACAGGATCGGCGGCACTGTTCTTCCGCAAATTTTACATGCTCGGTTTCGTAAGAATGCAAAATCTCTGCAATTCTCTCGTTATAACCGAGACCGATTTGAAGAAAAAAATATGGACAATATTCGAATATTCGATAAAAGATCGAACGGAACTGATGAAAGATCGTCATCTCGATCAAATCCTCATGTGTGCAATATACGTCATATGCAAACTAGCTGATATCGAACGCAATACGTTTACCGAGATCATGAGATATTACAGATTTCAACCACAGGCGGAATCGCACATTTATCGTTCGGTTTATATCGGCAAAACTCCGAGAAATAGTACGAATCCACCATTGCAAACGAACGATTCAAATACTAACGAAAACGGTGGTAACAACACTTCTACCGTTGCACCTCCAACGCCTTCGAATATGGCAGGAACGGAACAAAATTTCGGGGACGAGAGACGCGGTGATTTGATCAAATTTTACAACGAGGTCTATGTACCCGTCGTTAAAGAAGTGGCCAATAGACTTGGCCTATCGCGTTGTGGATCGGTGACCAGCCTTACTCTCAGTCCGTTGCCGAGAAGCCAACCAACCATTAATTCACCTGTTCGACGCGTCACAAGTAGTGTCATGACACGAACGCTTGATCCAAAAGCAATAACGGCCTCGCCCGCACCTCAGCTCACTTACTGCTTCAGTCGCAGTCCTGCCAAGGTAAAACAAAAGTCCAACATACTCAACATATTTCCTTGCAACGGTTTATTTCTTTATGAGCGATCCAACGTCTATCCATATTTTAATGGTATCGTTGGATGTATTCCGATCAGAAAACGTCACAACGACATTTTGAACGTTATGCAATATCCGAAAGAATGTACGAGCCCACTTGTTTTTTCACAATTCAATCAACATGTTTTTATTTTTTCTACTAAACGTTTGGCGAGTTAAAAAAACGTTCAAGTTAAACAAGATCGATTCATCTTAATTATGCTGTTTTTTTTTGTTTCTGCAATTGCAGGATCTCGAGGCGATCAATCGAATGATGATATCCGTCGATGCTCGTAAAGCTGTCGGCAAGAGACTCTTATCCGACGAAATGGACGTCGATCCATCTAGCGACGGAGGGCCCTCTCCAGTAAAGAAAACGCTAAACACACCATTTCTTACAAGGAAACTTGAAAATCTCATCGGTGAACGTCGAACTCAGAATCATTAGATTGAATCGACTAGAATCTGTACACTCGCGACACTATACACATATATATCTCTCCGATTATGTTTGGTCAGCGACTAAGAAAAATATCGACGCGATCGCAATATGTGAGGGGAATACTTTTCGATCTCTTGATCACTTTTTTTTTACTCATAGCCCCCCGTCTGTCAATTTTATCTTGGAAAGTAACAGAAAAAAAGTAAGCGACTTGAAGGCACGCCAAGGAACACAATATGAGGGAAAGCAAATTGTTTTAGTGATTAATAATGAATTTTATATCGATTCGCTAGCGATTTGAGACAATTTATCGCTGAGGAATCTTATCGAAAAAAAATGAAAATGTTATTATTATTATTATTTTTTTCTCGTACAAGACAGCAAATCGCTGTTTTACGACACTTGTGATTATTCGACTTTCTATATGTAGACCTAAGTAATTTCTCTCTCCTCTGCCTGTCCCCCAAAAATGATATTTTATAACTATTTGATCTCATAAGTAATTGGTCTTAATATTATTATTTTTTTTTACTCCGTAAAATTAAGCGGTTTCATCGTGCATAAAATAAATAAAAAAAATTAATTTAATTATACGCTTCGGTACGTGAAGCAAGTGAATGAAAATAATAATGCAAATTAGAACGCGCAAAAATTGGTCTGCGATGGTATTGGAAAAAAAAACGAACGATTGGTAAAAACGGGACAGAACAAAAAACTAAGGAACCTCAATGACTTGGCTCGTGGGGTTTCAATGTATCAACAGTACATTTACAATAGTGTTGATAATCGTGACAGGGCTCTGTAAAATATCATCAGGATATCATGAATATTATAATTATTCTGTACATAGTAATTAATCTTTAATAATAAAGTAGAAATTATAAAAAAAAGAAACGCTCATTTGTTTTTTTTTGCTTATTCTCATCCCTTTTTCACTGGTAGGATTTACACTGGGATACTTCAACTATCAAAAATTCTGGCTCGTCAGTAGAAGCAAATGAGAAAAAAACATCTGTCCAATGCATTTTTTTTTAACTTCGAGTTTGGCGCGTTTTTCGTGAGAAAAAGTGAGTTTATTATTCACCTGACAGATGGCGCTTAAATCCCTTTACAATTTTTGGCTATGCAGTCAGTTTACGCGGGAAAAGTATTTCCCTGCTGTTAGCTGTAACACGCTCCTTCGAATTATCCAAATACCAGTTTACTTTTAATTATTTAGTGCGGTTTTTTTTTCGACTAATAATTTATTTGAATCCGAACAATCGGAGTTAAAGAAAAGTTAAAAAATGACGAGCCCTATGAAACCGCCTCGAACTCCGCCTCCTCAAGACGACGAAAATTCCACGCGAAACTTGACGCCAAGAAGGCAACAACGGACACCGAGTTCTCGTGTCTCGTCAATCCGCGGCACACCGAGCAAGCATCTAACTCCGAGCAAGCAAGGTTAGTGATAGAACGTTGCAATTTCTTTTTTAATTACTCTCAAGTCGCGTTTCTTTCAATTTTTTTTTATTCTGAATTTATTTACCATTGCCAGAGATCCTCACACTCACGTTGAATAATTTAACTTGAACATCAATTTTCATTGTTCAGCTCATTTTTCGCCCGTTTCATTATTTCTGTTCATAATTTTGTTATTTTCGTCGATATTTTGATAAAATATGAGTACGCCATTTCATTTAAAACTGATTTTCTTAATTTTTGTGACATTATTGAGCTCACTATCCTGCAAATAATGGAATGCAAATAATGTAAGCTGATCATTATAAGTTCCTTTGAATTTTTGGCATGTTCGTTAGTAACGTTTCCAAGCAAACATTCATTCTTATGAACAATAGAAAAAAATAATTCCATACATCGACCTCTCAGGATGCTGAGTGTGAATCTGAACCTACAATTCAAAAATTGTAACTAGCAAATCCATAAATAGAATTAATAGAAATTATTATATCGCTATTTCATTTAACAAAAACCATGGAATAGACCATTTTGAAAAACTGTGTAAAAATCTTTAAAATATATCAGGTTTATACATTTATTGCAATGTAAATTTTCACTCAGCAGACTATCTATTTTTATGCTTTTCCCTGATTCTTATACAAGCATTCTTCTGACATCTTTTTAATCGCTGGAAGACCTGATTGGCATTTGTTACAGGCACACCACAAAAAGGTCCAGGTAGTTCGGCCGGTGTCGAAACGCCGCTAAGATGGGGAAGCCGAAGAACTCAAGAAACAATTGCAGCCTCTTCGGAGGGACCCTCCTCACAACCAGCTTCATCCCCGAATCGTATATTGCAAACAAGTCCTTTGCAAGCTGGTATGAGCGAGATCGATCTATCATCCCCGTTGAATTATGGTACACCAAGTTCTTTAGGCTCCATAAGAACGCCCAGGAGTGGAATTCGTGGTACTCCGGTAAGGCAGAGATCAGATATTCGATCGGATAAACGAGTGCGTCAGGTCAATGTTGGCGAACCGGTAAGTACTTCATCCTTTGTACAATTCTGTTTTTCCAAATGAATATCTAAAATATAATTTAATGATTATCTGCATTTGAATGTTATTCGATTGTTGGAAATATAAGCTAATGCGAAAAGACGTCGAAATAAAATAAGACTATTTCATCGAAAAGTTGAAAAATGAATCATCTCGACAGAGAATAATTTGAAAAACATGAATCGAACTATGGAATTTTTATTGATCGAGCAGATAGCCGAAGAGGTGAACGAAGCTCAACCAACATCAGAAAGTGAAAATGCTGGTCCCCAGTTGGTGATCTGGGGTACAAATGTCGTTGTAAATCGTTGCAAAGAACAGTTCAAACGTTTCGTGAATCGCTTTATCGATCCGGAAGCAGAAAACGACGAATTACCTGACAATATGAATCTCGCTGAGCCTCTTTATTTGCAAAAACTAGACGAAATTCACACCCTCGAAGAGCCTTATCTAAACGTAAATTGTGCTCATTTGGAGGCGTTTGACGAACAGCTCTGTCGTCAATTAATCGCTTATCCACAAGAAGTCATTCCTACCATGGATATGGCTACGAACGAGATGTTTTTCGAAAAATATCCTGCCGCTGTTTTGGACCATCAGATCCAAGTTCGTCCATTTAATGCGACGAGAACGCGAAACATGCGTCAATTAAATCCTGAGGATATCGATCAGCTGATCACGATAACTGGTATGGTGACGAGAACATCACACGTGTTGCCCGAAATGAGAGAAGCTTTTTTCAAATGTATCGTTTGTTCGTTCACCACGATGGTGGAAATCGACCGCGGTCGTATTGCTGAGCCCACCGTTTGCACACATTGCAATAACAACTATTGTTTCTCGCTCATTCACAACCGCAGCCATTTTTCCGATCAGCAAATGGTCAAGCTTCAAGAATCGCCGGATGACATGGCAGCTGGTCAGACACCACATACCGTTCAATGTTTCGCTCGCAATGATCTCGTCGATGCTGTTGCACCGGGTGATCGGGTCGCCGTGACCGGCATTTTTCGGGCACTTCCGCTTCAAGTTAATCCACGCGTTTCTAACGTTCGTGCAGTTTACAAAACTCACATAGATGTTGTACATTTTCGTAAACAAGACTCCAAGCGCTTGTACGATCAGGAAGAGGGCAAAGATCACGCTTTTCCTCCTGAAAGAGTCGAATTGTTGAAACTACTCTCTCAAAAGAAAGACGTTTACGAAAGATTAGCTCGTAATATTGCTCCAAGCATATACGAGAATGAAGATATTAAAAAAGGCATTCTGCTACAACTGTTCGGGGGTACGAAAAAAACTCACTCGACTTTTGGAAGATCACACTTTAGATCGGAACTCAATATTCTGCTGTGTGGTGATCCTGGTACCAGTAAATCTCAACTGTTGCAGTTCGTCTTTAATCTTGTTCCAAGGTCACAATACACCAGTGGAAAAGGTGAGTTTTTTCTTGGAATGTTTTTGAAATTCAATAACGATCGATTTCTTCGAACAGAGTTCCAAAATTGATTTCTCTACCAATGCTTTTTAGACATTTCGTTCGAATATATTATTTACTAAAAAATAAAACTTTATTGAAAAGGCTCAAGTGCGGTCGGTTTAACTGCATACGTCACCAAGGATCCAGAAACTCGTCAATTAATGTTGCAAACTGGGGCACTCGTCCTTGCCGATAACGGCATATGTTGCATTGACGAGTTCGATAAAATGAACGAGCATACGAGGTCCGTTCTTCACGAAGTCATGGAACAACAGACTCTCTCGATTGCCAAAGCCGGTATCATTTGTCAATTGAATGCACGTACGAGTATCTTGGCTGCCGCAAATCCATGTGAATCGCAGTGGAACAAGAACAAAACTGTAAGTTTGTGCACTTGTATGATTTTCAAGGCGTTCCGTCATTCCTCCAATCGGTTCAAAGTGCAGCTGCACAGTTTTCCTTCGACACTTTGTGTAACTTTTATTTTCTTCAGATAGAGCGAATAATTTAAATTTTTGCCTACGATCAAACTTAAAACTTAAATTTAAAAAATGCAAAACAAAAAATAAATATTTGGTTCCAAAAATAAACTGAGACTCGAGAAAGCACTGAAATTTCAATGTAAAATTTACGTTTGCAACCAATAGTTGAAACAGTTGCTCTAAATAAACCTTTTTTCGATATTACATCAGTGTAAATGACGATGAAAACCTATAATATTTGATGTTATCTTCATTGTAATTATGAAGAATCGGTCAAAGTAAATTAAACTGATGATTATTGAATTGATAACTTTTAGGTGGTCGAGAATGTGATGTTGCCGCACACGTTGATGTCGCGATTTGATCTTATATTTCTGATGCTCGATTCAAACGATGAAATCCTCGATCGCCGTCTTGGCCGGCATTTGGTCGAGCTCTATTGCGACACAGTCGTGGACGAGGAGGACGATCTTGTCGATATGAGTATTCTCAAGGATTACATCGCATACGCGAAAGAACACATTCGACCTGTTCTAAGCGAAGTGGCTCAACAGAAACTTGTCCACGCTTACGTGGACATGCGTCGTGTTGGTAGCGGTCGAGGACAAATAACTGCTTATCCAAGACAGCTCGAGTCTCTCATACGTCTCGCTGAGGCTCATGCGAAACTTAGATTTAGTAATACCGTCGAACTTGAGGACGTCGAAGAAGCTTGCAGGTATTTTATTATAAAAATTGAAAATTATTTACTTTCAAATTCGAAACGTAAATTATTTCGTAAAATATGTTTATTAAGATTACATCGTGAGGCTCTCAAACAATCTGCAATCGATCCTCTGAGCGGAAAAATCGATGTAAGCATATTGACGACTGGAATGTCCTCTGCTGCCAGGCAACGACGAAGTGAACTAACTGACATTTTGAAAAAGCTCATAGACTCCAAGGGCAAAGTTCAAACGCTCAGCTATCAAAAAATATTTGCGGAATTGAAAGAAAGTTCGCAGACTGTAAGTATTTTTCTTCAAGCTTCGAGCGAAACATTTTCGTCGCAGTTATTTGTTGGATCATTAATACATATTCGAATTTTGAAACTCTTTTTCTTATTTAGTTGGTGACCCGAGAAATGTTCGAGGACGCATTGAAGCTACTTCAGGACAACGGTCTCGTTATAGTTACAGGAAAGAATACAATTCGCATCTGTTAATTATGTTCGTAAGGAACAACCAATTTTTTTTTTATACTCTAAGATATTCCTGGACCAAAACGAAACATTTATAATCTGTTTCGTTTAAATGATCCTTTGTACAACTGTGTACGTCTAATTGGCTGAATTTTTGAAGCCTTCCATTTTAACAACTTTTTAATAAAGTATTTTCATAATTTTTCAAGATGACGAAATCTCATTTCGAACTGCGTCTGCGAAAATACAGTAATTGTAGACGAAAATGCCTTAGCATGGAGAAAGTGTAACCGCCCGTATACCTGCGACAAGGGACCAAGGTCAAGGTCAAGAGAAACTTTCGAGCAAAATGTTATTTCTCCATCTCTCAAACTTTTCCTTCCTCTATCGCTCTCTCTCTCCCTCTCTCTCTCTCTCTCTCTCTCTCCCTCCTTTTTCTCTATTTTTATCTCTGTTATATTACAGAAAGAAAAGAGAGAAAAGGGGCTCAAAGGAAATGTGGAAAACCCTGACGGACCGTGGTGGTTCGAGTCCCGATGGGACTGATTGTGTCGGATGGGTCCTTCTCAGAATAAACCGCGCCTAATACCCTAAATTTTCGAAAGAGCACGTACACCTTTTAGCAAAGAGCCCACCCTCCGTGCGGTCTTTGTTATTGTTGCATTTCTTTACTTCATCTCACTCTTTTACGTTCCGGGTTCATTTGAAGTCTGTCTTGTTTCTTAATCCGGGTACATCACTTAAATTTTCTTATTTACAGCTCTTAATCCTGAAGATTGTTAGTTGCCACTCCAGAATAATATTTCCTTCTTCCTCATTATTCGATCCTCCGGCATTTTTTGCACAAATCATTCAAATAATAAATCACAAAGCGCAAATTCAGTGAGTACATAGTTAAAACTATGCACATTTGGAAAACAATGGAAAATTCACGATTACGAAAAAAAACAAAAAAGCGAGTGAAAAATATTTCGGGAGCATTATTGCATCATTTCTATGAATGAAATGATTTTGCTCTTTGAAAAATGTTATACGCGGGATTTAAAAACTGTTGAAATATCAATTTCAGGTAAAACAAAATATTTCGAAACAGACTTTTCTTCGTTTTAACAAAAAATGAAATAATTAGTACTTGTAATATTTTACAAGACATTTTCTCGCACTTATTTTTCAACCATATTTGCAACCATTGGAGCAACATAAATAAGAGAACGGAAAAGAATTTGCCCACCTTTATAAACTTGGAGACATTTGCTACGGCCGAGATTATAATCTTTCGCGACAACCCTCACAACAAAATAAACGGTAAACGTGCGTTTGAGGTGCAGCAAAATTGAGGTCCGCAATCGACTATCATAAAATTGCACTGGACTGTGAGCAACTTATAATTACTTTCACCCCAAAGCAGGAGAGTGTCAAGTAGTCCCGGATAAAATAAAAATGAAAATATTCGGATCATAAGTATCTAAAAATTTATCTGTCCAGCAGGATTATTCGCCGTGCGGGGCTATCGGACTCTTCGCAATTTATCAAAAGATTTTCAGACTTTATGAAATTGAAATTCGGCTTCATTTTAGGACCATCCAGGGGCACTTGATGATACTTGAATAATCGTTGTTTAATTTTTTTTTTTCCCAACAGCATGTAATTTGAGTGGTTGTTGAAATAATTAAGCAATAACTTATTTTCTAGGAGATCTCAGATATTCATTAGACAAAAGAATTTGTTCTGAAGGCTGACTTCATATTTTTGACTAGAAAGTGAATTATAGTCACGAGACCTGCGTGGCAAACTAAAGGGACTCCGAGAGCCTGGGGTTGTAAATCAACGAAGCGCTGTTTTTGTGTCCATGTGCATCAAGTACTGCCCATTGACCATTGACGTCATTTTCGGAACGAATATCCAAACGCTTCCCATTCTCTGAGACCCAAAAATACAAGCGAGAAAAAGAACTCCAGAAATCCGAGTCTACCGACCGTATGATTTTTTTTTTTTTCAAGGCCAAATGGAAATAAGGAAACTAGAAAAGACGTCGTAAACATTGGGAGGTTAGAAAACCGGAAGTTCAACCTAAGGCTAAAAAAAATTAATTCCCTTGTTCATGTCGCAATTTTTATATCAACGAACTGTTCAAAACTTTATTTACTCTTCGGTCATAAGAAAAATTGCATGATTGCATACAAACCATTTTTTTTTCAATCATTTACATGCAAAATTTGAAGTTTCATAATTTCCGACAAAACAACAACTAATGGTCGTTCGAACTGATGTGGTATATGGAATGAAGAAAAAAAAATGTAATTTTTACTTTCCAGGATTCAAAAATATTGCGAACCGTGTTAATTCATCGTGAAAAAAGGATCGTAACGTTACTCTTTCAAGCGGAAAACGTGTACCTAAGTTTCTTCTACTCCATCATGCTTAGAAAATCTAGGCAGGGTCAGTCGAAATATGGAAAAGGTTTTCCATGAAACTACGCAGTATAGCTGCGCGTATTATCTCCTTTCGGTTATTTACTGCTCGGGACAAACACGAGAAAAAAAAAGAGAAAGAGCAAGAGTGAGAGAACAATATGAACGTAGCGAAACTCTGAAACGTCCTGGCACCTGGTTTTTCTGTACAACTATATTCATTTGTTTTTCTTGGCCCAGCATCAGAAAAAGGAAGAGAGAGGATCGTGTGGAAAAAAAGACTTGTAAATGGTTAACGGCAGACGGTTAGCACCACAAAATTCATGTAGTGAATTCATAAAATAGGAACAAATAGGCGTGAACGCCAATAGAGATTCGAATGGGAATTTGTCGAAAGATTTTTTAACACAATAATTCGCCAGTATTCAACCAGCAGGGTCCAATCTTCATTACATTCTACATTTCCTTCAAAATTAAAAAAAAAAAATTGTCCATAAATGATATTAGTAACTTAATTACTACACTGCAAAAAATCGCTGATATATCGAATGGAAAATCAAAATAAGAACGACAACAATATTCGAGTTAGCAGTCAAGGTCGCAAGGGTAGTAGAATACAATTTGTTTGCCTCTGAACCAATCGCGAACGCCTACACATTCGCAAGTGGGCCTCAACGGCAGTGCAAAATTTCAAAACGAATGACCATAAGTGCGGAAGAGAGAAAACCCAAACAACAATACTCAGACCTCTCCAGGAGCCTGAAATATCTATGCATCGAATAGTGCAAAGGGACGCCAACAGGAATTGAAGGAAATGTCGGATTTTCGTTCTGCTTTGTCATTTGAGTACGCTTTGCAATGGCGTGTTTTTCGGTACCCGCACATCAAAGCAGTAAATCCGTTACTCCGGCATTTTCTCGAGGATGCAAAGGCCGCGCATACTGAGAACAATAGAGGGAGAGAGATAGAGAGAGAAAAGTAAAGTCTCGAGCTGGGTCGAAATTTTTTTTTCCAAGAACCGAGCAAATCTGCGTCGTCGGCTATACTCATCGAATATTGTTCTCTCTCTGTGGCTAAACCTCTCCCTAGTGAGCTTTCAAGGAAGGTCATTTTCTTGATGGATTATTCTTTGGTGTCCGTAAAGTTCGTACGCAGAGAGAGTTAAAATTGAAAAATTACTGTTGGAGCTATAGAAACGAGGGATGCCCTTGAATTTTGGCTGATTTTTACTGCACAAAAGTAAATTTACTTGGAAATACACGAAATTGTATTTTCTTTTCATAAAAATTTACATTTTCCGTTGTAAAAAGTATCTTAAACTCACGGGGTCTTCCGTTTTTATTGCTGTAAGGTTAATTTTTCTATTTTTATCCTCTCTTCGCTGCTTGTTCGAAAATTCGTTCGAAGAACTTCGGTTCCAAATTTATTGCGATTAAGAATTTTTCTAGCATTATAATTATCGTAACTGTTTCCATTTCTCCGGATATTTCACAACACACTGTTACATAGAAACTAAAATCCGAATTACGAACGACAAGTTTCGTCAACATTCAGCGAAATCTTGGCAAAAAAACGTGTTTTTTTCTTTCTTTCTGGTTATTTATACTTTTTAAAACTTAATCTTCGGAAATCGTTCGGAATCAAAAAGCAAAAAAAAGAAAAAGAAAATCGAAATGCAGAAAAAATGTCCTACGTTGGGCAGTCACAATAAACGGTGAAACATTTGTCTACAGTAAAAAAGATATGTCTCTCACCCTTTTTTGCTTCCTAGCTCCTCGCTGAGAAGTTTTCAGGATTTGTTTTTCTTTCAGGACAAAAAATTCGATGGAACGATTTCGTAGTGCAATAAAAATAATTCCTGTGGCTTTACCTTTATTGTAAAAAAATCCGAATAATTTTCAAGTTCCTCTCTCGATGCATTTTTTAAATGAAATTTATTCCCGTGAAGGTTCAACGTATTTTTCAAAAACATTTTCATAGAACTCAAAGTTTTCGTACGCTGAAGAATAAAACAATGAACCAATAATAACTCGCAGAATTAAAAAAAATCGAATTCATTTTTCCTTCGCCGTTCAAGGCGCAAAATATTGATTTTTAACGTTGATTTTCCGAGTCTATTTATCACCATTTCAAACACTTGTTTTTTAATTATCAATTTTTGACCAGTCGAATACTGTTTTAGCATCGAAATTGGTAAGAAATTGTGATCAGTAAGTGTGATAGGGTCACGAATTATTCCACTCGGGAGATTGTTGTGTAATGAACGTTTAAAAATAGACAAATGTCAATTAAATGTGAAAACTTTGATAATTTTTTGCATGAATTAGCGATTAAATTTGTTAACCCTTAAGGGGTTATGTAGTCCCGATTGAACCGTGAGAGGGGGTGAAAGAGACTGTTTTCGCGATTCCAGTTTGTCTCTCGAACAAAACATATTTCTGAAAAAAGATCAAATCTTTGTTTAACGACGGAAGAGCGAATTTGGCAGCTCGAAATGTACTCCTGGAAAAAACTTGAGGACAGGATTTTTGTCGGACGAGACCGAAGGTTTTATGAATCATTCCCACGTCCATAATGATTTCCGTGGCCAAGTCAATTGATTCGCGATTTGTTTGAGAGGAATTCAAACTGCAGTTTGGAAAGTATGCCCTCAATGTAAAGAGTATTCTCGACTGGCTTGAAGGATCACGCAACGTATCAATATTTTTGTTTACATAAGTACATATTTCGTGGTGTGTATATTTAAACACATATTGGGCATTGCGTTCAAAATTGAAATTCTTTCATTTTCAATATTTTTTTTTCAATCGATTTTATAACTGGACATTTAAATATTCAGACAACGGGAAATGTAGATTATTTTTTAATTTCATATATCTATCTAGAGTTTTATTTTTTTTATCGTGATGACGAAAGACTTCCTTAAAGAAATAACGATCATTCTTCAAAAATATGTCTGCATCGTAGTACGTTTTTTGTACGATTCATATTTTTGACATGTCTTTTCTTAACCTTAAAACCCCACAATGAATATTTATCGAGAGTGCCCCTCACAGGGAGGTAATTAATTATCCCAATCTTTTCTTCGGCGTAAAATGTTTCTTGTAAGTGATAACAGGGTTCAATTTACACCATTGTCTTAGTTTTTGATACCTAACAAAAAGATGTACGACGAAGTCGCATTTGTTGATTATTTGGTTACGAAAATCTCTCGAAAAAATGTAACAATGGAGGAAATTTGAAATCATTTCGAAATAATGCATTAACCCTCCGTGGAGTTCTAGAGTTAATGTACGAAACCCATTTGAAGTGTTTTTATTGTTTGTTTTTTTTTACTAGGATTTTGGCCGAATATCCCATATACACGTGTAAACATTTAGATCACTGTACAGTTGACTGTGGGGTAGTAGATACGAGAGTATATCTATAGATTCCTGGGTCTATGTACCGCCTACGTTTTATCGGTGGGCGTCTCGACTGAGGCGCCGTACTACGTAGCTGGGTGCTCTTGAACTGACCTTGAAAGCGCCCACGCAACGACCGAACGTTCGAAAATGGAAGAGGGTGAGTACAGGTTCACGAGATCTGCGCTTTGGGTTCTGTATTGTCGGGGTTACGGGAGGGGATGAACGGGGAATACCGGGAGCCATTTCGTTCATCGACGTCCCATTGCCACCCAACTTGCCTTTTTTACCCTACGTCCTACGTTTGCGCATCCTCGCCATAGTTTATGCGCACTCATACAAATTCAACTAATGATTCTCTTTGACTACGAAACGTATACAAATAACATAGCATAGTAGAACCGATTTATTCCTCAAACATTTCTTCCAAATAAACATAAACAGCAGACGGCAGAGCTGTCAAATGTATACTTGTCCCGAGACTCTACCGCCAAAATATTCGATTGCTATGAACTCGGCAACGAGCTTTTTTCGAGTATCGGTTCAACACTTTTTTTCGGTGGGTTAGCAGCCCATCGAGGTTTGGACCGAACTTGTATACCATCTCGATATGTCCTGGAATATTTGAGCTCGGATGAACGAATCCAAAGCAATCGTTGGATCGATTTTTTGGTTATGCGTGCGAATACGTTGATTCGGTTTTAATTCACATTCGTTTCAAAACTGATCAGCTATGTACCTCGCGAACTTAATGCAATCACCGATTTTCCAATAAGTACGATATGCCTGAATTTCCCACAATTTTTAACTTTAGATTCGAAACTTGGGCTAAATCGAAGTTACAGATTTTATTCAATTCCGTTGACCTTGTAGCTATAAGATCACCGTCGCTGGCGCAATGCTTCCTCCAGGCTATGTCTCGAGGATCGATATAGGCATCGTACCAGACATGGTTGCTTCAATCGAAATTTGCAAAATATTTGAAATCGCGGTTTCATTGCTATCAACACTGACGTCATAAATCCTAAGATTATCCCACTCGGTTCAAGTTTTATCTCTATCTCTCCCTTTCGCTTCCCCTTTATCTCTCTATATCTCGGTTTTCCCCTAGGACTGAGATACAGGAATGTAGGCCCTTGGACCTGGCCGGCAGAGTGCGTTTTCGACAAATACGCAGAACTGAGATGGCTGATTATTTTTTGCTTTGTCCTTAGAAACGAACGAAATAAATATTATTTTTTAAATACGCGATGATTTTAATAATGTACTTAATGCCGTATCAATCAATTAAACCCGAAAAAATCCGTTGAAAAAAGTCAATCAATCCAGTTATTGTGGAAGGGGGTTTCGTGTGGGAAATGGACAAACCGAAGGCAAAGTTTCAGCCTGGGAAATAGCGGAATGTCAACAGAGAAGAAGGGGAAAGAGCTTTATGAATGGACGACGTTTCGGTGTCGACGCACGTAGGATCATGGGCGAAGTGGGTGTCGCGGGTGTGGAAAAGCAGGCGGTTGACGGTGCGGCTGGGTTAGAAGTTGGAGGGGCGGGAAAAGGGGAGACGAGGAGATTCGTGATAGCTGAAGAGGGGAATGAACGGGTTCAGGTAGAGCGAAAGTCGAATGACGATGGGAATGAAAGAGGTCCGAAGTGGTGGGATAAACGAAGCTCTGACGCCACCACTGACGCCGGCGCCTCGGCGCGCTGTAACGATCGAAGGTTGCAGCATCAGCGTGTGCACGTTATGGATATATTTCAATTCTTCTTTCCGATATGTTTTTCCTTTCGCTTTTTTTTTGTAGTGCTGCGTACACACTTTTTCTAAGATTGGAATAACCTTTTTTTCTTTTCATTAACAATAGACATTGGAGGTCTCATAGGTTTTTTTCGAAATGTCAACATTGAAAAATATCGAGAAATAGACGAATTCGAAATCTGCGACGACAAAGTATAAGAAAATCTTTTTATTTTATGAAAATTAACTTCTCAAATATGCAAATTCAAAAAAGAGTTCTTTTTTCATGTTCCTTCGACCATTTAGAAATATTTTCTCCAAGGACGCAGCCATAGACAAAAATTAAAGCCTTTTGTGTATTAAGTCAGTTCAAATGGCTTAATCTTGACTCATATTTTGGGATTGAGTCTCTACAGATTGAGTCAATACCCAAAGGCTCACAAGTGAAGATACCAGAGTTGATAGAATGTAGCGGTAGTTTAATCACCTTCGGTCGACACTGTATAGCGACACTGTATAGCGACCCTGTAGCGGGCAAGGCGAGAGGGGTGGGTCACTGGCGGGAATGGAGGGTGGCTGAGGGTAAAATACGGTGGTACTGACATTGAACGACAATGTGAACCCCCGCTCTACCGAAAGCTCTCCATTCATGCTTTCCGAGAAACGTTTGCGCGTGCGCATCGCCCGCGTTCATCAACCGTTGTGAATCCATCTGCCCCACCGCGACGAGAAACTCTTTCACGGCTGTGCGTGGAACCGGGAGAAAAAAATAAAACAAATGAAGCAATTATTTTCTATATATATATACGGAATTGCACGAAATCCATGTATTCAAATTTTTATTTAACTTCAATTTCAAATTTCCACCATTTTTACATCGAATAGGATCCTCATTCTCTTGGAATCCGAAATTAATACGGCGTGCAACATACAATTATCATTTTTTTGACGAATTAAGATACCATACAAAATTTAAAGGCCTTTTGACCGAAATTTCTTTTCTAATAAAAACAAACATGTTAGTTAATTATATAAGTTCTTATTCGATGTAAACATTTTGGATTATAGAATTTCAATTATTTTGTTCATTTCGTATAAATGTTGTCAAGTTTGTATAGTATTGATTAGATATTCTTTCACGTGCCATATGAACCGGGCGATGAGCTGCTTTTTCATATAGAAAAGCCACCCCGAACCCCCAGCAGTTACGCCGTATTCTAGGCACGTGCCACGCAAGAGTTCCTTCTCGTCCTCACCACGAGGCGTTCTGGTACAAAAAGTTAGGGAAATAGACGACCGTGAAGGAGCAGAGAAAAAATGTTTATAAGGGCGCTTCGATGGGACAAAAATATTTTTCGGGCTATCATCAGCCGATATTTCGGCAGGTGAATTCGATTTTCAGGTTGGTTGAGCTTAATTATTTAAATCGAGACAAAATATCGAAGTTGTGTTGGAACTTATTAAGGTCAGTTATTATCATTCTTATTATCATAACTATAAAAAAATAAAAATTGCAATGAAACGTGATTTTCTTATTATTCGACGAATCCAACAATCGCAAAAAGATGGGCAGCTATAGAACCGCGTAACCAACAAAAGATGGCTTTTGTTTTTGCCAAAGTTTTCAAAAACAAAACTATGCCGAAACGATGGGTGTTAAAAAAAAGTTCCTCAATCTCGTAGATTATAAAATTGATTGATTTATTAATTAATTTATTAAAAATACTAATAATAATAATAATTTATTTATTTATTTATTTATATATCTATTATTAAAGAAAGTTCGGAATGATGATTCAATGATTTCCTTTTTTGAAAAATTCAACATCGATTAGAAATCAGCGGAATAAAAGTTCTGGTATAAAGTCACTTGACTTCAAAGTTCGCTCCACCGTTTATCATAGCATATAAAAAAAATTTGTGAATCGCTCATTGCAAAATACCTAAAATTCAAATTTAATCATATCAAAATCGAGTACAATTTTCTGACCATAAAATTCAAACGATTGCAAATCATTTTCATTGGTGGTGCATTTTTCGCGATTCGATATTAATTAATTAGTACAATTACGCTAGCAACGAAAACTCCGATAATGCGGATCTCTTATTCCTTCAAATGAAAAAAACCAAGTTTAGATTTTTTCAATGACTGTCGATTCTTTTGTTCTTTTAATAGTAAAGCTGTTCTTTTGTTTACATATGAGAAATACTAATTTCCGATAAACAATGATTTCAAGCAATTGTTATTTTGTTGTTATGCATCATTTAAAATTTTTTAGTAACAATGTTCTTCACAAACAAGTTGGAATAATGAAATATTTATCATTATTCCATCATTCTATTCCTTGCTTTATGTCCGCCCATTTGTTCATGGATTTCACAGTTTTGGGTGGTTATTTTCGAGCAACAGAACGGAAGGGATTTATGGTCAAGAGGTTCTTACGACAGCCGGCTCGAGGGTAGATCCGTAATTTCAGAAATTTGCCGAAAATTCTTTACAGCTTATTTGGATTAACACGAGATTATAAATAAATAAAATCAGACTCATTGGAAAAATTGTCCGATTGTTTGTTCGTGAGCTTAAACCTTCGCGAATCCGGCAACGTTAAGAAGGTGGTAAATTCTCGTTGTCTTTTTCATTACCTCCGCTTATACGATGTCCGCGAATACGAAATTAAAGGTTAGCATTACCTTCAACGCTTAAAGAATTTTCGTCGTTGAGTCCGACAAGGTATTTAACCATTTCCGGTGATGCTATCAAAGCTTAAAGCCCGCAATAAGATTTAGGCTAATACAGAATTTCTCTACGTTGTCTGTTTCTCAAATAAAATTATATTCCCGTGCAATTTCCATATTTTTATAAAACAATTGATCACTAAAGTGTAAAATATGTTGAACGTTTTTTCTCTCTTCTCCATATTAACTGAAGAACAGTGTGTTACAGCGCATTTCGTTTACAAACTATTTCAAAAGATAGAAATTCTAGCAGATAAAATTTTATCTGAATGTAAGCCATACACAGATTTCTATTAGCCATTTCTAATTTCTACAGTCATAGAAATAAGAGTCAGTATCGAATTTTTTGAGATTTTCATCATAAACAATGTCAATTTTTGTGGAAACTTCCTTTTCATGGAAACGTAAACATTGCACTGTAAAGATTGCTACAAATTCAAACTTATTCCTTGTTTCTATTGCTTTATCAATAATTTTTCAATATTAATTCTCTCCATGTACGAAATGTTATCAAAATATACATTTTGGTTAAAAACGTTGTCGAGTATCGAAAAGAATTGAAATTTTGAGCTGCCTTTCGACATAAATGTAACAGCATAGGAGAATTCAGTGTCGAGGTTGCCCGTGACGTAGTTCAATGTCGCCGGTTCGATTCCGTTGTTGGATAAAGCGAGAAGGGTTGCTGGTTGTCCTAGGAGTAGTAGCGCGGGAGAATCTACACTGGGTTCAAGGGTAGTCGGCAAGTAGAAGGAATAGAGAATGAGATAGACGAAGAGAGCTTTTGATGTGATGATAAAAAACATTGGATCCGTTTATTGACCATGCTACAATATAATGTGAAAAAATATATTTAATGGAATAATAATATATATTAATAAATTATATTAATAATAAATATCAATAAATGAAATATAAATAAATAAATAATAAATTACACTCGTTTTCGAACTGATCAAACATTTATTTTGACCGGATATCCCGCCATTAAATCAACGAAATGTTCCAATAAATTGATAAAAAAGTATCCATTTTGCAGTTGAATTTAAAAAATTGACTATCCAGCTCCTCAAACCTGAACGAAATGAAAATTTTCAGCAGACTATTTTTTGGGGTCGAAGCTTCATTTAAATTTGGAGTTAAAAGTGGAGCAGCGAATGTGTGCTTTCATGACATAAAATGTATGAGTCCATTGGCTAGACTAGTTGGCTTTTTGGGAGAGGCGATCGTTTAGCAGACGTTTGATCAAATTGCTTACTTGTTGGGAATTCTTTCGAAAACTTGGAGAATTTTATCAAAATGTACATAATTGCGAAATGGAGCGTTTTCACGTATTAGGATTTTTCCCAGTCTCCATTTGTTGGGTACTCTTGCCAGTGCGTTAAACGGTATATTATCGCACATGAGAAGATCTCGATTAAGGGCAAAGTTGTGAAAAATATTCCCAGTTAAACAATTGTATTCTAAACGCACAAAAATGTGTTAGATCTAACGAACCATCAATTTTTCGTTAAACCTGGAACAACTAATTGGATTTTACAGTTCCATCCCTGAAAGTGTAAGATTTTGGAAATGCAACAAATATGGCAAATATAAAATCTTAACGTTAAGATCGAAGAAATTGTACCAAAGAGTGGGAGAGAGGGATCGACACGTTGACTAAGAGAGCGATGGTGAGGGGCGGGGAGGGTAAGGGTGAAAACGAGTGGGGAGTCAATGGGGGTGAGTGAACACGGAGAGGGATGAAAAGCGTGTGGAGAGGGAAGAATATCTTCACCCTCAGCGGCATAAGTTTGGGATCACACCGAGTGACGACACAGTCGACGAGCAACCAGGGACGATCAGTGCGATTCAGACTCTGGTGACTAGAGGTCAGAGGGTCCCAAAAATATTTTTGTTGTTCATCAATCCCGGAGTTAGAAAACGGCCGAGTTGATGGGATCATGAACAACTTGAACTCAATTACACAATTGTACATTTGAACAAATTTAATCAAGAACTTGCTTTTTTCGTTGATAATTTATTTCATTAAATACAGTATTAGCTTTATTAAAAAATCTATATCGAAAGTTTATGATAGTAACAATTATTGTTACATTATAAGCTTGAGGGACATGGGATTATAATTAACGTGTAAAAATTATTTTTAGAAATATCTTTAAAGACATCACACCTATTGGGAGTGATTTTTGTTTTGTTTTTATTTGTGACTATTGTGAACATAAAAGTACGTTGAATTCACCTGACTCGGTGTCCAATCGAAAAAAAAAACACCTGGGAACTACTTCGTGTTATGAAAAGTGTCTTCAAATTCAAGGTATTTATATTTACTTATCATCATCATTGTTTTTACCAATTATTTCTATTATAAGAATTTTCAAATCCTTTAGTCGTTAAAGTGTTCATCAGCTTCCTCGTGCTTTAAACAAAATTTATTAATCGAATTCAATGTCGTAATGTGAAATTTGATGAATCCATTCGCTGCTCAATTCAAATGTTTTGATTTCATTATTCATTAATATAGTCTTCATAAGACATTTTTCGAAAAATAAAATTTTTTGTTCAAAAGAAGAAAAAAATCTCCACTCATTCGTCAAACGGAAGTGGTTTATTGATAGAGAAGAATGTCTTGTGACGTAACGAATACTTCCGGACTAATGAGAAATTTTGAAATGAAAGATCGAGGACGAGTTGAAAGACGAGAAATTTTGTTTTGACCCTCAACAGATTAGAAAATTGAAAAATTACTCTTTTTGTATGCTCCAAATTTTCGCGGAATTCTTAATAAGCTACACTATTCAAAGATGTTCAGCAAATAAAAAAATTCGTTTTTTTTTTTAAACGGAGAAAAAAAACATTTGATTCCTGCTATAAACATTTTCGCAAAGAGGTAAGGATAAAAAAAAGAGTCATTTTTTTTCATGCATTTACTTTTCGCGATATTATAAATCAATATATTTATGATACTTCTGGTAAAAAAAATTGTTATTATTTTTATTCGTATGGTCGTTATTCTATTTACAAAATTTCTCGTTCCACCATCGATTATACGGCCGTGTTTATACTTGGGCTGCCCATGACATTGGACTCGAACGAAAGTGAAAGCTTACCTTGAAAAGCGGCCGAGAAGAACAGTTCGATACTCTCCCCGGCTTGAGCTTTAAAGAGCAAGAAGATCATTCGCATTTATGCGTCCTTTTTTTCCAATTTTTCTAGGTCTTTTATTTACTTGTCAGTGAATTTAATCCTTTTTAAATGTCGTTTAAAATATTAATTTTTCCCCGCTAGTTTCCCGTTGATTTTCGATCGATTATTCTTTTTTTTGCTTTTATTTTTTCATAGGATTAACGTTCTTATAATCAGAGTACCAATCGATAACTTTAGTTAAAAAATATCCTCCCTCCCTTTGGTTTATCGAAACATAATTAGTTAGCCAGTTGAATTGCAATTAAAATGTGTATATTTGTTAATACATGATACGTTTATGTAGTGGAATAAGGAGGAAATAAAGGGACTTAAGAAATACACATATTACGATAGATTTGTATTCAAGGGTCTGAAAAAGCTCGGCTTTAACGCGCCAGTGTAAATTGAAACACTGAGAGCGACGAAAAAAAAAGTTTGTTTATCTATTACTTTTGCCATTTATGTTAGCCCGGATTTGTGTCAGTCTCTATTGATTACAAATATATGGCATATTTGAAAAATGTAGAAGTTTCCAGTTTCAGAATACAAAACACAAATTTGGTCCGATTAAATTGTTGAGAGTTAAAATCAAAATCGTAGAAGATGAAATTCATGTTTAAACATCATTTGAATCAAATAATCGTAATTTTCTGCCTTCCTAATAATTTTCCAAAAACGGGATACAAAAACCCCACGTATGTCGTACAATGGGCGTTGTGTGAAGCGTGGGTGTTTCAAGCTATCCCCAGTGGTGTTTTACAGTCCGAATAGAATGAGCCGCGTAGGTGGATTGTTTCTGACGTCTATGCACTTGTGCACGTCTATGAGCTTTCAATTTATCCACGTATTGCGTTGTCCCTTTTTCCCCTCACTCTCGTAACCCTAATACAATTACTGGAGCAAATATGAAGAAAATCGCATAAAATTCAAATAAAAACTACGCCATTTCAAAGTAGAAATTCTGATACATAATTCCGCGAGACTAGTTGCTTTTCTCGTTCTCTTTACCAATATCAATGTTTACTATGGTCGTTCGGTTTTTGCGAAAATCTCAGGAAATGATTTTCTTCATGCGAAGAAAATTTTTACTCTACCATTTTTTTTTGTTTTTTACAATCTTCGTCTTCTTCGGCGATTTTACAATTCATCCTCATTTAGTCCTGGGAATCTTTGTATTCATGATAATCTTCTCGCCCGAAACAAGTCCATCTTGCCAAGACCTTGTCCGGTCTCAAGATCCGACACAAAGTGTCCTTTGCTGAAATCACTTCGAATGTAATTCAGCGAGATTCTTGTACCGACTAAGTTTTTTTTACTTGCGTTTCGTTAGCAGTTGAACCATCTTTCTGTCTCTTTCTCTGCCAGTTAATTGGTGCTTTTCGACCCTTTTTTCGCACTAAACTATACCGTGGTCCCAATTCCTCTATTTATTAATTTTATAGTTGATTGAAATACTCTCCTTCGTTGACGTTATTATGAATTTCTATGAGAACAGTGTCACCTTTTATTTAGACTGTATTTTCCCATCGCACCCAATTATTTCGTATAATTATGTGACGAGGAAAAATATTTTTATTAAGATTTTGATTGGATACAAATGGAACAGCAATTTGATTCGAATTTAACGAACTATATACCGAATGATAAAGCCATCGTTTTACATGATATTGACGTTCACATTGTTAGTACGCGGCGGAGAATATTTTTTCAATCCATATTTTTCGAATCCTCACTTTTTCTGCAAGATTTTGCATCCAAGTATCGAAAACAACAGATTGTTGAAAAACGCTTGTGTGAAGATTTTTTTAACCCAACGATGCAAACCTCAAAATTATCACTTTACTTTCGATGCTTGGATTTTTGAATCCACAAGTATGAGAAATATGTTTCAAATACTTGTTCAGCATTTAAAAAGGAGCGAATTCTTATCAATACAGGGCACTGGACTTTTATTTTTTGTTTACCATCACCATTGATCCAAGAAACGTTTGTTATCTAATCAATTACGAAAAAGTACATTTCTTACAAAATTACAAACTTAATTAGTTCCAAAATTCTGGAGAAATTCTATAAACGGTCATAAAAAGCATAATCTTCTGCGAAAGCTTTGTGAGCGTGGGAGAAACGCGTTCTAAACTTCAACGTTGATTTGCCTAAAAAATCTTACATTATTACGGGCAGAAAAATATGGAAAAAATTTAATTGTAAAATTTCTGTTAGGCTAACAAAAACGGGGTCAACTTTGGGTCCAGAGTTATTTTTACTGTGATATTTCTTCTGAAAAGAAAAAATCCGTACATTTCCTTAAAAATGTACATTTTGCACAACAAAAATCGCCTAAAACTGAACGTTGTCCGCAGTTTTTGTTGCTGTAACAATAATATTGAAAATTTAATTACCCCGGCGCTTGCACGTTGTTCAAGTGTTTCGTGTTGAAAAATGAATGGAATATCTGTTTTTACGAGAAACGTGACGTAAAAAATGGATTTGGTATTGATTATTGGCTTCTGGAAAAAGTGTATCTGTAGGTGTAGGTGAAAACGGGCTCTTCATTCCCTCCTCGTCGATATATCAATTTACAACTTTCCCCCGATACATGATTCGTCGTCCCATTAAAAAATACAAATATCTACTGTTCATGTTTACCCAACCATAGATAAGTGTTTATTCATCTGTTTTGCATCTAATTATAACTCATGAAATATTGAGTTTATGTAGAACTCCGGTCTTGACCATGAATGGGTACTAGACATTGAGTAATAATACGGCAGGCTCGTGACTGTAATCGTGTTAACCCAGGTCGGCATTGTACTCTTGTTACGAAATTGTTCAAAAGCAGTTTATCTTGGTTAGAAAATTCTTTCATTGTGTCGAATCACGACTCGACCTAAAACAGCTCAAAGTCTTTTTTGCAAATCGTAAAATTCCAATTTTATAAAATCATTTAGAACAATATTTTTTATTTTCCTATAAATTATCGTTAATAATTCACCATTAGTCGGACCTCGATGTTGAATTACAACATTTCAATTATCAGCTAATCATCAGTGTAGTTTTAACTACCGATAAATCTTTTTTACGATCTCGAAGCTTTTGTAACGTGAAAGTATTTTTCTTCAGGGAAGAAATATGAAGTAGCAAAAGTAATCCCGGTTTTCAGTAATCGATGTATCTTTTGCTTGCGAGGTTTTTTTTCGACCTCAGGAAACCTCGAAAAGAATACCATGAGGGTTTTCGGTCAGACCTTAAAATATTCTGACGAAAATGCACCTTCTGCTTTGGTTTCTCTAACTCCGAAGGAACATGTGCAGCACCCAAACTGGCTTAAACAGGGGCCTGCTGGGCCACAATCCACATCGTGTTGGAATAGGAAAATGGTAGGGCCCTCGTGAAAAATTCTCGGAAAAAGACCCCTCAACCATGGCAAGATCTTTTATACTGTATCTATATAGGAATAGGGTATATTTGAGTGTATATAACGCACTAAGCCCTCTCAGAACCTCTGTAAGTTCTCTACCACTACGCAAAATCTTTCTTGGAAACTCGATTTTCTCTCCCTCGCCCTCCCCCATGATCTTTATTTCGCTACTGAAATGCATTCGTTATTTAATGAACGTAAGCTTCGTTTTGATGGTAAAAAAAAGCTATAACAATTAATTATGTTTTTATAGAGAATTACTTAGTGATACATTTTTTTAACCACCGTTTTAAAAATCTATTATGGGTACTCGATTTAAGTGATCTGTTCATTATTTTTTCATTTTTTTTTCTATTTATAATTTCCTAATAATCAATACATAAAATGATATAAAATGATAATTATCATATTCTGGTAGAAAAGAGTGAATCAATGATCACATAGTCCTCTGTTCTACTTGATTATGTTTATCAAATATTTTTAATTCGAATAAATTAGGTGTCGTGATAGCAATAGACTTCTATGTTCAATGTTAAATTGATAAGTGCCTTTTCATGTTTATTATAAGTTGTTTGTGAAATCACAAAACCAATGTTTTGTGAAAAATCTGGTTTTTTAGAACGAGATAAAAAAAATTATCGTCTCGTCCTAAAATATTCTATCAGACTGTATCACAGAAAAATTGTAATGAGAAAATGAGTTCGAACTAACTAGACGATCAATTTGTTATTTTACTTGTCAGTAATTTCATTCCACAAAATAATTCAATGACTCCTTTTCAATTCATAGGGATCTCAGTTTCAATAATGTTATGGAGGGACTTTTCGGAATATTTGAGTTTATAAGAATTCCTATATGTATTATTGAGCAAATGGTTTTGTAAAGAACAAAAAAGTATTTCCGCATTATACTGTTTGTTGAATTTTTACATTTTTCGTCGAAAAGAGCTTGTTAAAATGATGAGTGAAGATAAGCCCACAAATATTCGAAAGAAATGCTCTATGAACATTTCCTACTTTATTAAACTTTATCATGATTTTTTTTGGAATTTGATCTTTTGGAACGACAACCGAAGTTCTGGTATCCAATCAATAATTATTAATACGGATATGCTGTTAGAAAATATTCATTAGTCGTATTTTTGTCCAATAATGAGAGGTAAACGCCTACAAAATCGATTTTCAATTCAATTCGTTAAATTCCTAACATTGGTAGAAAAAACACTCCAAGATCGTGAAACTATAACCTCGAGATTGAAAAATAGAAAAGTTCCCTTACAAAGTCTGTAGTGACACTCCTTAATATTTAAAGCGAAACTGGCTCGAATAAAAAAGAACAAAATACACAACCCATTTATCTTTTCCTCTCTATCATTACTTTCCCTCTGTTTTTCTCTCTCTCTCTCTCTCTCTCTCTCTCTCTCTCCCTCTCCCTCTTTTCTCTCCCTCTCCCTCACCCTCTTTTTCTCTCTTCCCTTATCCTTCTTGCTCGCACACTTTGTGACGATTTTCCGACTGGTTATTGATTTCCAGGGGCTCCGTGAACACTCCGGGACCTTTGGGACCACGATCTCACTAGGCCCGTTTTTGAGCCGGGCCCTTGCTTCTCCCAGTTTTTTTTTGCCTAAACTCTTAGAAAATACGCAGTGGTTGCCTCACGGTTCAGAAAACTACTCTGAACCATCTTCGCATTGGAAAAAAATATCTTATTCTTCTACAACGTTTCCATTCTTGTTAAGAAACACATTTTCCGAATTATCTTTGATTGGGTTCTCAGAAAAAAAAAACACTTTTTATGATTTTCCCGAAATTGAAAGCGGAAGATGTTTAAAGAGATCGATGCATAATGTTATTTGTAAAAAGAAGATCATACAATTTATGGAAAACAAAGGCACGGGAGTTTTGTACGATTTATAATGCAAAGACTTTCATTTCGCTCGACTAAACAGCAGAAGGGAGAGTTTTCAGGAAGCAGATCACGAATTTAAATAAAAATAGCATTCCTTGCAAAGGGAGTTCGATCTCAATTTTCATTATATTTTTATAATCGCTTCAATTTTTTAGGCAATACATCAGATATTTTGCATGGTAAATAAATAGTGCAATCAGTTTAGTTCGAGCCTCGAGTGTTCCGCAAATTAGGACATGTACTTTAAAATTAGAATATTGCATTCCAACAATTTCGATAATGTCCCACCTGCAGAAATGAAAAAAAATGAAATTCGCCCCGAAAATTAGAGATTGGAAAGATTTTTTACCATTTTAAGAGAAAACACAACAAAGTATCAACTGCACATAATTTA
The DNA here is from genome assembly GCA_013761285.1 of Campoletis sonorensis. Classification (NCBI taxonomy): domain Eukaryota; kingdom Metazoa; phylum Arthropoda; class Insecta; order Hymenoptera; family Ichneumonidae; genus Campoletis; species Campoletis sonorensis. The sequence continues at coordinate 788,373 of JACEOJ010000090.1, forward strand.
TAGATTTTTTGAAATAAATAAGAAAACTAATCACATAAAAATTCGGTGCAAAATTTTTACAAAAAAACGTATTTTGTAGGATTTAAAACACAGTTTTTTTTCACGGAAAACTCCAGTCGTTGTTCGATTTAAAAAATGTCTTACATTGAGCAAATCCCGAATTAAAAAAAAAACAACACCCACAAAAATATAGAGCTTTTAGATTCGTCGTACAAATCGTGACCAGAAGAACATATTATTTGCAGATCATGCCCGTGATTGAAAAAGATCGATTTTTTTTTTGTTTAAAGTAAACGTATGTAACCCTGTAAATTTCTCGGTTTATTGACTGCGAAGTTGATTCTTCGTTCATTTTAAATTTGAGGTTCTTGGCCCATTGGAAAAAAAATAGTTGTAAATAAAGTAAATGCAATCACACGTAAGGAATTTTCAAAAGATCAGTCAAGTTATTACTATTTTATTTTACTATTAGGCATTTTTCCTACTAATATTTGTAGTTTCAGTGTCTTGAATATTTCATAAGTCTATTAAATTGGCGTTTTTGTATTTTGTATTCCAAGTCCACCAAATATCAGAAAGTAAATGTGTTATTTATAAAATCGGTATTAATTAATGTTCTTTTTTGATTGATTTCAGAAAATAGTTGAATCGGCGGCCGGATTTTTAAGTCTGAGTAGAGCCTCGCGATGAATAATAATAATGAAAACGGCTTCAATGGTGGGGCCAGCCCTTTCACGAATTTGGTCATGAATTGGCCGGAAAACGGCATGAATTTGAACATAGGACCGCCGCCTCATCCATCAACCAGCGTGAGTTCAGATTTTCAAAAAATCTTTTTTTTTTTCAACTCTGCTACCCGCGACAAAGTCTGTGAATTTACGAATTTTATTCGTGATCGTTGCCTACTGGAAATTAACAACAATGAAAAAACTTGTTTGTTGTTAATTTCTAGTAATTACCGTAATTTATTTTTCGACCCAATTTTCTAAATCCTTCAATTTTGATGAAACCTGCCGAACTTAAAAACAACCAAATTATAACAAATTTCACCGCGTTCGACAAAGTTATTGTCAATGAAATTATTTTATAATAATTCGGCGTATTCGGTCAATGTTTTTAACAGCGGGCAACCAATTCGCCATGGGATCAGCCGATATCAGGCGAAGCAAGCGCAAGTCCATATGGTGCAACACCTCCAAGCGCACTCGGAACCCCGCCAAGCATCAGTTTCGATTTTCTTGTGCATAGTCTTCAACAAGTTGAACAAAGACAAGGTTTCGTCCCCCATAATCCCGAAGTGGCAAATGGTCTGCCCGAGAATTTTAACAGTCCGAGATGCAACCATGATCGTGATCGATATTGCGATTTTTGTGTTCCGGCTCGTCAGGTAAATATTTTTCTTCATTTTAATTTTGAATTCAGCAACAGATTTAACAATCTAACTTAAAATTTTTTAACAATTCAATGGATAACGCATTTACAATAGAATCTCAAGTTCTCAGCATAAAATATACAGTTCAATCGTGATTGCTACTAAATATAAAGTTCCACAGTTATGATTATCGAATCAGTCAACTTTTTCGTACAAAGATTCGTCTAGAACTTTTTGTAAAACACTATATTATTAAAATATTTATGCCAAACCAAGGAGAAAATTTCAATAAATTCTTTATTAAATAAAACTAAATCACCCGAACAGAATCGTGCTGAGCCCAGCGTTGTCGACCAGTTTGGATCACTTCAACGAGGTGTTTTCGAAGTGAGGAGTCCACCACCACCGGTGGCACAGGATGGAAGGTCGCATTCGCAATCGCCGATTTTTTCACTCCCGCACTATTTATGCAAAATACATCATGATACACTGCCATTATGGTGTCAAACTTGCGGTAGTACATTCTGTACTGACTGTTGCATGAATGTTCACGACAATCACGTGACGATGCTTCTAATGGAAGCGCTTGAAACAGCTGGTTCAATGGCGAATCAAGTGTTGAACGATGCGAATGTCGGTGTGTCGATGTTCCAACATGACACCCACGGTTCGAGAGCCGCTGCTGATACTCTTGATCAAAGAGCAGCAGAAGCTGCCAACGAAGTCCGAGTTTACGTTAGGCACATCATTAGTTGTGCTCAAATTCGAGGACGACAATTATTGAATCAAATCGAGCATGCAAGAATTGAAAAACATGAGGCTCTCAGAGCGAGGGAGGCAGGCTTGAAAAGCGGAATACTCAAAATTACCAAGGCGGTCAATAAACTTGGCTCAGCTCTGGAAACAACGGACAATTCTACTAATCCGTCGGATCTCCTGGTCCTCAAGGACACTGCTTCGGCAGAGGTAAAAATTAATTACAATTATTATGATTTTTATTACACATTCGTTCACAAAATAACATTTACAGAAAGACGAATAATACTATTTATAGTTTTTGTTCTGTTGAAAAAAAACTTAGGGTTGTACTGTTTTGTACATTTTTGTACTATTTGTTTTTTCGAATTTGTGATGGTCCAACATTTGGTCAATTTGCCTAACAGAGCTGTAAGAAAAGATTCTCGATTGTATTAACGTTTTAATAGTATTTTTCATCACACATTCACCGAAATATATTTTGAATATTATAATATTTTTGACGTTTTCCAGATTTACGGGGCTTATCAACAGCGAGAACATCTTCCATCGGTCAGCTGTAATTGGATCGCATTTTCATCAGCAGAAGGTAACGCTGCACAGGCCGTCGAAAATTTCGGCTGTATACAGGTGACCGATCCAGGCGCAATCGGCGATCGACGAGCGGTTAAAGGACGCGGTGGACGTAAAAATCAAGGGCGAAAAGCCAATTCTATACCCCTTTACCCCGTGCCACGTGGTCGACCAGTCGCAATGAACAGCACTTCTGTAGTCGTGACTGTCCATGGAAAACACATACAGGTTCTCGGTAGAAATTCAAATGCTCAAGACAATCTTTGCCGACCTTGGGGAGTGGCTTGTGACAAAGATGGTAACATCGTCGTTGCTGACAGATCGAACAATCGCATACAAATTTATAGCGAAAACGGGAGGTTTGTGAGACAATTCGGAACCCGTGGCAGTGATGAGGGAGAATTCGACAGACCAGCTGGCGTTTCTGTTGATGCTAGAAAACGCATTGTCGTCGCTGACAAAGATAATCACCGGATTCAGGTAAATAAATCATGATATATTTACCTTTTGCAACTTAAACATTCGTACCTCTTTCAAGAGACGTCATTTGAACGATATCGAAGTTTGCATCGTTGAAACGCAACGGAATATATAAATAAATACTTTTTTTCACAGTTGTTGAAATTTTACAATTACCCTAATTTTTCTTGTGAATTTAGGGTCTTTTGGCTCGCCATAAACGATCGTTTAACCATCATAGCCGAAGATTGCATTTAAATTTTGCATTTTCTTGAAGAAAAAAAAAGAATTTCTATGCATTCAACGATGCAAACTTCAAAATGATGCCATTTGAATATGTTACAAAAAATGTATTTCTCAGACGAAAAATATATCTTCGCGAATTAGTCTATTGATAACTTGTTGTAGAATTGAGATTGCTGAATCTGGCCTCATTATTATTAATATCAGGTGATTATACTAATCCGTTGAGAGTAAAGTGTATTGAACAGCCTTAATTTTTAAAGTCGATTTATTGCATTTTTCAGATACTGACGATGGAAGGAAAATTTCTGCTCGCATTCGGTGACAAAGGAAACGCAACTGGACAATTCCATTATCCATGGGATGTCGCTACCAATGCAGCGTGCCAAATTGTTGTTTCGGACACACGCAATCATCGGGTTCAATTGTTCAGTGCAGAAGGAGTATTTCTAAGGAAATATGGCTTCGACACAACACCGAGTTTGTGGAAACATTTCGACTCTCCAAGAGGTGTCGCTTTCACTCCAGAGGGTAATGTAATTACTACTGATTTCAACAATCATCGCGTTGTTCTGATCGATGCCGACTTCATGAACGCAAAAGTGCTCGATTGCCAGACGGGCAAAAAAAATTTTGACAGACCTCAGGGAGTGATTGTCGACGATGTCGGTAATATAGTTATAGCCGATTCACGAAATCACAGAATTCTAGTATTTGACGCGACTGGTGGGCTTAAATGGAGTTTCGGCAGTTATGGAAACGGTCCTCAAGAGATGGACCGACCATCTGGTGTCGCTTTGACCCCGCAGGGAAAAGTTGTGATTGTAGATTTCGGCAACAATCGCATTTTGGTGCTTTAAATTTTCAAAAACGCGTCGTATCAATGATTTTTTTTTCTCCACCTCGTAAAACGATAAACAGATACGACGATAAATGATCTTTATTGATTTGATTTTCCAAAGAATCGAGTTTTCAGGATTTAAAAATTTTTCACGTCGTGTTACTTCGTAAAAAAATATACGAAAAATACGACGATTTTATATTTCCGTTTTTTTTTTTTTTTTTTGACAAATCGAAGGCAATTCGATATTCTGTATTGTTTATTTGTTTTCAAGTAATCAAGTAATTCAAGTTTTCAAGTATTGTCAATGTCCTTCTTAATATTGAGGCAAAGCCGGAAGAAATAACATATTAATGGAAAAAAAACCAATATTTTCTTACTGAATATAAATAAGATTTTTTCGAGTGCCACTTGATAAAGAAAAAAAGGAAAAATCGAAAAGTTAGTGATTCGTTTGAGTCGTAGAATGAACATTACTCGAAGATAAATGTTCGAGATTTTAGTGACATTAGGGTGAAGGTGTGTTTATTAATGAGAGAAAATAACTTTCCGTCGTTAGTGATAGATTTTTGACGTTTTTCTTTCCTTTTTATCGAGTCGACGTATGATCGATGGTATCGAGTTTTCGACGTACAGTTCTTAGCCAATGAGGATAGAGAATTTTAATTAGAAGCAATTCTTTCTAATTGCAACTCTTCGAGCCTATAGGCTAAAAACTTTAAGTCAAGGACATCTAGTAACTAGCGTATACATAATCTTTTTGTTCGTACAGAACTTTTTACATTACCTACTATTTTTTTTAAACGGTTGCTCGTCGATCTTATTCAATTTTATTCACTTATTCCTAATTTCGTTTTTAAATTAGATTTAGGAAATACGCCCGTAGCTAAAAAAACAAACAAGAAGGAGGGCATTCATTCGGTAAATGATATTTTTGAAGATATTAGGGCATGCTTCGGCAATATGCACCTCAAAGTAAATTCTGGTTAGAATGCGAAGTTCCAAAGAGAAATGCCCTCCTTCATAAACGATTTTAATCATTTCGACCCAAAAGCACAAGGGTCCATAAGGCCAACAATTTTAGTCTTCTTCCCTCGTATTTTTTTACAATGTTATTTCATCTTCAATCCGTACATTTAACTGTATCTGTGTCCCATATTCACGTGAAAGTCATTTGAATATTATATGCAAATTGATAAAGTCAGGCAGTTTTGAACTTTTTCAACATTTTCGTGACTTTAAAAAAAAACTAATTCCGATTTTTTTTTACAACCAACTCTATTTTTACATATGACTTTCATTGCAATGTTTACATATGAACGTATATAAAAATTACATTGGTTCATGAAGCGCTTCTTGGTAAAAACTATTTGAATTTTTTAAAACGAATTTCGAAACTGCTGAAAAAGTCTAAAATTTTCGGACCTTGTCGTCTCACATGTATTTCGATCATCTTCACGTAAAAATCGGACGTAAAATTAGTGAACGTGTACTTTGAAGTTGAAAGAAGAACACTGTAAAAAAAATCTGTTTGAAGAAAGAAAAATTTGTAGCCTTCTATAGGCACAAAATCAGCCTCGAGGAGATCCATCAATTACGCTATTCCAAGAGATAAAATAATAATTTGAACACAAATAAAACAGCCTCGAATCAAATTTTCGAAGTTGACATTCGGAATGGTTTGACCGATGACAAAAAAGCTCTGTCAGCCCACGCAGCCCGATCGCAAAAATCGGCTGACGGATCTTTTTTGTAATCGGTCAAATCATTTTGAAAAATATAAACTTTGAAAATTCGCAGCTATCTCTCTCGCACTCACGATGGTGCGACACTGACTGCCCTTTAACCTTAAGGGCCCTTGTGATTTTTGTCGGAATTCAGCTGTCGGCGTATATTATCGTTTATTATTCCCAGAATCAATCATGTAATCGCACTGGGAACATTTAATCAATCCCTAGAAACAGCTTCAATGCTCAAATAAGAAAAAAAAAAAATTTGATAAAAATCGTTGCGCACTCTCGTTTCGTTATAATTATTTTTTGAAGCACAGAGCATTAAAGATTTGCCAATTGTTAATACCAACGAAAAATAGAATCGTTGAGAAAATGAAATGCAAAAATTTCCCTTTGAAATTTAGTGGTTTCCATATTTTGTAATTATCAGAAATGAGCTTTTGAGTCGTCCTTTCAGGTTAGTCGATGATCGACTACCTGTGTATGCTCGAGATGATGAAAAACGATAGTGCCATTGTCGTGAAGTCCAATTTTTAATCCCATTCAATCGTGATTATGAAAATCTTCTCACATAACATCATTAAGTTTTCATTTAAAAAAAACAAAACAATAACAAAAGATCGACCATAGTTATTGACTCACTTGAGTGACACTTCAATCGAAAGTCGAAATATTGACAACAACAAAGATATTTGATAAAACGCGAAAAATATATACAAAAAGATTATGTATATAGCTACCAAGGTTTTAGTCATTTCGCTGAGAGCAACGCTTCCATTACTGTGTACAAAATATGAAGAATGAAAACCAAAATAAATGAAAGGGATATTGAAGAGATAATAGTAGCTACGTGAGCACAGTCACACATTTTAATATAGTTTCTAAGTCAAGCCCAAACGAATGTGATGGCTTAACAAAAGGAAAGACCACTATTCCGCTTAGGACGATCGAGTTTCTAGAGGATTTCAAATTCATAGCTTGGTTCGTCTCTTCGATTTCCCTTTCTATTCGCCAAAACGGTCTATTTTTTATTTAGGCTTCTTGGATACTCTTATGAAGGTAACAAGAATCATCGCAATCAGAATTTTGTCAGTCATTGTTGGTAACCGAAAAGTGCCTTAAATCATGTCTTTACTGTTGTGCAAATCACCTCTATTAAAATTATTACTTATGAGGTCTTATGAGGTCTAAACGCTCATCAATATTTTACGATTAACTGCAATAAATATAACATGGTATCTTTCTATCAATTGAAACATCCTTCAACCGTTGAGTTGTCGTCAAACAAGCTATCGATTATTATCGATGAATATTTACCAACTGGTATATCGCTCTTGCAGAGCTAGAGTCATTACAACGATCATCAATCACCACTGAATGAACTAATCTTATTTTAGTTCATTCTGATTTATTTTGACGAATTCTGAAGTAGTCGAAAGAATATTTATAACAATCGCGTCACTTTGATCCTCATTACCATCAATTAAATAGGCTCCATTTGCTATTCATCACCTCCTAAAGTCTTAAAGTTCTGCTATTGTGCTGATATAGTTTATTTTAAAGAATTATCATTCCAAGCTTTTTTATAAATGTTACAAAGAATATAAGTGAATGACTGATGGAATTCTGATCACGAATCTCTGTTGTAAGTAAATCAACGTCCTCGCAATAATTGTATTAATAAAAAACTTCAATGTTAGGTTAAGATCGACTTTTTTTCAAGATATCAAGTTTTATGAAAGTTCGCAAACACAGACTCGCAGGATATTTGACACAATTTCTCTTCCGAAATAGACTCGTTATATGTCAATAAGTAACTACCGTTTGGTGTTGAATACATTATTTGTTCAATGTTACATTTTTCTGATTGCCATCATTTTTATTATAGACTTGAAAAAAAGATATATATAATAATAAGTATACGTCGTAAGGAGTAAAATCAAAGATATTTTCAGAAATATTCATCGCACGGTCAAAATCCTTACATTTGAAAATATTAAGCGCACGCAATAAATGAACATATCTCTCACAGGATCGTAGCTCAAGCATTTTAAATGTTTCTTTTCACTATTCATACTTAATCATTTTCATTTTTATTATTATTCCGTCGCATCAATAATCAATAAATAAATGAACAAGCCAGGTAACAAAAAGAATAAACAGCTGACATTTACAAAGACGAAAAAAATGCAATATGAGCCAAGTCGACAAAGCTACCGCCTAAGATAGTGAAATAATGAGTGAAATAGCATAATTATTACAGAATAGTTATTATAACGGGAATATGAATAACTTTCATAGTATTAATTATTGTTATTATTATAAAAATCAAGTAGAACATAGCATTGACTTGATTTTTGATCGATTCAAATTAAATCATTTTCAATGGGATTTGTTGCGACAGTGAGAGATGAAAAAACGTAATTATCCTCGACGTAGAAAACAGTAAAACTGTTTAAAAACGGTTAATCCAAGGAACCGAATGGATTTTTGACAGAGAATTTGTTTGAGATTTTTAGCGAGAGCGAAAAGTAAAGGAAGAATTAATGTTATTCGTGTTACAACGTTGCAGGTTCGGTTAGACGGATGAGAAAGTATTTAAAGAGAAATTTGATATGTTGGAAATTTTTTTTGGACACGCGGTGAGAAAAGTTGTTAACATGGTGTGAAATTTGTATGAAATGTTGATAACCGTTGTAACAAACAAATTTTATTGTGATCAATGAATGGTATGATGATAAGACACGGGAAGGCGATTGACATGACGTAAAAAAATTATTAAGTAAATGTTAAATTTTTTTCTAAATTTCTTCTTTTTTTTTTTAACCACGTATATATGAGTATTGTGATAAAAAAATCCGGTCTAATGATTATATGGATGAACAATGAAAAGTGAGTGCATATAAAAATTGTTTCGGAACATGTGAATCGAGTCATTTTTATTCTTTTTTATGTTTATTTATTTTCAAAATTTTTTTTTTTAAGACCACAATTAGATTGTGAGTATAACAAAGAACGTGAATTAAAATCTTTTAAATAACAAGTCATGTCATTCGCCTATAAACACTTGCAAAAAATTAAAAACAAATAATGAACAATTGTGAAAGTCGTTCACTAAAAAAAGAAAAAAACAATAATTCATAAATTATTGGTACTGCCGAGTGCAGATTGAATTTAAAATTGTTGATAAAATTTGAGCAAAGCGACAAAGAAATGTGGTTAAACCGTTGGATAAGGTTTTTTCTTCAAGAAACGTAACGAAATTGATAAATGAATAGGAGCCACAAATGCCAAGATGTATGTGGACGAATTAAATTTGATAACGATCAGGCATTTTGCAAGGCCAGAAATAACGGCAACAGCAAAGAATAGTAATAATAATAATAACAATAACAATGAAATCTGTCTGAAAACATCAAATTGACGACTACATTATATTATAATTGATGAAATATTGATAGCAATATACTTCCAGATAAAGAGTTTATGTAATCAGTTAATAATTAATAAGAGAACGGAAGAAGGAAAGATGATGTTAAAAGAAAAATGTATAATGAAAAAATGGATGTAATGATGAGTGAAGCATTCCGAGAATTTGTTTTAAACAGAGATCATCTTTCCTTCTTGTTCTCGTTTATAAAATTAATTTTATTGAACGTGAATACGTCTTAAGTTTTGAGTGAATTGAAAAAAAAAAATAGACTCACGTGTGATTGGAAAATCCTACGGTTTCACATGCAATTATCGTAGGACTTATTTCCGAAAATAATGAAGAGATAACGTGATTTGAACGTTTGATTGATAGCAACAAAAATCAAACTATTCTTTTGTGGAACATCATAAAGTGATGGACATCCACAGTTTGTTGTGGTATTTAGTGAGAAAACGTCAACGCGTGACGATAAAAATTATCAATCGTTTCCGTGTGTCGAAGAAGAAAAACTTGTGAAAAACAAAAAAAAAACTATAAAAATTGACAACACGTTAATTCGTTCCGTCGAAAAACCGATAAAAAAAATTAAAAAATTAAAAAAAATTACGAGTTCCTAAGTAAGGTTGCCATTATCGTATTATTAACATTAAGAATAATTTTTTAATCGGTTTTAGCGAACCATCAAACGAAATTTAACCACTTCAATTCTAATATATTTTCAATAATCATTTACTATTATTATTATTATTATTATTATTCCTATCATACCAAGAGAAAAATCTCTTAATTGGCGGGCATAAATTTAAATATTTACGCATATATATACACATATATAAATAAATATATTGAACATTGAAGTGCAACGATTGCGAGATGACGAAAATCTTAAAATAATTGTAACGGGATGTGTGCGTTTGGACGATAATAAAATGATAAAAATTATAATGAAATATATATTTTTTATTTTCTTCACCAATCCTTTTTGTCCTTAGAATATTTGTCGATTAACGAGTCGACAAAACTTTTCTTCATTATAAATAAGATATAAGGTCACAGACTTTATACTCAGAACAACATTCTCGAAATCGCATTTACGAGAAGATTAAAGTACGGTTAAATAGTTGATATTTTCTCGGGGTTGTTAAATTATAAATAATGCTCGAATTATATATAATCTACGTCTTAGTTCTTAACGTGTTAGTATTATTCAAAAACTTCTTTCATCCAACAGACCTTATGAAAAGAACACTCTCCTATAACATCTTCTTTCTTCCCTTTACTTTTTTGTCATCTTCACCCCTCAGGGATTTGAATCCGGTCACATAATCCGTAAAAATTTGAGACTGGTTCAAATCTGTGGTTGTAAACCTACAGAATGCTGATTTCCAGGAAGTAAGTACACCGCCTGATGTTATAATATGATCGTTTTCCGCGAGAAATTGAGTCACGTTTTGTTCAGAACCTCGGAAAACGTCGTAATTATTTGTTCTACAAAATTCCCACCACAAGCGGATCGGCCTTTCGTAAGTCTTCACTGTTGAATCCTTGAGACAGTTCACCACCGTGTTGGCAGCATGCTCACAAAAGCCCAGTGCACGGCATTTTCGTCTGTACGCTTCTCGAAAGCCAGGGAAAGGGTCTTCTGGTCCCAATCTTCCAGGAGCCTGACAAAATAAATTACATATTTTTTCATTATTCTAGCTCGTTCAGTAAATCTGAAGTTTTGGGATATGAAACTTGCACGTTCGTCAGTCAAAATATGCAAGATTTATTGGATAGATAAATATTTCAAAATTGTTAAGCTAATGTTCTTACCGTTTTTTCCGGTTTAAGGTGTGTGGAGTTCATTTGCAAAGCTTCTATCGTTTTTTCACGGGTTGCATGCAATTCCTCAATAATGCGGAGCGAAGCATTTTTCACCTCCAGCCGAATAACATCTGCGGTTTCCTGGTTAATTTGAATTGCTGCTTCATTGTTCGTGTTTTTAACCAAAGTTTCTCTTTCCTCAATGGTAATCTGTGATGAATCTCGGATGTTACTTTCTTCTGAAGTTTTTCCTCCGTCAAGCGGTTCTTTGGGATTATTTTCTTTTTGAGGTTTTTCGGATTTTCCCTTTCCCGAGTCTTCTGTGTTTTTTCCTGTTCCTCCTGGCTCTATGTTTTTTTTTTCCTTTACTGGTCCTCCTGTATTATTTTCCTTTTCCAGTTCTTCTGTGTTTTTTTCCTTGTCTGGTCCTTCCGTGGTTTTTTCTTTTTCCAGTTCTGCTGTATTTTTTTCTTTTTCTGTTCCTTCTGTGATCTTTTCTTCTCGTAGTTCTTCTGTACTTTTTTCTTTTTCCGTTCCTTCCGTGTTCTTTTTCTTTTCCAGTTCTTCAGTATTTTTTTCCTTTCCTGGACTTTGCGTGGTTTTTTCTTTTTCTAGTTCTTCTGTATTTTTGTCTTTCTCCGGTCCTTCCGCGTTCTTTTCTTTTTCTAGTTCTCCAGTGCTTTTTTCCTTTTCCGGTCCATCCGTGATCTTTTCCTTTCCCAGTTCTTTCGTATTTTTTTCCTTTTCAGGACCTCCAGTGCTTTTTTCTTTTTCTAGTTCTGTGTTCTTGTCCTTTTCTGTTTTGTTTCTCTCTTCACAATTTCTTGCGACATGGACTGATGACTCGATGAGTTTTATCGTCGTTTTGTCATCCCTTTCTTCCATATTCTGCATTCTCGCTGTTTTAATAATATTAAGAAGTTTTTCACTGAACAGCATTTCTTTGACTTTACTGCAATCGGTTATGCCTTCCAGATCAAAAGCTGAGATGATCGTTGACCGTCTTTGTAGCGAAATCTCATGATGAACATTGCCAAGTATCATAGCGATATCAAATAGTATTTCTATCGACATCGGTGTTGTCGGACCTGAATCATAGCTGCTGAGAACAGAAATGATAAGTTTTCCAAGCCCTACCATGGCACTCGATAGGTGGTTTTGGAGTTGTGCCTTGCACTCATCACTTCGCAGGGAATTTTCACTCAAAATGAACGTCAATTCGGGATTTAGCCCGGGAGCTGCTAATCCTGCGTATTCAGCTGTCGGTTGGTAGTCGGTTAACAATTCCTTTTTTACTGTCTGGAACAAGCCTTCCTGGATAATAGTCGCCCAATGCGAGGCTAGTGTGCTCTGAAGAAGACTTTCTTTTTCTTCGTTATTCGGGATTTTCACTTTTTTTATGTTCACTTTCTCGGCGGTTAAAAATTCGGGAGATGAACAATCCTCTGCCGATCTTTTTCGCTTTCGGTGCTGTGATCGTCCAACCATTCCATTTTCAACCATTCGATTTTGCTTCAATTCTTTTAATTCGCGTACAATTCCGTTTTCTTTTACACCCACTAGTTCGTCGGTTGGTTTCGTTGGTTGTGAATTATGGGAATCCATTTTACTTTGTTTGGAATTTTCAACCGCTGAATTTTTTTTTTCGTCTCAATATTCCTTGTCAAGGCCAAAACAATGATAACTTGATTCAAAGCAGCATTACTTTAGTCGGAATTTTCAATCACTGAATATTTTATTCGTGTCAAGGACAAAACAATAATGATGTGATAACTTGATTCAAAATCAGGAGCGGAAATATCGAAACCGTTGAAAACAATAATCAACGCCATCTAGCGGAATGTTCAGTTTTCTCATTGTACTCGTTTCCCTAAGATTTCCGGTCGGATTATTCAAATGTGAAATCTTTTGGTACCTGACGAATTATTCGAAAAAAATGTACGCGACAAATGAAATGATTTCAACTTTTCGACGCTTTATTTATAAAAAGTTTTACAAAAAAGGTAATTTATAACTACATAACCATCATGCCTTTTTATATTTATGTTTATAATCTGATTTGGTACAAAAAAAAATGGTTAGGCATGGTTAAAACGACGCTTGTGCGCTTAATCGAATGTGTAAAAAAAAACTGATTATGAAAATCTTAACATGGCGAATCTCCATTTTCGTGCGTAGCGCATCCGCTCTGGATTGTTTTAGCAATTACGCAAAAAAAAAAAACTATGTACCTCGCGGTAAATAAAACACCACGATGTATAAAAACGCTTCTTTTGTTTCGATTTTTGAATATCATAGAGAATTTTCATGGACGGAATTCGTTTGTGATATAGCTTATTTTCTCATTAATACTAGAAAAAAAAATCAATAGACAAATCGTAGCAACAAATCCAGCAAAAGTTCTTTCAAGTTAACAATTAGTGGTAACATTTTTTATATCGTGTGCTCAAATTAAATAATCTTGTACAAATTTGCAATTAATGCAAAATGTACTGCTTTTAGATTTATGTAAAATAAATTTTAATTGAATAAACTTTTCTTCCAAATTTGTTTTTGAAAAATGTGATTTGGTAGTGCGTTATCAATAATGAAAAAGCAATTTGTTGCTTTGCAACGAAACTAAATTCAATATCAAATTTAAAAAAAGGTAAAATCACGAGTTTTAGCCACAAACCAATAAAATCATGCCACCCTAATTCGCTTCATATTGCTTGCAATTCTTTGGCGGATCAGAGATTTGCTATAGAATTATAATACCAAATATAAACTCATGATAAATAGTAATGCTCATTATTTTTCGCCGCTCCTTTAAATATGAGAAAAATAGATGTTCGCGGTGAAAAAATTGGACGGATCGTTGCAAGACATATTTCTTAAGTTACTCTATGTATAATTCTTGGTATTTGTCGTAAATCCTGTATATAAATATATAGAATGGACGGCAGCGATTGATCGATGCGCCGGCAAACGCACATTGAAGTTTTTCTCAGTGGAAAGCAATACTTCATGAAATACAAAATGTACGATATGATCTATTTGATTGTAGATCTAAAAAAAAAATGTAACATTCGATCTTATTCAAAGGCTGTAAAAAATATCGCGCGCCGACGTATTTTCACGGTACCTCATCAGCGTTTAACACTCTAACTATGTACAGATTGCCACTCATCGATAAAAATTATTGTACAGCGACAATGCAGTCGAGTGTGCATTTATACTATTTTAAAATTAAATATATATATATCAGATCCATATATTTGTAAAAAAAAAAAAAATCCTCCAACATGATGAATACCTCATCGCAGTCGGATGCGTGAAGATCTACTATGAAAACGCATGGACGGTTTCGTGTGGCAGCTAACGATTTAACAAGGTAAACCTCCTAATTCGCGAATACTTTTCAATGTTCATTCGTGAATATTATACTTTTAATGGACAAGAAATTAATGATGCTGTTAGTTGTACTATTTTGTTTGTAGTTTGATATGAGCATCGAAAATCTCGATTCCTTCGATTGATAATACAAATCAAATTTGTAATTGAATTTATAACAATTATCATTGAAAAAAATGTGCATTTTCATGTGAATTGAAAAATTAACGTCTGTTGAATGATCGTGTACAAAAGGACTCGTCGTCGCCGATTTTTAAACGCTTGTTCAAATCTTCATGTCGCTCTGATTGTTGACTTTCAATCCTTGAAAAACTTTCATTTTCTTCTTTGCGTCAATCGAAGGCGTATGCTCAACGCTCAATTTTTGTATTTACATTACATTCATTAACGTATGTTTAATTCTAGAGTTCCAAAAGTGTATGCTATTGTGACAAAAATGGACGCGAGAAGTACCAATTTCCCTGATGATCCAATGAACGATGCGGCGTTGTAAATGTGACAGTACGGACATTGTGAACTTCCGCACACTTCGCAGATGTTTAGGATGTAGGTCGACAACGAATCAAAGATCGTTTCGTTGAATCGCTCTGAGAAATAGAAATCAACAAATTTAATGATGGAACATTTTATTTTTACGAATTCAACATTTAAAAAAGTTCTATGTCTGTAAAACATTCGCTTAAACGCAAATAGATCGACTGTCATTGTACCGATAACTAGTCCTAACGGGGGCAGCTTTTAAATTTGAGCCCGAAATTTTCAACTACTCAAATTTCGTCAGACTTTTTCTATCATCGCTTAGTTAATGTATTTAATTAAAAAATAACACATTCTTTCAGGGCACTCACCTGGTGCATAATAATCGTAGACACGGATGGGAAGATATCTTGACATATTTGCCACCGGCAGCCATCTTTCAATGGTGAAATTGACGCAGGTTTCCTCTTGATCGAGATAATCAAAGTAGAAAAGAACTTTTCGTGGCTGGAAACGTGCACGTTGAAGATTTCTCACTTGATGCGAGCGTGTGTATGCATCCAAAACTTGCTGTTGGATTATGTAACCAGTTGGTATTGTCACGTCAAGTACGGCCATACCTGAGCGCTCAGACTCGTTAACGTTTGTCCAACTATTGGAGAAAAAATCATATTTTTTAATGACCATTTTTCTGGTTTCATAAATAAACAATCTAAAAAGCCAATAAAGTATTGCTGTTCTGGCAATCGGGCCATTTTTAATTTTTGTTATTGGCATTTTTAACCGATAAAACAAGATTACAATTACCGTTGACAACTGAAGTAGTTAATGTGAGACTGATTTCTGCCGTAGAAATTCGGCCGAACGAAAAGGTCAAATGCCTTCACGGGTGGAGGCGTTTGGAACTTTGGTTTGTCAACGTTGTACTGTACAGTCATTTGTAAAATTGCGTAACCGGCTCCCTTCGCGTCGACTTTAACGGTTCCCCAAGCTTCAGGAATCTGTAACAAATTTGAAGAAAAAATTAAACAAAAATAACACAAGCAATTTTTCGCTGAACAAATGGAATCTCTGCCTTTCGTTTTGAAGTTGTGCACCTTACCTTAACTCAGATCGATTTATACATTTAATTCTTCGTTAATTACTCCGTTAGAAGTAACCAATTAAATTATGTACGGTGTTCAAGTTCATTTTTTCTCAATTTTTCGCATTCTTTCTCCTATTTAAAAAATTATCGCTAGAAGAGAATCCAACTTTGAAACCCACAAAATGTTCGATTATTTTAGTGTTTAGAAAACCAGAACTTCTAGATCAAAATAAAAAATCATGTTATTCACGAAGAAACAATAAACAAATCCTGAAAAAATGAAGGTAAATAAAAATAAACAGCATATAATATGAACGAAACTTAAATGTATTTTCACAAAAAAATGTAACTGGGCGGTCACAAACGAAACATCAATATAATTTATGAAATGAAACATAAACTTATGTTTTAAACCGAAACACGAAAATATTTTCTACCAGTGTCCTTGCAAAGGAAAACACAAGGAATACAAAAGGTAAAAAAAAAAAAAAAAACTTGAAACCTTCAGTTAAACAAATAAAAAAGATAAATAACTCAATAAACTCAGGCAAGGGAGATTGAACAGTTGTAAACTATGTTTTTCTTTGAGCTTTGTTTTTTAAGGGATGATGATTTTGAAGAATTTAATTCTTCGTAACGATAATCTCGATGAAAGGCTTCTCAAGGTTTTTCGAGCTCCTCCGGCTCGGTGTCTGCATCCTCAGGATCATTTTTGACCGGTTTGTCCAATGACGGTACATTCGAAGTTTCTTGGCTGCTTCCAAGTGTATGGGCCCTCCACATTTTTTTTCCCATTCGGTATCGAACTTCCATCAGCTTTGCAAGAACCTCGTGCTGTTGTGGACCAGAGTTTTTCCAGGTTTGCGGAAAATTCACCAGCCCGTGGCTCACCGATGTCGATTCGGAGACGATTTTCTGAGATTTTTGTAGAGTCTGGGATTCTCGTGTCTCATTCAAGGTTGAATTACAAGAAATCCAGGACTCAGTTGTTTCGCAAGATCGAATTTTATCATCCTCCCGTTTCTCTTCAGGAGAATCACGATCGTCTTGAGAGTTTGAAGCTTCTTCACCACGAGAAGACAAAGTGCCTGTATTTTTTTTGCTTCTGACAGATTCGAGAGAAGCATTGGCGTTGTTGAGTTTCGAGGAATCAATGGCAGCCACATCGAGGAGTTTATGCTTCAGAACGATACAATTTTTATCGGTCTCACGTTTTTGCTCTTCTGTTGAAACGATTCCGACTTCTTGGGAATCATTTGCTTCGCTTTGACTGGAATCAGCTATGTCATCATCTTCTTTACAGCCTTTTTTTTCATTTTCGTCAGGATTATTTTCCTCGTCCTCATCTTCTTTGGAATTATCTTCCTCATCTTCTTTGGAATTATTCTTCTCAACTTTTTTCGAATTATTTTCGTCATCTTCTTTCGAACTGTTTACCTCATTTACTTTGGAATGGTTTTCTCCTTTTCCTTTCGCGATATTTTCCACACTTTCTTCGAAATCGCTTTCTTCATATACTTCAGTATCATTTTTCTCAGCTTCTTTCGAATCATATTCTCGTTTTTCATTGGAATTATTTTCCACTTCATCCTCCGTATCCACGTCGTCGTCCTCTGAATAATTTTTCTGGTCCTTGTCGAAAGTTTCCAGATCACTCTCATCCGTTGTATACAAATTTTCTTCGTCGCTCAATTCCATCCGGTGCCATATATTATTGAAATTTTGAACGTTCTGAGGATTTTGTTTTTTCATTTCCACCAGACTTTTCGGATTCGATGTCAAAGCCAAATGTTTCCTGTTATAAAGAGCTGTTGAATCAAATCCTCGGTTTTTTGTCATGAAACCATGTTTTGTCGGAAACTGAGATGAATTTTTTGTTTCTGACACAGCAATAGTATCGGCGTCTGATGCTTTGCGAGTTTTCGGCGGAAGTCGTACTTGTATCATTGAAGTTTCTTTGGAAGAAAAACGTGGCGTCGAATGGGCCATAGTGGTTTTCGGTTTCACCTTCATTGGTGGAATTTCCGGGACTGATGTGCTTTGAAGTTTTACGTAACCAACTCTTTGAGGAAATTTTGGCAAAATTTGCACGCTTAAAATTTTTGGCTTTTCGCTTTTCGGTTGCGCTCTTTTAGGCATTGGTGATGTTGCGACATCAACCAACTTTACCTTATCACCTTTGAACATCTTTGAATTAACGTTCTCATTCCTAGTAACACAAACGTCGTTGTTGGACTCTGCTTTTCTCCATGTTTTTGTAAAATTTTCGCCAAACAAAAACGTGTCAATGAGATTTTGCTCGCTCTTTGAATCAAGAAATTCTGCCATTTTAGGTATGATCTCAGACCTGCGTAAATAAAAATGTATGTGATGAAGATTAGCAAGAAGTTTGCCAGCATCGTCCAGTAAGTTGATCATTTTTTTGGTTTTCCCCGGTTGAAATTCGAAAGGATTATTGAGCAACATCGTCAAAGCTTTGCCAACCGCTGATATCGCCGATCCGATTAGCATCTGGATCGAAAGTTGGTTCTGATCAGAGGCCCAAGCAATTTCATCCATGACACATTTCAATTGTGGATTGAGAGCTGGTACTTGAAGATGTAAAAAATTTTCAGGTGGCAAGTGCTTCTCGAGTAATTCAGCCTCTATAGCTTCATCCAAACTATCAACCATTATCGAAGACCATTCGGAGACAAGACTTTCCGCGATGGCAGGACCCAATTGCTTTTGTTTCATGGGCGATTGTTGTTTCTTGAGATTTTTCGAACGAGTCGTAGCGTCCTTGGTAGTGAAAGCTTCTAAGATTGGAACTACTTTACTTCCAAGATCCTCGGTCGACTCGAAATTTTTATTTCCATGCAAAATAGTCGGTAACTCGTTTTCATTCTCGTTTTCTTCAATTATCGGCTCGTCATCTTTTTCTTGTCCATTACTATTCGGTCCCAAATCCAAATTTTGCAGATCCTTCTTGGCATCAACCGTCATTTTAGACGTTTGGCTACCGAGTACTTCTTCGTTCATGCCCATGGCATCGAGGAATTCCTCAGCTATTTTAAACGATTCCCTTGTTTTGCTCAGTACTTGCACAATATTTTTCGGGAAACCGAATAACTGGCAAAGAAATTCCACATTCATTTTGTAATCATTTTTCTCTGCTTGCAGATCTTGATTCTCTTGTGGAACTTCCGCTTCTGTTTTGCCGGCTGGAAGCTGCTCGATGTGTTTCGTCGTTGGTTTTACTGCAGTTTTCTTTGATTGATTCGAAGATTTCTTGCCCGTCAATGGATTTTTTGCGACAAGCGTATCACTTTTATCAGCGAGTTCTGCTTGACTCTTGTAGTCGCCGCTTTGCCTCGTTGACCTCACGCTGTGTTCTAAGTCAACGCTTTTGGTGACTCGAGATACCTGTTCGTTGGGGCTTTTTATCGCAAATGGTTCCCTCGCTTTTGCGGACGAAAATCTTTTACTACTTTTATCAACAAGACATTGAGTCGTATTTTCTGGCTCAGGCCGTGCATTATTTTTGTAAACAAAACTGTCACTCGTCTGAAGCAATCCAGTGGTTTTTTCTGGGACGGATTTTTCATTTTTGTCAATGCTCGTCTTCAGTGTGTTCTCAACCTGCGACTTCTTTTTTTTAATGGCAGATCTATTTTCCGTATCACTCGTTTCTCCCTCTCGCTCAGTTACACAAGATTCTGCGACTTTTGCTTTCTTTCTTTTCGAGATTTTTTTGAACGAAGTCTGTACATCCAAATCATTTTTTAGTACCACGTTTTGTTCCCTGAGGGGAGTGCATTTTTTCTGAATCGGCGAAATCAACGCCGCGCTTTTTCTTTTCTTCAGATTTGGCTCATCGCGATCGATAACTTTAAGAGAAGTCTCAGGGCTTTGGCTGCAATATTTATTAGAAACGTTGTGACGACTTACATTCGGGATATTTTCTTCTTCGGAAAGCGAAGTTTTCGATTTCGGAAGAATTGGTGTTCGAACAACTTCGCCAACGTCAGAGTCACTGGACGACGACGAGCACGTAGATGATGAATCCGACGAAAAAGTTGATAGAGAACTCGTAGAACTCGATGTTGCTGCCGGACGTTTACGTTTTCGGGATCGTTGCGTGGGAATTTTTCTCTCGACTTCTTTTGTCAGCTTTTTCAGTTGGTTCATCATTTCAGACATTTTATTCATTTTCTTCAAACATTTTTGAGCTCTACGCTTAACGCGTCTCTTTGATACGGCACTCATGGCGGAACCAGACGATTTCGTTCAACTTTATCGATGATTTTATTCTGTCACAAAAGAAACTCTCTTGCCGGTCTGTGCACAATCGCGCGGAGAATCGCAGTGTTAATGGCGACGAAAATAGCGCGGGACCGCGGGATATCGCAAGCTCTACCGGAAATCTTGTAGAATCGCGACAGAAGAGGGAGAAATTTCTCGATTACACTACGTGAGTAGAAACAGGAAGTGATAAATTTTGTTACAAAACTGGAAACCATCAACAAACGGGTTCACATAATAATCGCGAGATGGCAAACATTTTTGAATATATTTGTTCCATCCTAGCAGCCGTTTCGATAAAAGGATAAAGATAAATTTACCGTTGTAGTGAAATATTTTTCCGTCAGATGGCCTATGCAAGAGTTTTCGAAAGCTCAAAACGCGAGAACGAAAATTATGAATGTACCCAGAAGCTAAGTTTCCTCTAAAAATTATTTTAAAAGAACAAAACGCATTAAAATGATCAATTTAATAAAACCATTACTCAAACATATCGAAAGCTTCGTTTCACTGACTATTCGACTTGATTTTCGTGGTATAAATTTCGAGCCCGTAATCAAATTTCATAAATATATCAAAAGATTCACTAAGCTTTCGAATAAGTATGTCAATGGAAGCAGCGAGTTCTCTGCCAACATTAGTCTAGGTACTTGAACGGAAGTTGACTATAGTCAAGATTTGTTGAATAACTGTGGCGACAATAACGAAAACGTTGCGGAATGGACCAAAACGGTCAGAATTCCATCAGCTGAAAAATTCTACGAAAATCCAAAAAATCGAAGATCGCAACACACAAAAAAAATAGGATATTAAAAAAATAAAAATCCATGCAATTATATTATGAATGAAAAAGTTATCTCACCTCAATACTTTGAAGCTTAGCGATATTTTTGTCGTTGACATAAAGCGTTCTGGAGGAGCCCTTAAGGGCGGTAGCATCGATGGTAACGGTCAACGAACTGACGTCCCTGATTCTTGATCTGACGGTGTATTCCATGAGTGCTTTGAGTGCCCAAACACTGTCTTGGGTGGATGCCCAACCACCATCAGTTAATCTCTGGGAGTTGAGCCACTTGACGATCGGTTCTATTTTAACTTCTTGTCGGGCAACATGTACGAGAAGAGCATAGGCGGTAGTTTCAATATTTTCGGAGTCATAGGTATACGGTAGCCTTGGTAAAAGGAATGGTTTGTTGTTTTCAAGTTTGTAAGGTGGTAAAGGAACGGCTTCTCGTCCCCAATACATCAAGTCACCAGTTTGGCGACTATGGAACGATAGAATATTAAAAGCTTGCTCAGCAGATGACGATTTGGCTAATAAAAGAGCATAAGCGACGATGGCGACTTCGAACGAAGTTCCTCTTTCTTCCAAAAGCTTCAAATTAATTTCCAGCCATTTGACTGCTTTCGCTGAGCTCAAAGCTACCTGAGAGCCAAGTCCACTGGTCAAATCTGTGACGGACTCGAGAGTAATGAGAACGTGAGCCGTTAAGCTTATATTACGATGGCGAATCAAGTCGTATTCGTTGTAAGCGGTATAGTTGACTTTACGATCGGGTAACCAAGTAGTTTCGTAAAAACTTCCTTCCGGAGTTTGATGCTGCAATATCCACGAGACTGACTTGGTGATAACATCAGGATCGATGTAAAGATAATTTTCCCACTCGTAAAACCTCGCCTCTTGAAATACTCGTGCGCAAAATGCGGTTAACCAAACGGACGAAGCAGATTGATTCCAATCACTACGGAAAAATCCAAAGGATCCATCGTCCTTCATGAAAGACAACTGTCTTTGATAACCACCGTTCATATGGTAAAAACTGTCTCTTTCTTGAGTTCTGTTGCGCTGATTAATGAGACGCATGTATAACGTAGTGTACATATTTGCAGCAAAACTAAACATGTTTTGTTCGGCGCAGTCCATTGGAAGATTCATGAGACTTGTCGCGTTAACAGGCATCGTTGGGAATATCGGTCCGACAACGTCACCAACGATAGTTATCGTCGCCTTGTTTGAACCGTAAACGTAATAACGCTCCTCGGTGTACGGTATTACCGGGGTTTCCGTAATGTTAACATGCATGTACTGGAACAAGTATCCCTTGTTGCTGAGATCAAGGAGAATAGATTGATGCCTGAATTGAGGAAGACCATCAGCCTCGACTGTCAAGGTTCTTACAACTTTGTCGCTTCCTATGACCGTCGTAGCATGGATCGTTACTTTTATATCTCCCAGTCTAGTAGGCACGATAGGTAGATAAACGATTGAGGCATCTTGAGCAGGAATCCAAATGAAAAACTGATGCTCACCGAAAGACGTTCGTGGATTGTACGATTGGACGATACCGTCGTTTTCGACGTGAACGAATTTGTAATCGGGAGAACCTTTCAGAATGACTGTTGCTTCGATGTTGTAACGTTGATAATTAAAGACAGATACTCTGATACCAATTTGTTCTCCTTGACGACTGTGCGTTGGCATCTCAACTTCTATGAAGAAAGGAAGGACCGCCGTGTACTCAAGAGCCTTGGGCAACATTCCGTAACCCCTGGTCGGACTCATGCTGTATGCTGTGACCATCCAATGAGCGGGACGTCTGGGAACGTCGATAGTAAAGATCTGCCTACCGTGTGGACCAATATTTACGTCTCTCCACATCCAAACATTTTCGTACAATCGTTGTATGCGATTAAAACGATGTTTACGGAAATGAGCTAAATCCGTAGCGTTGCCAAGCACACATCGTGCTTCGTCGGTTCCATCCTCGCAATCGAACGCACCGTCGCATTTTTTTTCCAATCTGTAGCATCGCCCTGAAAGACATTCGCCGTAACCTTGCGTTCGATTACAATGATCGGGCTTTCGATACATAAACGCATCGGTGAAAACTACCAATCCTATGTATTCAAAAGTTCTATTAACATCGATTCCAAAAGTAGACGATGGGAAATAAACAATTTCGTCGGGACTTCCGTCATGATAAAGCCACGAGTGCGAATGAGTCCCGTTCGTTTCTTCACCAAAGTACGCCATTTTAGAGATAACGTTCGAATAAGACATCTCGTTACCTGCCTGCATGCTGTAAAAGGCACGATCGACACCAGACAACGCGACGTAAGCTCCTGGCTCACCATAAATCGCTATTTCCACTTTCTCACCGGTTCTTGCTTTTTTATTGTTTATATGAACAGTGAAGTTATTGCGCGATATTCCGTTGACAGGAATCGTTAGAGAATCTGCGATAACTTCACCCTTGTGACCAACGTAGTAGACAACCGCAGTGGCTACTGGTGCCATCTCAGGACTGAGCGGTATCGAAAGAGTTCTTACGTTGTGTTGCATAACGTCTTGCCCACATAGGACCACCGTACCTTTTGACATTACAAGGTAATTGAAGGCATCAATGTAAAAGTTTGTTTGTACATGAAGGATAAGATATTCGCCAACGGACGGATGTTTCGTTGATGTCGAGACTTTGATATGTTTATTCTCCGGTGATTCATGAGCAAGCATCAATAACTCAGCTTGGCTGCGGTGACCTTCACCGTCCGTCAAAAGAGCGTAAACTTTCATCGAAGCAATATCGTTTAAAATCTGTTGAGCCTTCTGAGGATTGTCCTCCAGTCCTAGTTGCTTTCTAAGATCAATTTTCATCGACCATATGGCGCTGTTTTCATCCGTAGCTCTCAAATACTGGGTGTCTAAATTTCTCCGTCCTCCCGTACGCATCTCCACATCAGCTCGCACTTCCATCTGCGCATCCCGCAATTGCGATGGTCTCAAAGTCGAACCGTCGTGAAAAGATGCAACGAGATTCAGCGCGAATGCCATGGCCGGCTTAAAAACTTGCGGCGAACCACCAAAAAAGTGCACTTTTATTGTGGAATTGTATATTCTCGCTGTTGAGTAACCGACTATAACTTCTTCGAGAAAATGTTCACCGACTGTCGCCGTTACCCGAACTTCGATGCCATCGATGCTTGGTGAAAATTGTAACAATTCTTGCATAGGATACTGAAATCTGTAGGTTCCATTGAAAAAACGTAAGACTGGTTTTACTTCCCACTCGTTAGGACGCTTGAACCAGGACGGATAGTATTCGTTGAAATTGAAGTAACGATCGTGCGTTGATAACTCCGAGTTACCCGATCGATAACCGAGCGAATGGAAACTTGCTTTTAGCGTCAAATTTCCACGCACCGGAGCTCCCGAGGTATAATTCGCTTGTACTATACCGTGTATGTATGAATCGGTGTCAAAGAAAAATGCTGGCATTGTAACGTTCACTTCGAAACGCGTTTGATAATATTCCTCAACGAGGAAACTCTTCTCTTCAACTTGTCCCTGGGCGATTACTTGGATTATCCAATTACCGAATACCGGCTGATCAGAAAGCTGATAAGACAATGATACCATTCCAAGGTTACTCTGTCTTGATAACCAACGACGCATTATGCGTCGATTTGGATCAAGCATAAAAACGTCCACAGGATTGTTGAATGCTTTGAGTTCGGTGTCTATTGGTATCGCCCGAAATCGCACCGTTTGCTCTTGCTTATAAACCGGTTTGTCCATTTGTATGAATATCGTCATCGAACGTTGTGAAAATGTCAATGTCGTCTCGTTCAAGAATGCTTGTCCACCCGTTAAACTGTTGTAGAGACCCTCCACTCGCAGTTTATAATCACCCTTCGTCGACGTTGGCGGCATTCGTAACATCAGAGTTTCTGGGATTCCCGTTTTCACCTCTTGATGATCAGCAGCTATTTCAACTCCGTCATGCTGTATCGTGGCCCTCACCGTCATTGGTAATTTTGATTGGAGTATGTTCACTGCTACGCGATATACTTGACCAGGTCGTACCATCCTCGAAGCCACCACAAAGTACGTTCTAATTTTGAGAAAATTAAAATTAAATAAAAAAAGAAACATTTTAACACTTTATTCTACTTTTGAAATATTTGCGAAAGGATAAGTTGGGGTTTTGATGCCAACCAAAGGTACCGATCAAGAACACTTCGGATATACAACAACTATGGTTAAGTTTTTTTTTGTAGTCGAATGAATTGTCAAACAAAAATTACTAGCTGTTTGGCATGCATATACATATTTTCTTATTTGAAGCTTTTGCAAAAATCATTCAAACATGACAAAACTTCTTCAACATAATTTATAGTTCCACAAATTTTTTTCTTAATAAAGGAGGTTTTTTTCGTTCCTTTCAAGAATAGCTCATCCCCTTAAACTTGTCAATTATGATGTTAAATATAAAATCAAGGGCTCGTAAAGCTCAGTGTCAGTTTTTTTATTCAAATTTTCTTATATTCCAAACAGATTGGAGACTGTAATTTAGCTTTTCACAAAAATCCATTACGACTGGAGCGTCTCCAAGTAAAAAAAGCATGAATATTGAGAATCCAGCAGCTGAAAAGATTCATATACTGGAACAGGAATTTTTTGCCATGATATTTGACACTCTACTTACGCTTCTTTGAGGATAATGTTGTCATTTTGACTTCCGGTATTTCGAAATCCATAATTCGGATTTGAGGATTCCCTCTCTTCGAAACGATTCCATGGTATTCTTGTTGTACTGTCGAGATTGTCTTGCTGCGATTGTCCATTGCTCGAAGCAATCAAAAATCCAAATATGAGGAGCCACATTGTGATTGCTGGAAAAAATATATAAAATTGAAAATTATTTATATTTAGATATTATACGAGTGTTTAAATCCTGCGAGACCATATTAGCGCCTTGCAACACAAACACACGCGTCGCCTACACATAAAAAAGTTCTGTAGATGAATCGGATCAAGTCGACCCACCGTGACCCCATCCAATTACGAACGATACGTATATAGCGCCCCGATTTTGTGAGGTTAATCCAGTCAGACTGCGACGATAATTATTACGTCATTTATGTTAAGATACGAAAAATAGTGTTGATAAGAAATTTATTCAATGTGATTTTTCCGAAACATCCATTTCTCGTATAATTCTTTTCGTTATAATTAGAAATTGTCATTTATTATTAGTTTGTTTGCGGTTTGTCAACCCAGCGGGTCATAATGTCATGGCGGGAAGGCTCTATTCAGATGCACTCAAGACTAACGACAACACCCGAAATTGGTCGCGCGCTGGGCTGCATTTTGATGTTGCAGGCGTGTGTAACGATGAAAATCATTTTTGCGCATGGACGTTCAAATTTCATGTTCCGAATAGTAATTTACTTATTTTTCTTTTAATCAGCCCCCGTTTATCGCAGTCTCAAAAAAAATCAGAGTGGATCATATTTTTTGGGCGCATGCGCGATATCAAAACTTGTATCGTTCTAATTTGCGAGGCATTCTAATAAACAAAGAATAACCTGTAGAGGAATGACAGCCGTTAATCGAGAACTGCAGGTATATAACTGCAGGTTAGTCGAGAACTGTCTAGGTATCTACAATCGACGTATATTTTGTCTCAACATTGTTCTGATCATATGTGAGAATTATTGTTATAGAAAATCAATGCTTGGGACGTTTCGAAAAGTTGTCACGTTCGAAGAGACAAATCATTTCCTTGATATAGTCAACAATTACAGCCTGCACAGAATATAATTACAGTTTCCAAGAAGAATTTACAAAGAATTTTTTATAAATCGTTTATTTATCATATTCCAGAAACAATACTGAGTGACATATATAGTTAATCACTTAAACTTGAGAGGAAATGTCGAATGCTTTCCTGAAAAGTGACGGAAATATTCTAAAAAGTGAATATAGTTGATTGTCACTAACACTAATTACTACCTATGTGTCATTGCTACTTATAATGTATACTTACGTATGTGTAACGATAAATGATTGCAAAATAACTTATGGATACTTTAAAAAAGTTTCACTTCATGTTACAAACGAATTTATTATTAAATCGATGAATTTTATCCGTGTAAATTGAACAAATATACACAAAGTCGTGGTTCAAAGACTCTTCCAACCGTTTGGTTGCACTCTTCAATCTCTCCATTCATGGAATTAGGCGTAAAATTATAATTCGGTAAAGCTATTTTTTCTCATCGTCAATCAAATATTGAAATCCCCATGTAATTTATTTTAGAATGAAAATATTAACAGAATGACGATTCAAGAGACATGGCGCATGCTCTGGATGGAGTGTAAATTCAACCGTTTCCGATGGAACATTTACCCGACCCAACCTCACTTTTTCACAACCCACAATAAGAATTGTCTGTAAAGTTATCGTAAACTCGTAATCACGCGAAAATTAAATGATTTTAATGCCCATCACAATGACGAACGACATGAGTCAACCTCCCATCGCTTTTGTATTCATGATCGTGTGTATCGCATTTGTTGCTCTCGGTCAACGCCCAAAAATACCTGTCGCTTACCTCACTTGTTGTGTCGACGAGCGCTAGCGCTCTCGCGTCCCTCCAAAAACCTCACTCCTTATTTATCGAAACTTTTTAAACACTCTACTATTCTATAAGAAATAAACTGTCAAATGATAATATAAATAAAATGTAAAACACTTTTTCAAACACTCCACACGCACTCAAACCACTCCTTGCATACACTGACGTTACTCATAATTTCCACCGAAGTGTTTCGTTACAAATACTCCACGCCGCACTGACCCACGAGACTGCACTGTCTGTACTCGCAACGAACGAGAACACCCACTCCTTCGGTTCTTTTTTACTATAGTCTGTTCTTAAACGTATACAATGCGCTTCATCACGGAGTTCGTCATGAAAAACATATGGGTTTCAAAAAAATTAATAATTATAAAAACGAAAATAGTTTATTCCAAATCTGACCATATATATATTCATTTTTTGGAAGAATAAAGTCAACAAATTGTACAGACTATATTTTTCAACAAATGAAAGTCCTTTAATATTAAATTTGTTTATACTCGTGAGTTGTAAAAAAAATTTACAAAATAACAGTTACAATAGAACAGTTCAAAATTTTCGTACTTTTACGCTAAAAATTAAGATAACATAATTTGCGAAATATATACAAGTTTTGCATGATCTCTATGATTTGATTTTCTACGCCCCACCCTCTCCGAGCTTGTGAATGCAATTTTTTAGTTAATTGTTCGATGGAACGTGGGACAGAATGAAAGTGTAATCCCAGCTGAGGCGAAATTGGAGTACTAATGAGCTACACGATTTTTTGTTTGTTTGTTGAATAAGCGGTTGACCGTTGCTGAAAGTAAATTAGCAACGAAGACATTGGGGGATTATATAGCGTTTTGGAACAATCTCTTCCTTTTGCCTACTTGTTGCACGCTTGGTACATTTGGGCGCTTAAACGCTCAGCGTCACGGTTTATCAAAATGCTACATTTTGTAAACTGCGGCGATTGTGCCTTAGAATCGTGATATGACACCAACAGAATGGATTTTTAAAAGTGTGGTTATGTCTCACGCGTTTTACGCGCCTGTTGCTGTTGCGTGAATTTTAGGTTATGTAGGCATGTTCGAATTTTTTGCCGGGAACGATCTACGATGGGCAAATATTACTGCTTGCGAAAAGCGTAACGTCTTCGAGTCGCTGTGATTTCTTTGAATATTTTTTCTTTCTTACGTTAGACTGAACTTTTCGCGTCATCATCATTTTTTTATATAATTTCAATACACGGTTCATCGTAAGTACAAACTTTATATATATTTTTATTTTTAATGAAGAAGCGCGTGAATATTTTGTTCGCTCTTTTACGTTGAAAACTTCCATCCAAAGCAGTAGAAAATGCAAAGCCACAGGATAAAACGAGAATTGGCAAAATTGGTATCAAATCCACCGGAAGGGATTTCTTGCCACCTCAAAAGTGACAAGACAAATTTAATGCTGGCTTGTATCGTCGGTCCTCATCAAAGTCCTTACGAGGGAGGTATTTTTGAGCTGGAACTCGAAGTTGACAATTCTTATCCTTTCGAGCCACCAAGGTTAAAATTCATTACTCCAATTTATCATCCGAACATTGACACCAGTGGAAGAATTTGTATGGACCTTCTTAAGATGCCACCCAAAGGTGGCTGGAAACCGACCATAACGCTGGAAAATCTCCTCATCGCTGCTCAATTGTTGTTGGGAAATCCAAATCCTGACGATCCTCTGATGCCTGACATCGCCACAGAGTACAGATTCAACAAGACAGAATTTGAAAGAAAAGCCCGAAATTATACTCAGGAACATGCCAAAAAAAATACACATTAATTCAACGATCTGAACAAAAGTAAAAACCTTCCTATCAGAAAACGAGCAACATACAGAAAAAGCTGTTAAAAAAATATCTTGAAAAGAGAACATCGAATATTCTCTATTTTTTAAATTCTGCTTATAATTCTGGGTCTGTTTTGGGTTCTATAACCTTTGTTCTGCTCAGTGGGCAAAGGTTTGTACGATATTGCCTCAGGTTTCCGTAGCAAATAATTAATCAGCATATTTTTGAATTTGTATTTATTACTTTTGTATCGAAGTTAACATATAGTCTATTTTTTCCCATTGATAAACATATAATTTATTTTTGTAAAACAAAATGCACTGGGTTATCGGATTATCATTGCTCGAGTTTCAAGAGCATTGAATGTTACTTGCAAATTGTTTTTTTCTTACAACCCAACTCTCGTCATATGAAAATCATTACGTGGTCATAACTGTTTGTGTAAATTTGATCTGGGAGCGGCGATGGAAATACAGTGATAATGTATGATATCCAGAATGTGATTACATTTCAATAATAATTACAAATACAATATAATTTATGTCACATTCAATTGAAGCAATGTTTTAGAGCACATGTTGTTTGTTTTTTTTCTTTTTTTTTTCCAACCACTCCAACAATATATCGTAAACAGCCTTAACATTTATATATCATTTCAACTAAAATTTTATGGGAGACACACATACGTACTATCACAATTTCGTTTAACTCGTTCTTGGCAATGGATTTGATAAAGAATGAAACGTGTGCAGTCGACGAATCTCAATGTCAAATCGGTATTTTGTCTAGCGATGTGATAGTCATAGCAACAATTCAAAATTACATATGACATTTGCAATGTAAGAATAAAATATCAAACACAAGTTCCAAATGTATTTGTGGATATGCATTTATTTTCCGGAGCAAAATTCGCACAGTATTTTTCCTATGTGTAAAGTGTAATTACATTGAAACAAATTTCGACCTCTATTTAAAATCAAATAATGCTCGCTAGGCAATAAATTTAGAAATTGTTGTAATAACGATCATTTTAATAATATTCAACTCGAAACGAACACTAAGCAACTTTTCTTTGTTTTTTGTTTAATTTTTATTTACATAATTAGGATAATACGAATGATAACTTACTAAAAGCACAATCCGTATGGAAAGCGAATTAAAAACTTGCAATTTTATATTTTTCTATATTCCCAAATCAATAAACGATTATTTCTCCTTCTAAATGTAGTATTCTGGAGGCACACGGCAGAAGGCAATACAGACATTTGGCGCGAGCTGCAAAAAGTTATTAACACGATTGTATTTGGCCAGAAAAAACCGGATTACACTCAAGAACTCGATATGACACTTCTTCCATTTGTACATTCATCATCGAGATATCAAAAATTAGTTATTGTTCGTAAGGTTTCTTAATAAATATATATTTATATATTTTTATTTTTCTGGACGTTATTGCGTTATTACGAGAGATGATTGAGTTCAGAAGTATAAAAAATTCTTTTGTCCATTAATTATGGTTTCAGATGGTTGAGATCAGAGAAAATACTTCAATGTGGTTAAATGGCGATCGTTACTACTCAACATCGCTTTTTTTCGTAAAACCAACTCGAAAGAGAGTTTTTATTGGTTCCAGGAATCTTTTTCTTCTTGTATAGTCATAGAAAAATGGAGCAATGTTGTTTTTAAAATCAAACGATAATTATTTCTTTACGGGATACCTCTTTGTGAGCAGGATAAAGTAGAGATATGAAAATAGAAAATTGACCAGCAACGAAGTCCTTGAAGATCGGAATTATCTGATTTATAAAAAAAAAATCTACTGCATCTGTATCAATATTGATTTGTCCGTCGTAATGATTTGTTTAAAAATCTCGATGATATTGTTTTTTGAACTTTTCGTTTCTCGAGGTACAGCAGTAGGCTTTTGCCTTGCTTTTATCACAAAGTGCCACTGCGTTTGATCACTAGTGAGATGGCATCAATACTATGATAATTTTTTGCAAGCAATCTTAAATTAATTGGCTCGAAAGTTCGCCAGTGTGAGCGTATTATCACTAAGATTATTATTGTTATTATTAAAGTTTTTGTTGTTATGGGATGTTGAGTAATTGAGCTATTTTTATCAGCAGAGGAATTGTTTCCCAACTCCGCAATCTTCCAGAGATTCCAGATTTTTGTGTTAGCATCTTACAAAAAATTCTAAGCTCCCACTCAAATCTTCGAACACAATGACATTAGGCTAGACTTGCTCCAGATTTCTGGAATAGGAAAAACATTGCAGACCTTCACAATGTTATTATTAAGGTCATGTATACTATGTTGAAAAAACTTGAATTATTTTATTCTTTAGTCATTTAGTGCGCAACATTGACCTCCGTTTGCGGATTTTTAAATCCCAAGTCGCGAGATGGCGAGGTTTCTCAAAGATTCGGAATTTTAACAAGTTTGTTTTTTTTTGGTACTTCAAGAAATCGCCGTTAGTAGAGTTTATTTTATAATTAGCTTGTTATTGAAAGTCATCGTTGAACGGAAAAAAAATGAAAAAGTCTGCTACTTTAAGAATTTCGCAGTGTCATATATCTTCAGGGTTTTCAACACATCGAAAATTAGAATACAAATGATGTTTGGTTTATCTCATAACCATATAAACATCTTCCTGTGTTGTGTTTTTTGTGTGCAAATGGTGCAGAGCAAGATCCTTGAGTCTCGGTGACATTGGCACATAATCGTTATTCTCCAAAATTTCCTGATGTCCAGGAGATACTTTTTCTTCGGGTGTTCTTTCCTCCTGAGTACAGGGTGTGACCGATCTCGTTCCACCTTCCGAATCCAAACTGTCGTCGCTCAAACTTTCGTTTCTCATTGGGTTCGAGCCACAACGTTTTCTTGGCGGAAGTGGTGGTGGTTCTTGGCGAAAGCGCGAATTACTCAGCATCAAATCTTCCGGTACCTCATAAATGTTGGAATGAATACGAATATTGAAGGAATTAGTTGCTTGAGTCTCGATGATTTCTTCGTAAATTCCTGAGGCTGTAGAAATGTTGGAGATTCGACGCGGCGACGATTCCTCCTCAAGTTCCTCGAGACTCGAACTTATGTTTGGTCCACTCGCTGGTTCCGGTTGATAAACATTGTCAACGGCACGAGTATGGTTTCTTACGACATTTCCCAACTTTATTTGTTCGGTGCAATGATTTTCTGCCATTTCGTGAATTAATTTTGCTTCGCTGCCCGAACGCGATGATAATAAAAGCCCCAGGCCAGCGTTTATCAAACTGGAGGCTACTTTGCTCTTGAGCACAGGAAAATTTCCAAACTCTACATCATTGTGTATGGAGAGCCTCAAATCTCCTTCACTGAGGCTCAATGGACGCTGAGTCACGTGACGTAATTTTGGCCCACGACCTTGCGTCACTAAATCCTGAAGGAGCTTCGACGCGTTTAAACAAAAAATTTGCAATTCCCCGATACCGTTTCGAAATTCTTTTGTCGTGTGAATTACGCATATACGCTTCACATCCTCGGGACGTCCTGATGTTGACAAATGAAATTGACTCATTTCTTTCCATTCGAAATTCTCAACGATGTCGCCAGTGCTCACGTCTTTTATAAATACTCCCGAACGGCTCGCCACAAGATCACCGTGAAGACCTGCAACACCATAATCAAAAAATACTCTTTACTTTAATTTGTATGTCTTAAAAACTGTCCTCAATTACTTCAAGTTTTCAAGTTCAAACTCAATAAAAATCTATTTTGCTAAAATTCAGTACTATGGAAAATTTAAGAGTTCCTTCAAATTGAACTTATTTTCAAAATATATTCAGGTTTTTATCATTATGAAAAAACGCGGGGATTTGGATGTGTATTCACAGCAAAAAATTGTTTCAATACATGGGTATAAATATCAGATAAAATCAATGGAGATTGAAGATAAAAAATAATTACCGGTGAGTCCAGCTGCTCTTGAATGTGTGTTGTCAACCATAGACATGTTAAAAGTGCCCTCCATGAATCTGTGTTTTCTTGGCCTCAAAAGATGCCTTAAGCTGGCCATCCATCTCTGTGTCTCACTTTCTGATGTGCTACACAAATAGAGCAATGGCTTTCTTTCTTTTGGTGGAAATATACCAAAAGCAAATTGCTTCGTTCTTGACTCGGTTCTGCATAAAATTGAGTCTGATGGTACTTTTATCGAATTTTTACGTTCGTTCAGTACCATGGAACCGCTGCTCTTACTTATTCCACAGTCAAGCTGAATTTCCACTCCTAAACCAGGACCCAATTTTCTAACTGAACACCAATGTCTTCGCCATACTTTCCATGGAGCAAGGGAACGTTTTTTCACCCTTTGTGACATACAACGACCACCTGGTAATTTGGCATCCAAAAAACCACAAAGTTCTGCATCTCCACCAGCCATTTTTAGAGATTCTGGGAAAAAAATTAAATAAAAAAAACCATTCATTAGAGTTTGAACCATTTTTCTATAAATTGTTTCAGTAAAGTTGGCGAAATGTAAATTTTCGACGAGTGTTTACACAGTGATAGTAATTTTTTCCTGAACAAAAAACGACTTGAAGTTATTGAAATTCAAAAATTGAAAGTTCCAAATAGTAACTCGACATTTTTCTTTTGTGATTTTTACTCATTATGATGTCGAATGCCTTTTCTAAGTGAAATAAGACGTCAGACCAGAGAAAACAAAAATTCCGACAGTCCCGATGTTTACAGATTTGGAGAAATGAATCGAAGCCAATTTACAATTAACAAAGGTAATTAGTCATTATTTCATAAACGAGTAATCGAATACTAAACAACGAATAAAACACGATGTTGAAGAGTGTGAATCGTAGTGTTTATCCAATATATGTTGTGTATAGTTCGAGAAATATTCAAGTTCAAAAATCGACCAATCAGATTCATGGTCGCCATGTTCTACCACCAACGAAGTAAGGATCGAAAGACGCCCCCAAGCCGAAGCATCAAACATGTACTTGCTGGCTTGCTGCTAATTACATTTATTTATAACTAAAATCCCAATTACGAATTCGAATAGTCCGATGGAATCGTTGAACATAATCAATAACAATAAAAACAGTAACAAAAATTGAAAAATCTGTACCTTTATATTTGCGCTCGTCGGGCCGTTTCAGTGTCACGATGAATATGACATCTTAACTGAATAATTTGAACAACACTTCAGAGCACTACAAATACATTAACACAAATGTCCAGTGAAAACACCAATAGTAACAAGAATTGTTTAAATTATATATTTCACTATTTACGATGAAAATAATTCTGCTAATTGTTTGAAAACAGTTTTCTTCCGAAGTCTCTTATTTGATCACACGCAAGCTTGTCATAGTCAGTATTTACAAAAAACAATATATCTCTCATTTACAACTTAATGCACCCCCGCACGAACGTTATTATTGAATAACAGTAAAGGTACTACCAACGGAGGTACGTAGAAATCGCGAACCAAAATCTGGTATTCGCAAAACCACAAGGCAACCACACTTCCCGATGAACGCGTTCACATAACCGACACGAAGTTCTTCCGAAACGTTTTTTTCGCACTTATTCTATTGTTTTTCATATTTTTCGTAACAACGTACGTCCAGTTTTTTGAGGGTTGCAATCTCGATCTAAAACGTTTCCCGTTCGAGAGCCGAATAACAGTATAACAACAATAATGCTAAGAAATAGGCATATAACTTTCAAAGACAAGAGTCTATCCCTTCATCCGGGCCTTCGTCCTGTGTTCCTCATTCAACGTCCGTGTTGAAACTGAATGCTACGGACACTACACACAGCTGGGTTCGGAATTCTACGTGTATTCTCGCCGTTGGGGACGCGCATAATAGAGAAAAGGAGAAAGACGGAAATTACAACGGTCAGAGAAAGAGAAGGAGAGAAAAGAAAACAAAGTGGCGCCCCCTGCCCCCCGCCCGTTCACCTGCTAAATCGATCGAGGCGAGTATTAGAGGCATATATATATATATATATCAATAGGTGCACATCAGGTATACATTTACACAGAGACGGAAGACATGGCGAGGAGAGTTAAGGGAAAAGAGACGAGGGAAGGTTTTATTGCGATTAATTTAGGAAACCCGAAAAAATCGACCAGGTGCGGCCAAGGAGGGTTAATCCACCGTTTGATTTTATCGCATCTTCTCTCTTAAACGCCTTGGCACCCTTCAAAATCTAACTATTCGTCTTTTCTCCACGCACCCATTTACAAACATAACAAAGATTATGACTAAAATATGAAAAAAAAAGTAGCCTCGTCCTTGAAATCGTAGTTATGTAAAATATTATCCCAGATATTCCACTTGTTAACCCGTCCAGAATATTACTTAATTTTATGGATATTATTCGAAGTGTGGTAATCTTTAGCAGCTTATAAAAAGATTCGACACTAGTTTTGTTTTCGCCGAGCGTGTTGATGGATTAGATCGGGCACATTTCGTGTCAGCATTTTCGAACGGCAGGGTGCAGCACTTTTTTTTTTTTATGACTGAATTATTTGAACATAGTCTTTTCTCTAAACCGTATAACAAACAAGTGCAAAAAAGATTTTCTTTCGGTTATTTTTGAGAAACTTTCAACACCTTGAAATGTTTGTGATAAATATGTAACTATCCAAGCCTGTGTAAACTCTCGCTTGTCTTTTCATAATATACGCAATCATTGACTTATTATTCGTTACAAATACGAGAATATTTTGGTAAAGTTTTCGTCAGAGTGTAAACATTTCCAATAATCTGGAATGAATTCATCGAATTTTTGCGGGGTTTTCCCAGTTTTCAGCTCATTGCAGAAGGGCGAGAGGTAACGCCGCAAAGACGAGCTTTCTTTGCGACGTTAACTCCAGCTTTGCAATTTTATTTAATGACTTTCCTTTCGACACGGCTCCTACGAACTAGGCCCTGAAACTCAGCGAACGGTCAACAAAACTCGAAGAAGTTAGTTCGTTTTCATTGACCTGTGCTCGAGTCATATACGAATGAAAGGGAGACAGAGAGTGAGAGAGAAAGGGGGGATCAACGAGTCAGGGAAGCGTGTCGTTGTTTGGACATCGGGACTTTTAATCCCCATTCGCAAAAATAAAGCCCCTTAAGAAATTACAGGCGGTCTAGAGGATTACGCGGGTTGTAAAAACTGTCGAAAATAGACTCGTCTGAGCCTTGGCTCGAAAGAACAACTCATTCTAAATATTTTCCGAGCAATGAAAATTCATCGTCAATTCTGTACACATGCTACACATTTTTATTCTGTTCGCACTTCTTTTTTTTTATAGATTCATAACCCGTCGTATAAATTAGAGACATTATAACGTTATAACGGTCACGTAATCACTGAACTTTTTCTCGGCTCGGCAGCTTTATGCTCTACGTGTTTACTGAACAACGTAGTAGCGGTTTACGTCCAAAATGGCATCAATAAAGCGTTGCCAGCCAATAAAAAATTATCGAAATCCGGTAATGGGTAACTGTGGCTGAAGAATGAATAGCAACATGTCTGAGCTTTAGTATCAAGTTTATATTAAACGTGTCAACTTGACAGTTCTCTGGGTTTCGAACTAATATGACACTTTATTCACCCCTATAAAGCTTTCAAAAAATTCTCGAAAATGCTTGCTATCGTTTGAAACATTCCACTCGAGATATCTATTGTGAAATTCTCGGAAGTTTTATTTTTTCATAAATTTTTGGTTACATACAGACCCAAACTGTTTTTGCTTCGACACGAAA
The DNA here is from genome assembly GCA_013761285.1 of Campoletis sonorensis. Lineage (NCBI taxonomy): Eukaryota > Metazoa > Arthropoda > Insecta > Hymenoptera > Ichneumonidae > Campoletis > Campoletis sonorensis. Next base: position 825,837 of record JACEOJ010000090.1, read on the forward strand.
TATCCAGGTTTACGGACGAAGTGATAAAAATGGTTGAAAAAATAGCGATCAAAGTTCGTCTATAACTTGATTTTCAAATGTTCCGTTAAAAAGAATAACAGTAAAGCAGCCGATTAATGTTAATGCATCTACAAACCCCGGTAGATCTTTTTGATATCTTTGAAATTAATAATTCGAGCAGGAATTATTCCTCACTTGCAACGATTTATAAAACATATGGTCGACTATGCCGGTACCCTCTTTCGAGAATTTTTTTTTCCCATAACATCTTCATACGTATTACGTACGTAGTAACATGTTCTCATGAGTTTATTCCCCTACAGAGAAGAGTCATGATATAATTATAAGATCCCCTTTCCTTTCGTGCAGGCAACTTCTTTTCTTTTTTTTTTTTTACATAAATGTGGTTCGCACACGTTAACTCGCGCAAAGTATCTTCTTGATAGTATCAAACCAGCATTACTTATAAGTGACTCACTACAGGGCGTGAACCTCTCCCTCATTTGCGGCTGTATCGATATATGTATAATGTGTGTACATTGCAGGTACGAACTCACATTGAAAAAAAAAAAAAAAAAAATCACCGGAAGTAAGAATCGTGGAATAATACCTGACACATGTAGGGTAGTAGGAACGAAACCACAGGTTTGAAAAATCCTCATGAAAATTCATTCAAATAAATTAAATCCTTTTGAATTTAATAACGTTCATTAAATTCATTCAAGGAGGTTCGATCGTTTCTTATGAGTACGATAAATTCCAGAAGCGAAATTTCTTGCGGAAGATTTCAGCTTTGATCCGAAAGAAAAAAAAATCTGCATCCGACAATTGGGACTCCATTTATTCAAGAAACATTTTCTCGGATTAAGGGGGGGGGGGTGGGGCTGATAATTATGTGTGAAGCTTTGAGGATAAAGTAGTACATATTTTGTAGTGTAAAGCGGAGTTTCTGATGTCATAAATATCGCCATATATCATGAACGTTTGCAAGAGTTATTGCTATGACTCACGTTATCCACGTTGAAAGAAAAGATTGATTTATTTAATTTGTATTATCATAAATTTTAGTTGCCTACTTCGATTTCGTCGATGAATATTTTTTGTGTACGAAGCAATGTTTACTTAATTTGTAAGAAATTCATGGCAGACACTTGAAGTAGCTGACTCGCCACAATGTACATATCTCTCTCGTTCTTCACGCTGGGCTTTTCTCAAACATTAACGAGAAAGTAGCACGTGCGAGCATTCTTCTCACATTTATATTCATCGACGCAGATGGCCCAGAACACACATGTAATTATCAGCTTTATGGTTATTATTTGTAGAATCGCATTCACAGCATTTAATGCCGTTCGAAAAACTCATTCACGTTGAAAAATTTGGTCATTATGTGTCCGTTTCGAAATTATGAATATAACAAATGTTAATTTTTTTCTTTGTTTGGTTCCGAGGACTTGGATTTGCATTTTTTGTCTGAATTGAATTATTTTACTGCTCAATTATAGAGGATAGGAGGGTCGGAAAACGGAAATTCCCCGAAGATGTCGCCAATGGAAATAAAAATGTCTGTATCCAAAATATTCGACCATTCTGCGAAAAACACGTGTCGAGAATCCCAAATTACAAAACTGCATGCTGTATACTTTAAAATATGAGTTACAAAATATATGCTGAGGTATATGGGAAATAAATATTTAAAAAATAGGGAGAATTACGCGCAAAAATAGTGCTCGAAATAGACAAATTCCAATCCATAAAAATGAAAAACAAGGCGAATTCAATCAATAACGAATTTTGTATTAGCGAAAGAATTATGTTGAATCGCAGTCTGGTCGTAACTGTTTCATCGATTCCAAACAAAAATATTTTGTTTTGATGCATCGGTTACACAACAGCGTCGAGGAATTATGTCGCCAACTTGGCCGATGTAAAGGGATTTGGCGACTTTCGGTGACGCAGAATGTTTGCTCAGAAGGAAAAATTTGAGAACTCTAGTCAGAAAGCAATTGTAAAGACACTCAATAATAAAATAAACAGCTCCAGGTCAGAATATTCACTGTAAATACATGGAGATCCGATAGATCTATTATTTCGTGAAAATGCCCATATATTTATGTACAAAACTAAGTCCCTGTTTGAAAGACTCCCGTCTTTTGGTTATGTTGTGAGACGACAGACTTGCGAGTTCTACAGAGTACAATGCGAGACACACGCTGTGTGTCCTTCTCAGTCGTCTGTTATTTTGAAAAACATGCTCCCACCCTCTGATTCATCGTTGCACTCGGCTCGTCCTCTGTCTCTTTCTCTTTCTTGCCACGCGGTGCGAAAGGATTTGATGAAAGTTTTCTGATTTTGCCACAATTTTTGACAGCCCTGTAGCAATTGGTATAAAAGCTGTCGATACACTGACCAGCATTTGTTTACTCACCTGTACATCCCCGAGTTAGTATACCCATCGAAATGAATCGTAAATTGACTACCGGTCACGTACGAAAGGATTGTATATTCATTGATTCCCAGATGAAAGTACAGGTACGAGTCTTTTCACCACGAGTGTCGCTATTTATACTAAATAATTACTGCCACCTGCAGTTACTATTCTATCGATTTTGGTACTTCCATATATTTTATAGGACAATCTTACAACCAGTCACAGCTACAAATCTTTTGTCAAAGTTACTTGTAATTTACTGCACTTGTCCTTTTTCTTTTGTGCATTTTAGAAATATCCGACATTTTCTTCTAATCTAAATCCGCTCCCGCTTGCGTTTATCGCACAACGGTTGTTTTTTTTCTTTTTCTCGTCAGAAGAGGATCGCCTGTATTTTTGTTGATATATATATATGTATATATTTTGTAAAACTTGTCATTAATTTTTTTTTCAGCAAAATAAACTATACAAGTGTGGGATGTTTATGCATTTATGAGCGATGGACGCTGTCACGGCCATGGGCCATGGGCTGCATATTTTGCGTCAGTGGGAACAAATAGTTGTTCAATGCGGGTTAGAATTCGATCAAGGGTTGGTTGATCCGTATTTATACAACCGGTTATGCCATTTCCCAAAACTTACAAGTAGCTTTTTCAAAATCGTTTCGAACACTTGAGCACTTTCTTTTGTTTACTTTTCTCTCCGACAAGTGAGATGAGATTATATTCATTATGCGTACTTTATTGCAAAAAAAAAACAAACAAACTTTCAACTACCGTTCTAAGGGCAAATAGAAGACTAAACTTAGTGTCATGAATAAAAAAACCGTACAGCTGGGTAATAAAGCCTAAAACCCTTTTTGGCGGCTAAGAACCGCTGCGCACACGCCACCCATACCAAGGTGCGATGCGGTAGTGGTGTTTTGCGGTAAAAAAAAGTTCTGGACCTACCGCCACTACATCCGTTCGGAAATTTTCCGGTTTCGTAGCGCCATCTTCAACATCATGATATTCTTTCTCGGCACAAGACCCACACGATTATAATCAGACCCATAACCTACGTATGGCCTGATATTTCGTTCGCAAAACTTTTCTTGTAAATAACTCATTGACAATTGTGAAAAATGGCGGGAAGTGTAAGATGCTTTATGAAGCTCAACTTAGGACTTCTGAGCAAAACCGTCACCCGTCACATAGCCTTGAATCGTAAATATAATTTTTTATAACCTATAAACTCTTGTCTCCCAAAGTGTCCTTTGTGCGGTTTAAATCCAGATATCAAATCGTTCTCCAGGATTATTCTTGCTTTTATCAATAAATTACCATCTGTTAACAATTTACTTATATCTTAAAACAAATGTCTTTCCGTGAAAAACTCAACATCATTGAAAATTCTGAGAAAATATCAATTCGTGACATTTATTTGACCAAATGCTATAATCGAAAAAATATTATTCAGTTTAGATAATCCGTTAATTTGTGTTCAAATAATTCGGAAGAACAACGAAAGTTGTTGGTCAAGACATTTGGTGATAATTTGTTTTATGTTTTATGAATCAATGTCCATTCGTCTCATACGAGAATGCACACTTTTGCCGATGCAAACAAGTTCTTGTATATTTTTCATATTTGCGATTTGCATAGTTGCAATTACGTAGATTTATTACAAACAGTCATTTAATGATTTCTACAATGAATATTAAAACTATTCCATCAGTTCTTATGCTTCAAAGGAATAAAAGATAGAAAAAGAATCAATTTGAGAAATCAATCAATTTGAGAAATAGTTTGATAAACTTATCGTTGAGCAGGATATCTATTTATTATAAATTTATGCTTTCACCAAATACAAAAATTATCCAACTTCACAATCCTCTTAATCATTAATTTTAGGTCATCACACCTATTACTTATGAACTTGGCAACTTCAAGTAATGCTCTAAACCAAATAAATATCGATTTTTTTTCACAATCAGATCAGCATATAAGATTCTGCCTGACAAGACAAAGTATTCAAAAATTTTAAGAAAAAGTAAATATAGATATGATAATAATTCGATTTCGATCATATTAACTCTAAAATAAAAATACGAACGTTCACAAGTAAAAATTTGTTAGCGAATTGTAGGTGTGATTATTGAAGAGTATTTGGCGATGTGAAATGTATTGTAATCTGTTGTTTTTGTTTTCAATTCATTGCAATTTAGAAATACGTACATTGTTCTGCAAACAGTCTCTTGGGCTAAATGCTTATGTGAGTACAAGGAAGCATTACAAGAATCAATTTCTCAATCTTGAGGATGACTTTCGCAATAAAATGGAATCTTATGTTACGAATGATGCGACTGGCATGATTTTCACTGAGGATTTAAAAGTGATGCTCCACCTGATTGAGGACACGCCGCGAGACGCAGAGCTTGTTATAAAGATGTTGAAAAAATTCAACAGCCAAAGCGGAGAGATGAGATTTGGCTCTTACACCTTCGGTCCCATAGTTATGAGAGCGTTTCATCTTCTTAATGATTGGGAGCATGCTACTGAGCTGTTCAACAATCCTGAGTTTGCCTCGTTTTTCAACCAACTAACATCGTATCAAATTTTCTTGGATCTGTTATATGAGAACAAACAATATGTCCAGATGCGACAAGTTTACGATACGATCCAACAAAGACTCACCGAAGGAACGGTGCATCCGAGGAATGGTCTCATACTAGTCACCGCAGGATGTTACAAGGAGGTGATAAAACGAATTGAATTTAAAATATGTTCTTCACAGTTTTTTGCTCCATGAACAATCGAATTGAATCAATTTATTAAAATTCTGCGTATGCATAAATATTATTTTTCTATTATCAACTAACAAAACTTTAAGTAATAAAAAAGAAAGGGAAACTTGATTACGAAATTCTATTGAAAAATTATGAATTAGTCTTTTTCTTAATGTCATTTTTACTGAGAAAATCGTTCGGCAGTATTTTTTTTTGGGCTATCACTGAAATGTTAAGCAGATTAAGTTACTAATCCCTGGTAAAAATTTAATTCACGCGTTTTTGAGCCTCCTTCTGTGTTAATTTCAGAATTCGCCAGAAAGTTACAAGTATGGATTGGATCTTTGGTCCGAATTGAATCGTCGTGGTTATCCAGTTGTGCGAAGAGTCCTTGTCCATCTCAGCGCTCTCGCATTGGCACAAGGCCAGGCTCATGTAGCACTTGAAGTATTAACGGGAGCTAGAAAACCACGTTACATCGGCATAAGATGTTTAAAAATAATGGCATATGCGGATATTGACAGACTTTATGATATCGTTCCATACTTCAGACACTCCCTTCAATCAGACGATCCTAGCTTAAGAAAGGAGACATACTTCAAAGATACGGTATAGAACATTGGTCTAAAAACTCATCTCAAAAAACTCATTAAATCATCAGTGAAAACTAATGATTCAATCATCAGTTTTACTCACGCTTACAATAATTTTATTTTTAGATTGACTGTGTATGTACTTTTTCAAATGAAAATTTGTTTCAGATCGAAAAAGTTGAAGCTGCGATAGAGAGGAACAACGTTGCTCCTGATGCTGAAATCGTCAAACTATTAACATTAATAAAAAGCAGTGATTTGATACAAAATGAAGTAACTATCGTTTCAAATTGAATATAGTTGTGCATTTCCATGTCCGAGAGCCATTAATTAATGACTTTATGTATATTTTTTATCCCCCAGACTCTGGATGACCATATAAATACAGAAATTGTCATCACGCCTTTGCACGAGGTGAACGAGAACCGCGAAAATCGAACTTATCGACCACGATCCGAAGTTACTGGTCCGAAGTTTATTCGCAGACCTGGACTGCGAGATCTTGTGTAGAGTTTATTCTTCGTCCAGTGCGATTGATGACTGCTCGATAATAACAAGTTTCTATGAATTGTTAAGTATTATCGATGAAAAATGCGACCTTGTACCGTTTACCAAATTGTGAATAAACTCGATAACACACGAATATATAAATACGCAGCGGATAAATGGAATTCCTGAGTTTGTGATCAATCATCGGGGTCGGATTAAATTCTCAATACAAATCGAGATTTTGTCGCATCAGACAAATTGCGGAAAGTTATGTACTTTCACATTAGTCGAAGACACGCTCCGTACTGTGATTTTATAATGTGAGTCGAGGCTCGAAAATTGATTGGATGATTCTTAAGGTGAACGAACAGTCGCTATCTCGTCACTGTGAGTGCGAGAAAGATACCTGAAATTTTCGAAAGTAAATATGTTCGACACGGTAGAGCCAACTGAAAGATCCCCTTAAGGTGATCCGTCGGGATCGAGGGGTCGATAACTGGACACGTTGTTCTTAGTCACGCTTGATATTTAATGAAAAAGAAGAGTTACACGTTAATCTGTCATTAAAAGATAACAACGCGTAACTCTTCTTTTCCTCAAACATCAAGCGTGTTCGAGAACAACAACAACAACAACTACTACTTTTCAGTTATCTACCCCCCACTCCTGCAACTGATAAATCGTCTTAAGCCACGATTATTAAAATAAAGCTTGTCAGGACCGAATCTATAATTTTTTTCAACCAAATATTGGAAGAGTGACGTACATCGTAATGTGACCGTCAGCGTGTTACAATTAGAATTTTTCTAAACAGCTATTCTCATCGACCAATCAACGTAATCCTAATTTTTTTCAAAGACGCAAACACATTTATTCCTAGGATCGGGGTCTAGGTTCTAATAAATTTAAAAGAAAGGCCGCGTATATCATCCACGATTTAATGTTTATTGGGAATTATTTGAAAAATCAATTTCAAAATGTTTTAAAAATATTTTTCGAAAATAAGCAGCACTATTAGCCAAATTGCTAAATGCATGCTCTGGTATTTCCAATCTATGATTTAACCTTAAATTCAGTATACCCCTGTCGACGAATACAAAGAGTGCACATAAACGACAATATGGTCAAAATCACCACGAAGTTTGCATGCACGTGCGAAAATATGCATAGTCGTATTTAAGCCACGGGAGTACTGTTCGAATATTCATTGCGATGGTGAGAAGTATTCGAAGCAATTTTTCTGGCTTCCGTTTCATTCTTTGATAGCCATTCATCCATCGGTTTCGTCGTTTTAAACTGTTCTCGAACTATTGATATTAAACCCGCGATCCACGCAGCATTGGGTTTTGCAACGGTTGTTGTTAGCCTTGAAAAAGAATTGGTTTCATAATTAAATAAGAAAAAAAGATACAGAGCCAGCAAGGGGCAAAATTATCATGGCATTTGAACTTTACCCCGGAGACAGTGCGACAACGAAATTTGCCCAACTCTCGACATTGCCAGGAAATGAAAAAACCGTTTTTTGAACCGATCTCAATCCTCTTCTCGGACTGTTCTGCATTTTCTTCTGGTTATCAGCCATTACGTCATTCACTTCATCAGTAAGATCGCCCAAGGAAGAAATGCAAGCTACTTGAGAAACACCAACTGCCGAAGTTTTGCGTCCAAGCAACATAGCTTTTTGAGCGCAATGAGCAAATGCACGTGAATTACACTGTAATAGAATTTTCACGAGACCGACCCAGGATCCAATGTCATCTACATTAGAAAAAAAATATATATATATATTATATATATATATATACGACCATTTATCATTCTTACAGTTATTTTTGACATTAAGGAGGGTGGCTACACTCAACGATGATACCTATTATAAAAGCATAGGAAGGTCCAAAACGCTTAGAATTTATAACAATTTTGTGAGCATATTCTTTAGCATTAAATATGAAAATACAATTTTTTTGATAGATTTTCCGTCGACATAGCTCTCGAGTGATTAAACACTGAACTTCACGTGTTAAGCATAGTATTAAACGATATTGAGAAAAAAATTGTTAAAAAGGAGGATTATTTAGTTGAATGAATACGTGCAACTGAATATTTATCAATAATAACACAAGTTTTCTAATTTCAATAGTTTATTTAGTATATTCATTAACTGTCGGCTTAATATATTGTTGAAACGACAAAATTCTTGTTATTATTGATAAACATTTAGTTGCACGTATTCAGCCAAATAACCGTCCTTTTGAACAAAACTTTTTTCTCAAAAAATATAAAAAGCGTTATAAGAAACTGTAAAACCACTCAAAATATCATTGCGAAGATGCCACCAGAAAATGAAATATTTTGTCTACATCGTTTATTAATTATTTATTTTTTTGTCAATGAAAACGATCAATTTTTCAGCAATCATGTAATTTTCATACGAAATTTTCTTGTGTGGAGTTAGCGCTTTGCTTGGGAACAATAGAATTTCCCCCCCCCCCCCCTGATTCTCCCTAAAGATAAGCTGAATCATTAGATTGTATGGCTTGTACCGAAACTCCTGAACAGACCTCAACAGTTACTGCATCGAAACAGGAATAAATCTTAATGCAGGCGTGAATTGCTTTTAAAAAATGATTTACTTACCAGGATGCCGATGAACAGCTTTGGAGAGAACACGAATAGCACCGTCAATATCGCCATGAACAAGACACGAATAAGCTGAGAGTATGGCGACGTGATGACGATTTTCAGGCTCATCTTTGTGAGGTTCGAGTTCGTGTAAAACGAGACCAGTAAGATTGGCATCATCGTGAAGCAGTCCGAGCGCTGCTGCAGCGAGTAAACCAGCCACAGTAGGTGGTTGTATTTGTATGCATTGGAAGAGCAAAGTTTTGACGTCGTCAACTTCCTGGAACATGTAGGCCATCGCAGCCATAGCACACAAAACATGGGCTTTGTCGGAACCGGCGTCGGCTAACCAATTCAACGTCGCTTCGTAAGCCGCGTAAGATTCTTCGAACCTTCGTGCTAGATAAATTGTACAGGTCAAAATGATTAATATATTTCGAAATGAATATGAAACTATTCAACGATTCACGAAAGTACACAAAACCGACGAACCTTTAAACAACGAAAGAGCTAGTTGGCAGTGAGATTTGAAACTCGCTGTTTTTATTTCTTTGCAAATCTCAATCGATTTGTCGTACTCGCCTAATTGGACGAGAACCCGAGCAAGATTAATTCTAACGAAATCTTTTTTTGTCTCATCTTTCTCGAGTTTGATAGCCTCTTGGAATTCGCGAGCTGCTGGTCCTATCAATCGTTTGCGCTCGAGTAACAAACCAAAAGCATTGTGTCCACAGGCATCTTTAGGAACTCGTTCTACAAGTTATTAGATAATTTAATGAAGCCATTTTTTTATCTTAATCCGAGATTAGCACAGACATATTTTTTTTTGTATTCATTTCAGACCTACCGATGTACCAGGTCATCACGTCCGTGGCAACTGCAACCGCGTGCATATTCTCAATCGTATAAGTATAAAGTGGATCCTTTTTGGCCTCTGGGTCAAGAAGGGTCGTTAATACCCAATGGGCGTAACCGATCGCCGCTTGACTGTGGTAACCAAGACTCGTAGCGTGACGATAAAGATCCATCGCTTCTTTTCTGTGCACAGCTTCGGCGATCATTCCTTGTCCAATCCAGCTGTTAAGGTACTCAGGATCTGCACGCTGGGCTCGTGAAAAAGCCTCATTCGCTTTGTAGTGATCACCTACGTGTTGGAAAAAAAAATTAGGGTTTTTGTTTTGGAAAATATGCGTTTTTTGTGCATCAAATTAATTTGTATCTATTTTTTCAAACATTGACAAGACAACAGCTCGATGGACTGAATTTGTGAAAGACTAAAAGGCACAAATCGTGGCGTTGCCGCTTTATGTCTTTTGATAGTAACGAGCACTGGTGGAAAGCCTGAAATTAACCGCACTACCAATGCTTGTCCCTATAGCGTCCTTCCAATTCGTAGCTTGAATGCTTTTAATGACAGGAAACTACAAACTTGTTTTCAATTACGTCTGTACCAAGACTCAAGTATAGTGTTCCAAGATTCGTCCAAGCGATAGCGTTGTTCGGTTCTCTGTCGATGGCCATAACGCAACAGTGCTGGGCGAGGGCGTAATTTTTAACTTCTTCGGTCATACAAACAGCCGTCAACATATTCCAATGAACCCACGTGGAAGGACAGAGTTTAACCGCTTGTTTGGCAGCTGCTAAACACTTTTCTGCTAATTGGAGACGATTTGCATTTGGATCGGATTTCATTTGAGATAAATAGCAACAGGCGAGGTCATGCCACAGCAGTGATGAATCTTTTGAGAGATTCAAAGCTCTGCAAAAACATCTGAAACACGAAAAATAATCATGATTTCAGAATAAAATTAATCGAATTTTTTCAGACTCATTTAATTATTTATCGTTTGTCTCCTTCAGCCATGTTTCCAGCTATTAATCTTTTCAGCTATTTTTTCAATACCACCAGCTTCCCAACGGAAGACAGTCTTTGAGGAAAACTTTACTTACACGGAGAAAACGAATCTGTTTCGTCAAGTAAATTTTGTCTTAATTCTCATATTCCGCACAAAAAACATTTTAAATATTATTCGACGAAACAGAACCGTTTTCTCCGTGTGGATATAAATATGTATTTTCATGACCAATATGATGTCCATTTACCGTGAAGCCAATGTGAATAATTGAGTCTTTCGTATGATGATTCGATCGTCTTTACTGTCAGACTTCACGAGACCTGGTGTGATTTCTAAATAACAATATTTATCCGGAAGTATAGCAACAGTGTAGCAAGCGTCGCCAAGTAACTTCCAGATGCATGACAGTTCGCTGTTTTCGACAATTGCATCGGTAAGACTGTCAGCAGCTTTTTGAGCGTTGCGCCGAGCACGACCGAGCAATTGTTGTCGCGCATTTCCTTTCGCAAGTCCGAGACAAGTTTCCGCAAGACCTTTCAACGCAGGGATGTATCGAGGCTCCTGGCTTAAAACATTACCGAAATCTTCCTTCGCTTCGTCGTGCTGACCAAGAACCTGGAAACGAGTTATCTCATTATCGTTGTATACGATTAAATTAGATTGAATTTCAATCAAATTATAATTAGTAAGAAATTAGTAATTAGTTATAATTAGTTAGTTAATTAAATTATAATTAGTAAAATTATATTCCAATATACTAACGACTTTGATATTCGCTAACTGAATCATCGGATAAAGGGATCCTGGACTGAGCTCCAAAGCTCGTTGATAAGATTTCAGAGCCGATGTATGAGCTCCTCGGGCTAAATAAGCGTCAGCCAATGATTCCCAGCAATGACTAAGAATTTGCAGAAAATAGAAACAAAATTCGTTAAAATTGTTTTGCGTTATTTGTATTTAGAACGATTTACTTTTGATGATACGAAAAATCTAATTTACTTGTCGTTTGGATCCGCTCGAATAACGTAACGCAACGATTTGATCGCTTGGCTGATTTCGCCTTGATCCAATTGTTGCAATCCTAGTTGTAACCAAGCCCATTTGGGTCCACCACCTTCAGTTGTAGTAACTCGTAGCAGCATCTGCATATTTGCTTCCTAAACGAAGAGATGTAAATATACTTTATTATCATGGTTATTAAGAATTTTAGAATTTCAGTTTTATTAAGCAGTCGTGTTTCTTTAAATTGATTTATGAACTCACAGTGTTTTTCATTAATCTGAAAGCTGTGCTCAGTCCCACACCTGCCTCGTCAGAGTTTGGATTTATACGCAATGCTTTTTGGTAACATTTACGTGATTTTTCGAGATCGTTGCCACGCTCTCGATAATAATGTCCCAGATAGAGAAAACACCGATAACTATTGGGATCGGCTTGAATTCCCTTAAGAAATGCCATTACGCTGTGAGCATAATTATTCGTGAGCCAATTAATCTCGCCAAGAATCATCCAAGCCTCCGAATTTTCCAGAGCAGAACCGACCACATCAGTCGCTTCTTCGTATTTCCCTCGCTCCATCAGCCCCAAAGCTCGCAGTACAGTCGTTTCAATTCGCAATTCTTCATTTCGTTCGAGCTCCTCGAGCAGTGGTTCGGCCCGCGAATCATCCAAAAGAACGTAAGCGCGTGCGAGAAGAAGTTTTACGTGGCTCGTTTCTTTTTTTTCTAGAAACTGCAAACCATGAATTATGTAATTTGCATAATGACGTAATAATGTTTTCATATGTACAAAAAAATGAAAATGAAAATTATAATCAAAAATAAATAAAACGCTTATTAAATTCAAAGTTTTCTCGACAGAGTCTCAATACTCGGAATAAAAAGTTTTAAATATTGATGATCGCTTTGTTAGCAGCTAATATTTCGTAACAACAAATTAATATTTGTAATTTTTGGTACCTTCTGGCATTCTACAATAGCTTGAGACCACTTTTTTTGATTACCACTTTTGGCTAAAGCCTCAATAAGAATCAGATTGATTCTTTCAAGAATCTCTTCTTCTTTATGTTCGCAAAGCTGAAGAGCATTGAGAGCCGAATTTTCCGCTTCGAGCCAGCAATAAAGTTTTAAATTAATTTCACCAAGAAGTATCCATGCGTGGTAGAGTTTGGGATTCAGGGTAACAGCTCGATTCAGAACATCACGGGATTCAATTATACTGTTATCGCGCCATAATTGGATTCCTCTGGCGAAAGTGGCTAAATGCGATTCTGGCTCGAGGGCTAAAAGAGCTTTGTGAATTTCCTCGATCTCAACGCCTTCACACGCTCCCGTAAGGACTGTTTGTTCCGAATACACTCGACAGATCCATTCTGAATAGCAAAAATGAAAAAAAAAGTATAAATAACACTTCTAACGAATGCAGTTGCTACTTTTTAGCAAAGAAAAAACAAATTTCGTTACCTAATGGATTAGGATCTTTGGGAAATTGCTCGTACATCTGTAACGCAACTCCTAAAAGCGCTTCGAGCTTGTTCGTCTTGTGAAGTATTCTGAGGTACTTGTGAAAGTATTCTTGACGATCTTTGCAAGCCTCATCCTTGATAACGGAAGACAATACTTTTTCGTACAATTTCATGTGTTCTTGAGCCATTTTTGGATATTTGATGAATAAATTCATGAGCGAAATTTCTACAGCTTTTACTCTGTCGTCACTGATTTCCTCCTTCAGCTGTACAAGTGTGTTGAAAGCCGTTTCCACTATGTCGTCCCTATTGAGTCGTGCGGCAAGTCGTGAAATTTCGGAAACATAGTGACCAAACTTTGACGACTGACTGAAAATTTTGTAACATCATGACTTTTACGATTTGTCGAACGAATATTTATTTGAAATAAACAAAATTGGTGTGAGAAACTATTAAGATTTTCTCATTGAAATCATATTTTTCTGCTAGAGAATGAATAAACGGTCAATATAGCATTTTGATGTCGTTTTGGCACATTTGGAAATGCATTAAGGCTTGCGAATAGTTCTAAGTAACTCAAATTATAAAAACATACCTGTCCAGCTGCAAAAGCCTGCAGTAAGCAGGTACAAGCCAAACCCAGGCATCTCCATTGTCCGGTTCTTTTTCATAATAAGAAACAAGTCCTTGCCAAGCCAGGGGATTGTTGGGATTTAAGTCGATGGCTTTTTTAAGAGCGATTGGCGTTTGAGATTTATGTTCTTCGATTTCACGCAACGCTGCTGCCAGCATAATAAGAGCGGTGTAATTATCTTTTGATTCTTTGAGAATTTTTTGACATTGTTTCATAGCATCGACATAGCGATGCTCTCGCAAATGATTGCGAGCTTCTTTCAAAGCTGCTTTCATGTCTGACATTTTGACTGCTGTAAAACAATATTTTTTATTATTTTCTGTGCACAAAATATTCATTTCTGATTATAAAATTTATGGATTTGGTAGGATAGTGTTTGTTTATCACAATGATAAATATAACCTAAAATTCTCGATTGGCTACTTGAGTCTCTAAACTTACCGGATGCACAATTAATGCGTTGTTTCTTTTGTGATTCCCACAGAAAATCTACAATGCATTCGCCGAGGTTAGTCTTTATGCGAAATTCTCAATTAATTGTGCTCGTCAAATCATTTCAAGTCTTTTTGACAAGAGGCAGACGGTCAGAAAAATAAAAATACGATCCGGTTGAATCTTTTCAAATCATCAGATTCTTTGAATTCGTGTCGGTAAAAAAATTTATTCCGAGAGTAGGGAGAACTTGAACTCTCCGAGTTAGCGACCTCAAATCAAATAAATTGATTTTTTTAAATGATTCTCTTGGTGGTCATACAGTTGTTTGTGGTAATGTAGATAGATCGTTCGGTGGTGAACCACTTTGTCAAAAAATGGATTTCAAAATGTAGCCCCCAAGGTAGCCCTCCCGCTCTCAAGCAAATTGACTTTTTTTTTTACAAAAATTTTGGGAATCGTTCAGTAGCTTACCATCGTGGAGCAATTTGAACGTTCAGTGATGTACCGTGTTGGCCGTGCTTTCGACAAGTGTTATCACTGCTAATAATCATGTTCAAGGTGATCCGTCGGTCTCGCAGTCGGTAACAAAGTAAATACACATTGTTCTGGGACACGCTTGATGGCTTGATATTTTCAGGAAAAGAAGAGTTACACGTTATTCTGTCATTCAAAGAGAACAACATGTAATTCTTTTTTTTCTTTGAATATCATCAGATTAAAATATTCTTCACCAACAAGAGATTCCGCGACGATTAGACCTCTGGTAAGCCTTGCTAGCAAGAAAATTAAAAACCATTAAAACTCTCGATTTATTTGAATTGGAAGGGCTATCTTGAAGACTGCATTTTGAAATACATTTTTGAAAAAGTGGTCCATCGCTGAACGATATGATTGCGCTACTACAAACCACTGTACGACGACCAAGAGATTTATGTTTAAAAAAATCAATTTACTTGCCTTGAAGGAGCTAACTCAGGCGAGGTAAGAATTTTTACTGTTGGTCATTTCATATCTTGCTGGTGCAGCAGCGCCGCTCGAGAGAAAAACCTACTTATTGGTTGATCACGATTTTACACACGTAGTATCACAATCATCAGAAATCTCCCCAACGAGTTATCGAAGAATGTACGCAGCAGCAAGTTTTTGTTTTCATATCGCGTTTGCCTCATTCGCCGCATTCCGTCGTCGAACATAGCCTCAAAGAAGCTGAATTTACCAGATCAAATCTGTGCTCAAGCCGGAATCAACGGATTTAGTAATTCGATGGATTTATCTTTATTATCCGGCCGTTTTTCAGTTTTCTCGAAATTTTATCGTAGATTCCATGCATCCACAAATACGTACAATAAAAGTAGAGCTAAACAATCGAGCGACGAGATAAACGAAAATTTGGGAAATCTTAAAAAGATAAATTCCGAAACAATTGCAAAATTGGAGCGATTGTCACTCGTGGATTTTGGAAACGCTGGGGGTATTGAGAGATTAGAAAGAGCAATAGATTTTGCTGAGCAATTACGCTCGTTTCCGTTGGATAGCTCGGTTAAACCGCTCTACAGCGTTCTAGAGAATAAAAAATTACGCTTGCGACAAGATCGAGTCGACGAAGGGAATTGTCGTGAGAAGATATTGAAAAATTCGTCGAAAACTGAAGACGAATATTTTGTCGCTCCACCAGGCAATATACCAAGGAATCAATGAATCACATTCAAAGCTTAGAGACGATTTTGAAGTCCCTCGGTGGAGGTTTTGTTAACTTTAACGACAGAGGTTTTATTTATGGTTCTCAGGGTAAATTGCTGCGACGTAACATTGAATCTTTATGGTTCGATCATTGCATCACCAAACCACCGTACAATGTTTTCCTCACATCGTCAGAAAAATTCTCAGACACTTTGGCAATTTTGCACAAAACCACCACAGATTCTCCGCCTTTTGGATTAGCTTTTATCGAGCACACAAAATCTACTTGGAACGCCCATTTTAATTCACCCAGTTTTAAATCATACAATCACGAAATAGCCCGTGTCACAGTTTTAGCTGATGAAAATGATGGCAAGGACATGTTTCATAGAAAACAAAGAGAGCGCAAAGTATGGTGGAGAAAGTTTTCTAGAAATCCATCAAGATTTGCCTTCTCCGAAGCCAAAAAAATTGGCAAGACTCGCCAAGCCATTGACATCATGGCTAATTTTCCTTTTGGCCATATCGTCGTGGAAACCATAACTTATCAACAAGATGCAAAGAAGGCTTACCCTCAGGTACGGGTTTTATCATTTTTTTTTTGTAAATAACCTTCAGTGACAGTGATAAGTTGTCCAGCTCCAATAATTGAATTTCTACAGGTTAAACGTCATATTCCACTTAATATTGAAGATGAATGTTTTTTTGTGATAGAGCCTCTTAAAAGGTGCCAGAGATTTCATGGAAAAAGTTCAAGTTGAAGTTTGAATCATTGGAATGCGCAGCCCGAATGTTAGATGAAGTTTTTTGTCAACGCTAATTAGACAATTTTTTTTGACATTTTAGAAGTAAGTCGACCAGAAAAATTGAGATTCCATAAATTGAAAAAAATTTGAATAAACGAATATTTTTCGTTGTATTCCAACAATGCAAACTTCAATAGCAAAAGTCTGTGATTAAAAGCGCTGAAGTTACTTGGCTGTTTTTAAAAATGTATATGCACGAAAAAAAATGTATGTTAAACAGATTGGAGAAGTAAAAGACGGTTGGCCGATGGTTCACGTGGTTGAGCACATTGCGTCCTTGGATTGGGGATGTCTCGCTATGCTTTGCGACGGTTATGAAGTTGGAGATGAAGATGTTGGAGTGCTGAAAATTCATCCAAAATTATCGCCGTACAAAGTCGGCTTTTATCTCGAGTGCAATGAAAACATCGAGAACCCGGAAGATGCGAAATCTCAAGAAAAATCACGACTGATTGTTTATTTGAATAATTTATTAAAGTCGAAGGGTCTCGGCACTGTGCTGACTCGAACGAAACGAGGAATCGAAGATTTTCATGTCCCACTGACAATAAACGTAGATGACTCGAGTTTAGAGACTGGAATTGTTCGAGTTAGAAGTCAATTGACAACGATTTCTGAAGCTGTCCACGTGACTGATTTGCCAAAATACGTCGCTGCTCGTTGCGCTTGAAGATTTAGTGGATAACGAAATTTATTCGATTTTCAAAGAATTATTTGTGTCCAAAGTTTTTTTCCAGTATCAGTGATGGAAAACATTTGTGTTGTCTTTCGTGTAAGTAATATAAATAAAAATACAGAGACGAGTACGAAATAATGTCGGTACGTGATTATTTTATGACACCCGCACGTATCGAAACCACATTTGTAAACATGGAAAAATGTAAACAGCAAAAAAATACGAACGATGGAAGGTATTGAATGCAAGAATAAAAATACACCGTCCTGGTAATATAATCGAATAAAAAAACGTAAAACAACAAATCGAATGTAAAAGTAATTTTTTTTTATGTGGACGCGTCTTTATTTGTCCATGTAACAGGGAAAAAATGGTTGAAAAACTGGAGTTGTATTTCTATCATTTTCAATTATTCTGCACGGTACAATAATATATAATAGATTAATTCTATTCGTGTTCTAAGGGCATAAATGAAAAGGATTGGGTCGTTTTCGTGTAGACCCGCTCATTGAATTATTTCTTAAGATCAACACTTTTTTTTTCCATGATCTCGTCACTTTATCGTTGTCTTAACGCAATGGTGCAACGATAAAACGTGAATTAATTGTCCTTGTGTTTACATTCGTTCAAGAACGCATCGTCGCGTAATACCGAATTGAATTCGTTATTAATTTACATATTCAAATCGTGTATCTCGAAAACCGAATGATAAAAATAAACAATTTTTCAGGATGAACAGAGCAATTATTGAATCAGAATCGCTCGTCTGCAATTTTCAGCTCTTTTATTTTAATCAAGGTCATTCGAGAATGAGCTTTCAGTCATTCCAGTGAATTATCTTCACCCTTCAAAATAATGTACAAGAAGGTTTTC
Organism: Campoletis sonorensis; assembly: GCA_013761285.1. Taxonomy (NCBI): domain Eukaryota; kingdom Metazoa; phylum Arthropoda; class Insecta; order Hymenoptera; family Ichneumonidae; genus Campoletis; species Campoletis sonorensis. The sequence continues at coordinate 844,163 of JACEOJ010000090.1, forward strand.
GCTCGATAAAGACGATGGGAAACGTTCGAGGCAAGAGAAGAACAAGTTACGGAAAAAGAAGTCTAGGATAATTTTACGAGATACGCAAAAAAGGAAATGACGTTTTAAACAAGCGATTTTTTTTCTCGATAGGGCGATAATGAAGAGAATGCGATATAAGTTAAAGAAAAAAAAAAACGTATCTCGAATCGAGTTACTGAGGAGAGTTTCATTTTTGTGCGCGTCTAAATCGACCTTCTCTTTTTTATCACCCTCGACACTTGAAATACTCGTCAATGGCGCATTTTTTATTTTTATGAATCTTCTGTATATTTACGATTGATCTGGCATTCTTTCATTCTCACTTTATTCACACTCGTAGAGGTGTTGAATTTTTTTTTCTCTTTTTTTTCAAACTTTCAATTCCTACTTTTTTTTTATTTCGCTCACAGATCTGTTCATGCATTCACTTTTTTCTTGTTTGCTCTTCCATCTGAATCTTTTCTCTCTTTTTCTTTCTTTCTCTCTCTCTCTCTCTCTCTCTCCGTCTTCAATTTCCTCTATTAAACCTTGCCTTTAAAAAACTTTCTCTCTCTTTCTCCCTTTCTCACTTTCCGAATGACAAAAATTGCAAATGAACTGACTAAGCTGGTAACTGCAGTTTGTTGCCCCTGAGTACTTTGGTGATGTATAAGTAGAAAAAGTCACAGTAGAGAACTGTCTGTACGAGACCGGCCACAATTGCTATCAGATCGTAATGATTTTCCGAGTAATAACGGTATACCCAGTTTAGGACATAAAGACCACGATATGAGCCAAGAGCGAACAAATAATGGCTCGTGATGCTTTCAGCTTCGCCGGTTTTGGATACCAAAAACAATTGCGGTAAAATTGCCACGGATTCCAAATAAATGCTGAATGTCCATAATATCTCAAGCACGGCAAACTCGTGATTTATGAGAAACGACAATACTACTGCTGGGATTATTAGAAATTCGATTCTGGAACAAATACAAACAAAAACAAAAACAATTGTTAGAAGTATTTTTTTCGACAAAATGTAAAAACAAATATTCATTAAAATAATTAGTATTCATTCTGTAGATTGTCTTCTTCTACTGATGTCTTTCAAGAAAATCTAAGAGGTTGGGCCACGGTGACTATAGAAAAATCGATTTCATGCGTTGTTTCAAAATATATATTGAAACCGTGAAAGAGATTTGCTTAACATCTCGTGTCGATATCCGAATTTTTTTTAGAGTTCTTCACAACATTGTTTATAACATCTTCAATTGTTAATATTTTTCAATAAAATTTCACAGTCATCTCCTTCAGTGTACATACAAACAAATAACTAAACGATTTTCCAATCAGCTTACGTATTTCTCCACAATTCATTTTTTCCAAACAACAAACTCAAATTTATCGAATTATAATTGAATTGTTACAAATATTTTCAAAAACTACATCGTTCAAATTATAGAAGATCACAAGTCGTAAAACTCTCCAGAATTTTGACTACTAAAATTTCGAAATATTTTTCAGAAAAATGGGTCTTTCAACAGTTAGACTCTTTATGAAATGGGCTATAACTAAAAAAATTGCAAAGAATGATCAGTCTAATATTTGTCGATATTAGGATCCATTGAGAAAAAGAAAATGAAAAAACGTTTTCGTCATTTCTAAAGTAACAAAATCTCCCAGACCTTTTTGCTGTTATATGCTTCAAAGTCAAAGCGATAAGATTTCATTGATTTGATGAATGATCATATTCGATCATTGATTTTGACTCTCTTACCTGAACGTATCATGATTGTGATCATAGGTGGCCTTGAATTTGACATACATGAGGAATATAGTGGCATAAGAAGCTGCTAGAAACACAATTTTCATGAAGCTGTTGTAAGCCGATATGTATGTTGTTAGTAGATCGAGATATCTGGTGGTATACACTATGGCAAAAAGAATTTGCGATTTGCCGCTTATACCTGTGACAGATAAAAATAATATTACTTGTAGAGTTTCCAAATTTAACGATAGCTTCGATATCGTCTAAAAATTTAACATGAAAACACCTTTGAATCATAAACACCGTGACTGATTGACAATTGAATGACATTGGAAATTGAAATGTTTTCTATTTTGCTATGTTTCGTAATAAACAGACAAGAAAATGTGGATTTTTTCAAATAGTTCTTTGGTACGCCAACTTCAAAAATAGTTTTTCTATAAAATTGGCTAAAGTTACATTGATCCTGTGAAACAGAATTTGACTTTTCACGCTGATTCCTTAGGCAGATCTTTGCAAATTTTATACTCTTTGATAAAAAATATTTGGACTTTAACACAAATGATGATTTCAAATTTTCCTTATGAATGTAATTCTATTATTCAGAAAAAATGGAAAAAATTACATTTGCATGAGGACTCTCATGAGGAAAAAGAGTGTTGTGATTGAAAATGAAAATATTGAACGTCTATGCTGTAGAATTGGCATGAAATGTTTTGCTGAAAAATTGCATGAAGTAATAAATAAAATGTGACATGCACCATTGGAGGTGCAACGAGAAATTTGTCTTTCTTTTAAAACTTGACGTTTTTGAATGTCCTGCTGTAGATGCGAAAATTCAAAAAGTAAAGCAAAATATATCCCGATACGGAGCAAGCTCAAAAAAAAAAGAACATCGATCTAACGTGTTTGATAATCATGCGTTAAAACACTTGGTCCAAATTCTTCGTGGAACTGAATATCGGAAAGGAAAATATTTAGAAAATGGTAACGTACCGGCACAGCTTCTCGTCTTCCATATTTTAGCTAGAAGAACGAATATCGCGAGTAAATGCGACAAATCCCCGAGTAAACGCAATATATTCATCGCTCTTTGTTGGTTTTTTAAACTTTCGTGTCCGTTTTATCTACTCTTTCTGCACCACCTAATTTTGCCGTCTTAACCAGTCGAAAAAATATTTGTTTTTCCTCGTCACTGTCCAATTCTTTATAATGTTTTAGACAGGAGAAACAAAAATTGCGACAAAAAAGCCGAAAGAACAAGAGCCGCACCACACAAATATGACGTGGCTTCGGCTGTAACGTCGGCAGATGGCCGACAACCGAACACTATGGTTTTGCAAAGGTTCATGTTTTTCGAATGATGTGTAGGTATCGAGTTAGCCGCCGCCACGACATCAAAACCCTGAAGTTATCACTTTTACCACTCCACGTGGTTCCAGTACACGAGACATTTTTTCGAAATGCCGTTCCGGACAATAGTTTTTCTAAATTCAAGAACAAAACTTACCATGGTAACGCTTTTTTCATTTTTATTATTGAATTTTCATTTATTACACTTTTAATTTTGCATGGTATCCCATTCAAGAGACTTGTGGGCTATTAACTTTTCGTTACGTTACATTTGACATTCGAATGTTCCCGCCGTTTTACTTGATCGCTGTGAGACTTCTGTACAGTTGGCAGATGAATTTAATAATTCATATTTGTTATTGTTGGCATATTTTCAGTTGAACGAAACGAAAGAATGATAATTTCACTTACCGTTCTAGCCATACGCTCAATGAACTTAAAAAAATCATCTACAAACTATCAATTTAAATGCCATAATAATGTCGTCATTGAATTTCATAAACGATTCCCAAGCCATGCTAACAATAATAAATATCAAATATCTACATACACCAAGCACATTGGCGATCGAAATGAATAAAGATTCAGAAAATCTTCTGGCTATATAACTAAACGGTCGTTTTTGATGGTTGTTTGACAAAAAGAAAATATATATCCGACGAACATTATAATTTGATCAAACAATGAAGACAACCTACCAGCAAACTGAAAACAAAAATGTGAAAGTAAAAATGGCCTGGCCAGGTTTATCTTCTTTGAATATCTTCTCCATCATCTTCCTACTAAAATTGCTTCACAGTGTATGTTGATAATTCACTTTCAACTTTAACCAGATAACAACCCGATGAAAGTGACACTCGCGGTGTGATATCGAACTACCTGATGATCAATAATTCGAATGTGTATAGTTCTTGAATTGTTTCCCTTCGTGTTCAGACCACAGACTCATTCACTCTCTGTTGATGTCAAGAAAACATTGACGTTCCGATTATAAATTGGCAAAACAAGTGTGAACAAAATGAAAACATCAGTGACAGATCCTTGGAGTAATGGCACTGGTGATGCAAACAATGGCAATGAAAATGGGTTAAGCGATGCACAATTCGAAGACTCGTTCGTCGATGAAAATTTGGATGATTCGAGGTTATCTGACTCTGATCAATATTTGGCTAGACTCTGTGAGTATTGTTTTTCATTATAATTTATATTACGAAATTCTGTCAATAATTACCATTCTTAAAGATTATGTAAAAAGCTTATAAATATCTTTCACTCAAACTGATTTTTTGTTGGGCAATTTAACATAATATTAATAATAATAATATTCGAAAGAAACGCCTAGAATGTCTACTGTCAAAATTTCAGGCAACATGGTCCATAATGAAATCGTCATTTTCGAAACAATACATTAATATGAGATTTTTTATTTTGTCAATAAATTTATTCTCGAGATATTGTTACAAGTCAAGAAATATAGGAACATCGAATCAATTTTTTAGTTTTCGAACGTTCGCAAGTGTGATCTACTCTTCCGACGGTTGGTATCGAAAATTGAATGACATCAAATTCCGAAAATAAATGATAAATGATGCAAGAATAAAAATATGGGGAAAAATAGCGCTCAAGAGCGTAATTGGTATTCGACATTTTTTCGGATCAGAATATTGAAAAATATGGATAACATAGACAATTTTATCCAATTTTGTCACATAAATTGGTATTATTCGTGCGGAATGAGCTGTCAGTCATCATGTACTTGTTAACATCACAAGTAAACGTGAAAGAAAAATTTGTATTTTCTAGACTCGAGACTAAAACATATAAAAGGTGGTACTTCGAAAAAAGATCTGGTAAATTCGTTATCCGATGTAAAGGCTGATTGCATAGCTCGTTTGGTTACAAGTGGTCAGCGTTTCGAGACCGAGGAAGAAGCTTTTCTCGCTGCAAATCCAGTTATAAGGCACATCGCTCCTCATTTGCAAGTCAGTTTAATATTATGCACGAATGTAAAAAAAATATATAACGGATGTCCCTCGAGTGACGGTTTATTTTTAAAAAAATTTTAAGCGTTCATTCAGTTATTGACGACTGAAATTTTAGGCTAACGTCACTAAATATTTTTCGATTCGGAATGTTGTCTTACAAATTTGTTTCAATCGCCTCCAATTTTGGGATTCCAACATTTCTCCATATCTATTTTAGTTTAAATAAAATTTCGTCCAACTAAAAGTGATTCCATAATCATAGGCTTTAACGGCGAGTGAATTGGTTCATCTTTTGAAAGCTGATGTACTTCAAAGCGTAACTGATGAACAGAACGGCCACGAACAAGAATCAAAAGATGAAACGGATGAGGTGGCGCAAGAGTCGCTAAAAGATGACCAATCAGCATCGAAAACGTCTACGACGACGCTCGATAATGGAAACCAACATGTGGTTGAACAAATGACGAACGACGAGAACTCAAATGCCGATCAATAACAATTCTATCCATAAATAATGTTTTATTATGTTATTATATAAATACTCATGAAATATTCGTGTATTAATCTCCGATGAATAATGACCAAGATACTGTAATCGTACTACATTTACGAATGCTCGATCTTTAAAATTTTACATGAAACCCAAAAAGCGACGAGAAAATCTCGTCCAGTGATTGTGCAATTCAGAAAAATTAATCGCTTTCTGCGAATCGAAGGAGGAATGGCTCAATTTATTTGTAGATATTGCACGAAAATAATTTGAATTTTACAAACACGTTTTCGTAACCGTTAAAAAATATTTAGTGCACATATTGTTGTATACGTTAATAATGAATATAAAAACTGTATCTAAGATCCATGAGACAAAAAACGTGAAGAAATAATGTCGATATTAATAAAGTATGCTTCCAACAACATATTGATCCTGGTTTTTAATTCACAATTACTTTAATTTGAGACGTCAACATGAATTTTTGATTAGTGAATTTTGTTTTCTCTAGTTCACATTGTTGAAGAGTCCATGTGAGGTTTCAAGTCTGTTATTAATCTCTACGGTGCAGAAAGTAAATTTTCATGAAAATAAAATAAATTTCCAGTACCTGAAAGAAATAAAGTAATCTCTTCTGGAAAGAAATCCACATCAATCGCAATGTTTGCTATCGAAACGATCTATAAGTCGTTCGATCGATTCTCTGACATCCATGACATTATACGAAAAAGTTATTATAATTTATACAAATAATGATAACGAAAAAAAACAATAATTCTGAACACTTAGAGTCTGACACACGTGTTTTGATGTACCAAACGATTTGTTATATTCATAAAAATATCCAAGGTATAAAAAAATGGAGAAAAAAATAATGATCTTGAAAATTCAAAGTCTAACACGAGTGTTTTGACGTGGCAAACAAATTGTTATATTCACAAAAATATCCAGCATACAAGAATCTTGTAAAGACTGACAACAAAAATTTATTTTGATGCCTAAATTTTCGAAAACTTTTTCTTGTTTGTCAACATTTATTTCCATAGTTTCGTTTGACGTATTCTTTGTTTCTTTATTTCCTCACAAATTGTATATTGCAATATTCGTGAAATCGTTTGAGAACTGAAATACGTTTCCTATCGTTCTTTTCTATTTCCATCAAATGTTTTATACTCCTTCTCTTTATCTTTTCCGGAGTCTTCTACCCTGATGTAGGAATAGGGAGTTATTCGGGGACCTAACAGCCTTTTTGTTTGCATCACCTTTTTTGTTACGTTTGAAGAGAGAGAAGATCTAAAAAATTCCATCCGAATGGCTGTGCCGATTGTGTTGTCATTCGTTTCGCTCTAACATGCATTTTTTATTGCACAAAAGCAGGATGGCACCGTTGACATTTAATTCAGAGGCAATTCTTCGAATCTATTTTTATTTGCTTCATGAATATATTACAGTGCTGCCCTCAACGTCGTGAGTTCGTACTTGAGTCTCGCTTCCCTGTCAAGTATTATTTGTACAGACTGCAGGCAGGTCACCCAAAACCCCTGCCAATGAAAATAAATTCTGTCTTTAACTTTGCAAATATTGTACCAAACTTGTTGAAAACTGTTTTCTTCTGACTATTTATTAACAGCAAATCAGTTAAATATTGTTTTGGCTCTATTTTAATTTGTTTTATCAGTATCAATGGAGTATCATCGTAGGATATAAATCATTTCTGTCGTTGATATCCCAATATCTTGATATTCTTTAAAAGAAACACCGATTTCGCAAGCACAAAGTTATCCCGAAATTTTGGACCATCGATTTTTTTTTGCAATGGTGTTCAAGAAATTCAAATAAACTATTCAATGTTAATAAATGTTTATTTTTATTTTAGTGAAAAATATTTATGTCATTAATTTATTTATTTTTAAATATATTTATTTAATCAAGTACGGAGGAATCCTGCTACAGAGTTGACAGAGTTTACGTCGTCCGAATGCAAATTATTAACAAAATAAAAATAGTAGAAAACAAAATACTAATTAAGCTAAGAAATTGACGCACGGACCGAATTATAATTGAACGACAAGACGTCGCGTAACAAAAGCAAAAGCAAAAGCAAATTATGATTATAAATTAATATTATGATATTTAGCATTCCTGAGAATCAAATTTTGTGTCACAGGAATTCGGGTGATTTCTTCAATGTGTCTCAATGTGTATACATATAGACGAGTGAATGTACTCTACACGTCAAGTTAACACAAACAATGTGAATATCTGAAGATGGGAAGATGTAAGTTTACACGTCCTTGTGAGACAAGCCGCGTACTTCCGGTATAGAGATGTTACGTTGACGTATCAGTATCGGTGCTTTGGAACGCAAAGCGTAGTCTCTCCGTTAGTCTGTGTGTCACAAGTCATGCATGCTGTGAGATTTGAACATGGGAACGTGCCTGTATCATTCGTAGCGTTCACCGGGTACAAGGCACATGCATATATGACACTAAAATTGCTATAGTATGTGCACGCAAGCGTGCTTTCAGGTAACCTAACACATCTCGTTAGACACCGCGAGTGAAAACGTCAGAGAACGCGTTGGCACCGTGGTGTGGTGCTGCATGATTCTCCATGTATGCGTGTAAGCGTCGAGTGTTTGTGCATGCGTGTGAAGAGCAGTTAGGGAGGCGAAGAGTGTCATCCGTATATGACACGTAACGAGGATGTCCTACGAGGTTAAATTGTACATGTACGCGATGACACCCCGGAGCTTCCTGAGTTTCTGTGCTCAGCGGAGAGAAATTAAATTGGAGAAAGCACATCAAGATCTCCGGAAATATTTTAACCATACATTTCATTTTATAGTATATAGAGCACATTTTTTTCACAAACTATACCAACAACAATATATATTTACATACGTAAATGTATAGGGAAACTACAGGTTACCGACAATGGGAAATGTTTTAGAAATCATATTTCATTTCAGCAAACACAACTTTTGATTATTTTTGGTACATTTTGTATTAAAGTTACAAGGTTATGTTGAGTTTACGTAAAAGTTGAAATTTTTTTCCAAATGATGATTCATTTGGAAAAAAAATCTTTGTTCTTTTACTATATTCATGAATGCAAAAACGAAGTTCGTTAGATTACAAGTGTAACGAACTTCGACTTCAAAATTTCAAAAAAAAAAACAAGTTTTGAAGATATTTGCGAGGATTGTCTGAAATGAGACACCCTGTATATATTAAGAACAAAATATCCAAGGACAAAATGTCCTTGGGACAGAATAGTATTCACAATTCTCAAGGACACAAAAATGCTAACGGAAAAAACGTTAATAAATGGCATTTTATCATTTATTATTTAACTATTTGTGAGGTTGGAACCACCACAAGTTTGAATGGTATTTCCGGGTATAAGCAAATATTACTTTGATATTAATTATCGAAAGAAAATAAAAATAATCGATACGATCATCGAAATTGGTAACGATTGTAACCTCATTATTTCCAATTCCATCAATCCCTACATTATATATTCATCGATTGCATTGATTCCAACAATAATAATCAATATCAATGTCATTGAAGCGTTTTATTCTATGTTTACATTTTTTTGAATGTGTAGGGATGAAGATCGAACATATATTTTCAGAACTTTGGCAAGGGTAAACAAAGAAATACAGAACGTTGCAGGTTTATCAAAAATACTGATTCGTCTGCACGAATTAAGAATAAGGATGTATCGGAATAATGATAATTTAGAACACAGTTTATTCATCATTTATTAGATGTAAAACTTCGAATTTTAGTGCTCGAATAGTTTGTTTGAAATATTTCATAGTTCGACAGACTGTCAGCAAAAGAAAAAAATAATAATAATGTGACGAAATTATTGTTTTCTCAAGATATTTTCACATTCGTCGTAAAATAACGACAGAACGTTGAAAAAAAAAATCAATCATAAATAATATTGTTTGTTGTGAAAAATCAATGTGACCTTGAGCAGGGTCATTTTTCCATGTAGTAAAACCATAGTCATAACGTCACAGCGATTGCTACAGAAAGCATATGAATATTTGACTTCGAGATGGCGTCACATGGTGGATGAAAGGGAATAAGGAGAAAAAAAAAGAATCGCGCGCGTGAGATTTAAGTTTTATATTGGCTGAGATAGTGAAGTACTACAATATATAAAAGTACTGGGTGGAAAATGTTATAGTGAATATAAACGGAGAGCGGAGAAAGAAAGAAGCAGCGAGAAAGCGAGAAAGAGAGAGAGAGAGGAGTTTCTAGGTGTTGAGATATGTGAGCCAAGCTACTTGGGAAGACAAACGTTTTTATTACGAAAAATCAGGAGGCGAGACGAAATCTAGGGCGGAGACGCATGCGCGGATAGTAAATATAACGTCGCGTTGTCGTCGCCGCTAGGGCGCCGTATGCGCGCCCGTGTGGAAGTGGCGAATAGTCCGCGGCGCAGCGAGCGCTCATAGCGAGAGAGTGGGGTAGGGGGCGAAAAAGAGCCGCGAAGAGGAAAGAGGGGAGAAACGAAACGAACGAAAACGAACGTAACGTTAGTACACAGCTGAAAGTTGAAGAGTGTGTGCGTGCCCGCGCGGTAGGGTGGCTTACATGCGAAAAACGGTATAGCCCGTGTGGGGTAAGGGGAGGAGAAGGTGCTGATGTCGTATGGGGAGAAGGGGTAGCTACGATTCTCAAGCATTTACGGGCGCAGCAACGCCGAGAGAGGCGGCAGTGGGGAGAGAAGCGAGAGGGGGTCGCGTCGCAAGGGTGGTGTTTTCGGACGCCAGTCGACTCGCGAACGCCGGTCACGAGCTTTCTATCGTACACTGCGTGTAGTAAAACTTTTCGCCGTTATATTCTCGCTTTTTTATTCTTGTTACCAAACATCCTGCTTCCTTTTTTATTTGATGTATGTTTTAAATTTAAAGTCAGTTCGTTTTCACGACTTGAACGTTCTCGGGGAAAATCGACTATGTGCCTGTCTGAACAGTGATCTGTGCTTAATTCATTGTTAACACTCTTTGATTTGTGTGCACTTGTGCTGAGGATAACCAACGTTTCGAACTGTTTTCTTGTGTTTTCTTTTTTTCTTCCGATGTGCTCCATCGACGAAAAAAGTAGTCATTGGGGAACCTTACACTCCCTCATGTTATTAAGGATTTCGCGAGTGTTCGATCGATCGGAATCTCAGTGAAGAATTTATAAATGGATTCATAAACGGTTGCATTTTATGGATTCTTGGAACACGTTGCTCCAGCAATAATAATAACATCTCTCATGTTTTCCTAAGATTATGAGAGCATTCAATTGCGTATTTCTAATTCAATTTTTCACGATGTTCTTCGTAATGTGAGTGCGTTATAATACAACGACTAGAAAAAAAAGTGCTCGGAGTATTTCTTTTCTTTTTTTTTTTTGAACTGATGTTTTGTTTTGGGTTTTTTTTCCATTTTTATTGTGAACAAACAGTGCTCAAAGTAGTGCAGTGGGATCCAGTTTTTGGTGTATATGACTTATGCTTGATACTCGTTCCTGGAAAAATAAGAAGAAATGGCAAGATCTCAACGAAAATAAGAGGATTATTCGCCGCGATCTTCGTGCACAATGAACCTTTCTAATGAGGATTACTACGTACAAGGTAATGACGTTTTTTCTTTATTACGTTTTTACTTTTTTCATTTCCTCATAGAAGAGAGCGAATTTCGAAAACGTTTATTTTCAATAAAACAATTAATCTACGAAACGTTTCACTTAAGTTTTTCTTGACATGCCAACGATGCCTTTGTTCAGATTCAATGGCTAAATAAATTCACAGGATGGCAAAAATTCGAGAACGACCCCTATTTTATCAATTTCCCAGTTCTGATTGTTCTTTTTCAACGTTTAGCCGAATACTCGAGAAAAATAGTTTTTTTTTTCAATAACGGATTTGACTGGAGCTTCTTTTTTATTTATTCGACGAGATAAATCATAAAAAAAATCCGATAGAAACATTTATCATTTGACAGGTTACACTCGTTTTTTTTTTCGATCTCCGACAGTTTCGAGCGAATTCTGAGGTTCATTGTGGCGCTCGCAACAATCGTAGGAGTGAAAATTTTCTTCGAAATTATAGCTCAGACTCTCTCGTTGTCAGAACACTGATTTGTTTTAAGGTAGTCGTTTCACGTGAGCGTTTTTTTTCACAGAATTCATAATAATGTTGACGACACGTTTCAGTCACTTTTATAAGACTACTTGCACGATTCCAAAAATATTTTCAACATCCAGTATCCGAAAGATTGTTAATCAAAGATTGTACAGTTTTCCAAGCGTTCTTACGGGGAGCACTAGAAAATTTTACATTTGAAGCAATAATTCCAAAACTTTTCTACACATTATTTCCTTTTTTTCCTCCTCATTTACACAAGAACATGTAAACGAAATTTGTTTTTAAATATCGAGTATTTCGACGTTTAGTTTCAGAGATACAACAAAATAAAATATAAACTCTGTGCATTTTCCAAAATTTATGTTTTTACATTTTTTTAAGACATAAAAACTAACATTATCGAATTATTCCGTAAGTTATTTCCAAGTTTTCAAAAATTGACCAGAGACTTTACTTTTAAAGGTGATTTTGATTACTATGTTTTAAATAACTTCAGTCTTTGGTCGAGGTTGTCAGGTTTAATCGCGGAAAAGTGAGTTGCGTTCACCAGATTTCGGTCGTTCTAATTCGGGAAATCGTATACTTGTCGAGGCTTAAACAGAAACGAGGTTGTGATATTTATTGCGAATAATTCTAATAATAATAATAAACAATTGTGTGAATAATAATTTCGAAGAAGTTCAATAGCAAGTGTAAAAATTTATTATTATTTTCGAATGAAATGAAAAAGCGAAACAAAATGAACGTAATATTTGGCATCGTTTAAAAAAATTAATTGATATTCAATTGCATACGCCACTCTTTATTGGGATTTTTAAAGTTGCAATCGTAATTGATGGTGAATTTTCAACAATCGCTCGTTCCGAAATATCGATGCAATAAACGCGAAATAGGTGGGGCTGTGAATGAGCTTCACTGACTCCTCGCTTATACGATTCGATTGGGTGCTTTTAACGTTCAACTGATTAAAGGATCAGAGGTGTAGAAAATGTTTTGCGCGCATAGTTGTGACAAAACTTTTCCGATTATTTACATTTACAGCGTTATAACGGGCATCGAAATTGACTCGTCTTTTCTTTTTTTTTTTTTGATTTGTTCCCCGATTTTGCATGTGTTCAAATTTTCAACATACGTTGGTTTTTTTTTTGGGTGCATCGGGAAAAAGTGTATTATCACTTGAGTGATAAACAGTCGAAGTTCGCAAGCTATTCAAAAATCCTACAGAATGTTCAACTATTTTTTTGGATCGGAATCCGCGAGTAAACATTTATGAGACGGCAAAAACAGAATTTCGTTGTAACGCTGCTAACGATGCAATATTCAACTTCATAAATATTGACGAACCGTTCAATACTAACGAGTGAACTAAAAAATAAATTTAAAAAACATCTCGTTTTGTGAAAATTCGCGAGCGATGTTTTGCATGAAATTATTAATAATAACGATACTAAAAATAACGAAATAAAATATTAATACAGAAAAGCACTTTTGGAGGTACGTAAATTTTTTTTTTTTCGTCTGATCACGAATTTCTATCGAGGAATAAATAACAGGAGAAACTTTTTCCTTCTCGAATAAACCAACTCGACGATAATTTCCTGGAAATTTGATAATCTCGTTATACCGTGAATTTGTTCGAAAGCATTAATTCCTCCGATCGTTCAGGCGTTTTTCAGTTTAATTTATTATTTTTATTATTTGTATAATAATGAAAACTATTCGTTCGATTTCAAATTTTCTGTTTTTTTTTTTTCCTAATATGGATCTTTAAATTTTTCGCAAACGCAAAACTAAGATCCATAACGTTATAGTGGTCGTTTACTAATTTTCAAACTTTGATAAATATTCGTTTATCAAAGTTGTACATTCATCATGTTTTTCGCATGATGAGTGTCTTGCAAATTGGACGACTTATCCACATTTTTGTGACTTTTTTTTTTACGTGGAGAGAATTTTAACTGGTGAGATGGTGACGAACGAGTTTGGAAGGGATAAAGTAACAGTGGAGTTTGTTGCTGATGACGGCAGGCGTTGTTACTCGCAAGCGAATAAAAGAAAAAGGGAGAGCACAAAAAAGATAGAGATAGGAAAGAAGAGAAGGAAAAGCGAGAGAGGGAGAGAGAGAGAGAGAGAGCGAGCAAGAGATTAAGGAATGGGAATAATTGGATCGACGTAAGGACTTGCCCCACGGCCCGTAAATTAACTGCAGTGTTTAAATGGCCCCTTCAAACCTCGTTAACAACTACATCCCATCCTTGCGGTTAGTGAAACTGGTCTTCTAGTCGTCTACTTTTTTTACCCGCCCCTCTTACTCCTCCCTTAACTGTTTTCTATCTCTTCGATGACGTGAAAAATCGAAGAATTTTTATTTTCAACCGCTTGACGTTGGCCCTGAGAAACGATTAACTTTCGATCGGTTTAATGAAGTCGTAATCGAAAAACGATTGCATTCTAATATCCTTAATATCATATTAAATTCTTTATCTCGATTTATTTTATTTTTATTTCTCATCCATTAAAATTATAAACAAAATTATTATTATTAGGAGATAATTTTATTTATTTATTCCTTGGCTCGGAAGTCCGCAAAGTCAACTTTAAATTCGATACATTTGATCACATCTTGATGGAACATTTAATCACCGATTGTTATCCCGAATGGTAGACGAAAATCAAAAAACTGGTATTAACCAGACGAATTAAAAAAATTTACTAATATTCTCCTGCGAACAACAATTGACAAAAGCCGCACCTTTGGAAATTATTGAGTGAAGAAATTGTAATTTTATCAGATTCAAAAGTAGAAAAATTAGTCAAATATGAGCGAAAAAGAATTCTAAGTGGCGAGTGATTTTGGTAAAACTGGGGGATAAAGAAAATACGGAGAGCCCATTTTTGACTGGTGCGGAGAAAAATATATTTCGTTGAAGTTTTATCAGTCGTGTCGAAAAAATTTTCGAATAAAATTTCTGTATTTCATGAAAACAGATTAAATTTTTTTTCTTTTTTGTAAAATATAGCTCGTAACATCTTTTCGTATATAGTAAATCAATTTTGTTTTTTTGTTGGTATTTGATTTTATATTCGTTAAAAAAAAATTGTCGAAACCATTTGATTCACGAGGGCTTAACCTTCAGGGCATTTGTTCGGCCGCATTCGTGTTCAATTCAATTCGAAATCGACACCAACTTTTCCCTTTTTTTTCGTTTTATTTTTTAATTTTTTTTTTATTTGGAACTATTGCAACCACTCTTCATTTTGTTGTTGTATCAATCGTGTAAATTTAGAGGTACATACATGAAAATTTTGGACAGGTGAATATATATGATGAAAATTGACGATCCTGAGGTATATAATCCAATTGTTCACATGAAATACAGTTTTTTCATGCCATACACGAGTGATTGAGGTAGATCGAGTATGATTTATTGTGTTTTACTGTGCAATGAAATATGACGGATTAACGAGGATTCTATGACTCAAAGAGGGAATGAGAGAATGAACGATAGCGAGAATATTTTTTAAACTCTACTCTCGTTTTAAGCTCTTTTTCTCATTCTTCTTTTTTTTCTCTCCTTTAATATTTTTCTTTACCCAGCTTAATTAAAACGCTTTGAAAGCTTCTCTAAAATGCACTGAATTGCAAAAAGTAAACGAAAGAATCACAATGAGAAGTAACCGAATAACTTGTAAGGTCCAATTTTCTACTTTCATTATAATCTCGTCGAGGAATATCAAAGTTTCATAATATATTTTCTTCCTATCACAGACATGTTGAATGCTTATGTCAGAAACATTTATTAACTTGTCTAACGTCGGTTCCTCGTCGTTGGAACACCAGCAAACGAATTAACGAAATTTTATTTAAATAATAATCTCATTTTCATAGATACCCGATTTTATTCATGTTTATTATTATTATTTATCGAAATTGTCGTCTTTATCGTACTCTACGTAAAAAAAAAAAAAAAAAAAACAGATCGCGCTACATTGAAAAACTAATTTCCATTTTTTTTAAACGTCGAAATTTGGTTCTCACTGTTAACTTATTTTGTTGAATACATTCAACTGAATTTAATCAAAATGACACAAAATGTTTGGTTGATTTTGTTGGCACCTAATTACGTGAATCAACATTTGAAATGTTTGGTGATTTTTTTGGCAACTAATTCGTATTTGAAAACGTCAACGTATTGGTTTGAAACATCTGAGTGTCGCTGCAGATTCACGATGTGATTTTTTAAACTTCCAAAATTTGAACTATTGGTTAGTGTCAATCGTCCTTCAAACACATTGAAACGAACGCCTTGAGCCTTTTAATAACATTGCGTCATTGCTTTAAAGACTCAGACAAAGTTGACGTAAGACCTACGACGATCAATTTTTTCTTCAGATTTCTTAAATCGTGAATTTGAAATAATTCGTTGATGCTAATCGCCCTCCAAACACATTGAAACAAAGGCTTTGGGCCCTTTGATAACTTTAATTGTCATTGCTTCACTCGACTCGGACAAAGTTGACGTACGATTTCCGACGATTGTTTTACTTTTATAAAAAATTTTATACAGCACTTGAACACCTTCATCCAAACGTACTATAATATTATGCACACATAGATATATATTTATATATATGGTGGAATTGCGGTGGTATCAAGTTGATAATCTGCTCGACATCGAAGTGCACTCGGAGCTGTGACCAGGGGTTGAATTAACTGCCCGCGTCACCGCGGAAAACGTTCCGCGGTTGGTCTTCTCTCACTCACTCTTCTCTCTCTCTCTCTCTCTTTCTATCTCTGTCTCTCTCTTTCTCTCTTTTAGTTCACTATTCTCCGATGCTATACATAGTTGAACCGAGTTATCGAGCGGGCTCGTTCGCTCAGACATGTCGAACGAGATTCCCGACTTTATTTCCGCTTGGCCGATAGCAAGATCGAAAAGAAACGTAAAAAAAAGGAAAGAAAAAAAAATGATAAAACCGAATGAGAAAGCCAGAGATTTATGGTTTTATTGAAGTTAATAATACATTTGCAGTCATTAAACGGTTTTTATAATAAACTGTTTTTTGCACAAATATTTTACCTTTGCACAGCAATTTCAGTTACTCGTTTACCTGAGTGCTTGAAATTTTACATCGCACCCCTTCAATATTACACTGTGGACATGGCGCTAACCACATCAGCTCTAGAATTCACGCCTACACGAGTTTCGAACTCATTAAAATGTACCGTTTTACGTTGTACAACGTAACTCTCTTTGCGGTGTTGATAATTGGTGTTTCTCGATTTCATTTCATATCAAACACGAATTCTACAACCGTTTTTTAATTAAATATTGTTTTGGAATTATAAACTTTTTATTCATCTGCGGAGCTTTCGTCTTCAACAATCTATATGCAATTGTAGGTCATTTTAACTTGACATTGAGCGAAAAATTACTGGGTTTGTTACAAACTGTCGAATTTTACACGATATCGTGGTAATTGTTACATTTTCCTTTGCTCTTCATGTACGTTTTTTAATGATGCTGAAGTTTGTATCTTTGGAAGGCAACGAAAATACTTTTATTTTATAACAGAAGCGAAAATTTGGGTGCACTGTTTATTTATGATAATTGAACGATACTTTCTGACGTGAAACTTAAATGTACCAGAAAAAATGGGACGATTTTAGAGTTAGAAAAAAAAAACGAAGAATCGGATACAATGAAATAGAAAAACCCCATCGACTTTTAAGCAAATTACGACGATTTTTTGATGCTTTGAGCAAAAGTGCATTTTGAAAATCGGCCGCTATGTCTCATAGATAAATTATGAAAAACTGTGCACATAACGAGAACGGAAAGAGCAGATACTAATAAAGTAAAAAATAAAGAAAGAAAGAACTTTCGAATTAAGGCTCGTGATTCTAGGTCGTGGTAGAAGTTTTCGAGCACGTTCACTGTTTTCCTCACTTTTCATTCTCCGATTTACGAGAGACAACGTCTATCCAAGATACCAAGTTGAAACCACGAGAGCTTCTCCATTACTACCGGCCGCGTCTTCCTTCTTTTTCCATCCTTTTTTTTCTCATTCTTCGAGTCTTTTCAAATTTCTCTCTCTCTCTCCCTCTCTTCCTTTCTCTCTCTCTCTCTCTCTCTCTCTTTCTTTTCGTTTCTCTCGTTTTCATCTCTTTATCATCCCCCTAGAAACTATAAGGGAGAAGGGAATCGCGTGCGAACGACGGTAGATGTCGTGTTTACGGTCTATTGTTGTATATCGCGTTTCCTCGCTTTCCGCTGTGGTTTTCCGGCAAGCTCTGCTTCAAAAGCTTTGGCAACTTTGACAGACGTCATTTGCGAATACCTTTCACATGCATGCGTACATCGTACATCGATGCAAGTCCATCTCAATGCAAAAGCTTAACTTCGAACTTATAGATCATTAGTACGTTCCCCAGACAGAAGAGCAGTATATCGACTTATTTCATGGATTTTATAGCCATATATTGTTTGGTTTATTCTGTAGCCATTTTTCGTAGCCCTATTCAGTTCGCCACTAAATTCGTAATCGATAAGTCCATTTTACCCATTGTTTAAAAGGCTTTTCTGGTTCGATGATTATTTAATTATTATTATACAATTTTTTCATTTTTATTGGTGGAACGAAACGATTTTCTTTTTTTCATTATTTTCTATTGCAGAGCTCAACATTTATTTATGGTAATTCAACTGTTTTTTTTTTTTCCGTTCAAAAATCTGCACGAAAAATGAGCACGAACTGGAAATTAAACCAAAAAAATTACAATAATTGATTAATAGATGTTTTTTTTATTGCTTTACAACGATGGAAACTTTAATATTATTACGTATCAGAGTTAACGAATATAACCAATTTATACTCAGTGTAACCACGATCTGTTGCAATACACGAAACTTATTTCAATACCGTTCTGAACTTGGGTCTTGCTTTATATGCGAATCACTAAGTCTGACATATATTCTGCTCATGGATTGCAATTTCTGGAGTTAAAACATTAATGGTAAACGCTGATGAGAAACTTTGTAACCCAAATCGTAACAAGCACCATGTAAATCCTCTTAAAAGTTCAATTCTCAGGCACATTGATCGTTATGTTCTTTGGTAGCGAACTTTAAATACTATTCATATTTTCTGTGATGAAGTTTGCTAAATCTTATTATATATATTTGCTTATATTTTGAAATTTATTCTTCTAAATTCTCCTGTTTCATGATATCGAAGTTTACATCGTTGAAACGCAACTCACAGTTGTTTTGTTTTGAATTTAGTTCTTAGTTCGCGATAAACTATCGTTTCATTATTGTAGCCGAAGGTTGCATATGAATTTTGGATTTTCCTGAAACAAAAAAAGAATTTCGATGCATTCCAACGATGCAAATTTCAAAATCATCCTAATTCTAGTTTTTAAACGTTACAAATTAGCAGCAAATGTGTTGGGCTTTCACGCTCTCACGAGGCAAATATATCGCAAATATTACAGTAGAAAAATAGCATGCCATTTTGAAAATATAAACAAATGACCAAAAATAAAATACACGTTAGGGAATGCGTGCACGTGTAAAATTTGTAACTATTTTTTCAATGATATTCGTTCGAATAACCATTTTTAAAAAAATATTCATTCATTCAATATTCTCGATGAGTATGAATTCAACGAATTTGTAGTGATAACTGTGGAAAACAACGTTTGCACCGCTGTTCTCATGTGAGTGATGGACTTTATTTAAACGAGTAAAAGTCTTTGGATGCCACAGAGGCATCGAAAACATCGAATTGGAGGAAAAAAATGTATATTCGGTGAGTGCATTTGGTACGAGAATAAAGTATATTATTTGATCCATGTGTGAAGAGAATTCCACGATTCTCACTCGTGCATACAAAAATATCATACACATAAAACTACATGTAAATAAAGGTGACATTTCGTTTAATTTTTATGATATCTCGAAGTTTGTATCGTTGAAACCCAATGAATTTTTTTTCATTCTCCTTTTTTTTGTAAGTTCTAGTATCGTGTCAATATTTCTGGTACATTGAATTTTCAAGTCAGAAATATTTTGTTCAATTATCATAAATACTGCGTGTAAATTTTTCGTTCTCTTATAAAATACAAAATAATAAAATTACACGATAAGAAAAACATTAAAAAATGAAACCAAAAAAATTCCAGTAGTAGTCGAGAAAATTTGAAATTTGAAAGTCGTCATGCAGTTTTTTTCGAGACTCCGTTAACGAAAACCACAAATAATTGTCGGAGCGCTCGATACCTGGCATTTCGACGTGACGTTTCAGGCGCGAATGAAAGCGAGCAGAAAAACAAGCGAAAATACCGCCGCTGGAGCGAGGGAGATGGAAAGAAATTGGGTTTCAGATAAATCACACCATCTATTTGTCCTTGGGAACACTTTTTTCTATCCCCACTTTTTTTTCGTTTTTTTTTTCACCCTGTGATAACACTGCGAGCAATAAATGTGGATTTGAACACTTTTACGAGATAGGGAACAATAAAATGGCGGAATTCATCGTCAAAACCGATACGTCTGCCGAAAATCGAATCGGTTAACTCCCTTTCTTTGTCTTTCGTCACACTCCGATACTCATCGTATGGGCTACGTATCGATTCGAATGAACCCTGCGAAAAAATAAAAATAAACTTATTCTCGGAAAAAAACGGGTGGTCGAAAAAAAAACATATTTGTTCGGTAGATGAGTTGTTGAAAAACAACATTGAATTCTCCCGATAGGAGCCTATGAAAATGTAAAATTCTCGCGAATTTTGTAAATACACACACATACCATGAGGTCAACGACAGATGAACGCACCAATCTCGAAATAACATCAAAGCGTCAAACTTTATTTCTATAACCTTTCGGACCAAATTGATTTAAAAAATGTTTCTTTTTTCGTGGAAATCGTAAATGTTTACATTTTCACAAACACACGTACGCTTTTTTTTATATTAGTTTTTTATTTCTGCGAACTGCATTTATGGCCCTATAGAGTTGAAAAAAAACCGTATGAACTGGTAGCTTTTATAAACGGACTTTTATTCAAGGTTCAAATACATCCATAAAAGCTTACAAAGTACGAAAACATCGAAAAATTGTGAAAATTTCAGCTTTTTTGTATCTGTAAGAAAAAAAAATTCAAATTCATATTATCGAGAGAGATTTGACGATTCAGAAGAATTTTTTCCCTCCATTACGAATAAGGAACATCTGACGCAGGTTATTTTGAAAAAATCAAGAATTTTGACCGTTTAGTTTCCAGGATTATTAAAAGTGTTTTTCGAATGACAAAAATATTGCAATGTTATTGCATTTTTTGTCTATTTTGATTTTTTTTATTTCTTGGAGTTTTTTTTCTGCTCCATTTACCGATCACGTTGGAGATTTATTTCTCAGCATCGATTTTACTCGTGTCTCTATAACTGCGAATTTGTGCTCGTGTGTGTGAATGTTCTTTTCAATACGATTGCCCTGTTCAGTCATTTCCGCGTCGGTGACAAAAAAAAGGTTGACGTCAGCCATAAGACCATAGATATATATTATTATAATGTATGTGACGGTATCAGATCATCAAAACGATGAAGTATGAAAAATGGAAGAGTTTTTTTTGTCTCCTCTGTAATATCATTCTCGTTTAGATGAAAAATAGAAAAAGCATGGGCATATATTTTATCGCAAACCGAGTAAAAAAACAAAGCATCCGCCTCGATTTATTGGTTCGAAATAACTTTGTACGATTGATTTGAGAATTCTGCGAATCGACATGATTTAAAATCGATCATTCATCGATTTTCGACTCCTCGTAGTCCGTAGGGTTGCCTGCATTTTTTTTCGTGGATTAAAGCTGCGAAAATTCGTGCAGCAACTTCCTTTTTTTTCTTCACTCCAGGCTCCATCGAAGTAATAAAAAAATATATAAAAAATGATAATGCTGACGATGTAAAAGTTGAAGAGAAAACATGTTCAATGTTCCGTGGAGTTAATGTCAGCTTCAGTATCATCCATCGACTGATTTTAATACTTTTTTCGTTTGTTTGTTTTTTAATTGAACACATACTTGCAAAAGATTTTTCGTAATATTACGGATTACGACGGATATATCTCGATTTTAAGTCTCGTGTCAATATAACGTCAGCAAGTCTGCATAAAACTTGCAGGCTTTTCTTGAATAAACGAGAAAAATGTTTTCTTCGGAGACTTCAGATTGAGAACTCAAATACACGCTGCTCTCTCGAGATGACGTTCGCCTATTTTGTACGTCGTATTACGAACTTGTCGACGTCTTGAAATCTAGGAGTCACTAATAGACCATATTTCATGAAACGAAAAGTTTTAGTCTTTTTATGTATTAAAACGTTGTTTTTTATTTTATTTTTTCTACAACCAAAGACTTCACGTTGCTGCGAGCAATGTTCCGGGCAACAATGGATTTATCTGCCGTTTTCTCATCTTTCCTCTCGTTCCATTGCTTTATTACTTTCCAAATAATTCACGTATGCTGAAGATATGCAGACGTCGTAAATTATTCATTGAATTTTTTGCTCTCTCTCTCTCTCTCTTCATTTGCAACCCAATTATGAGGAAATGTGCAATTTTTTTTTCTCAATGTATATAGTACTTTCTATATATCGTATGTATACCCTGGATAAACTAGTTTTTCCCAGGCGTAACTGATTTATTTTTAAATGGAGGCCAGTTAGCGTGTTTTTAAGATTTCGAAAGCCGAGAGCCTTTATTATTTGGTGCATAAGGAGGCCACGTTATAATCATTTATAAATATTAGATTGGGCCTTGAAAAATAATGGCGAAATCAATTTTTAATCTCGACGGTCACCAAAAATCGAATATTTTTGCTTAATTTGGTTAGTTCGCAAATTTTCAAAATATTTTTTCAATGACCTACCAAATCGACTACTGCACTGTTGGAAACTGTTAAAAAAGGGAAACTGCAATCAGGGTTTTTAAATAATCAAAATAGTGGAACATGAGTAAAAATAATCATAAAGTACAGAGTGATTTTGGTAAAAATGTGATACGATTTTCAACAGGCGAAAAGAAGTATCGCGTTAAAAATGTCAACAAAACTGTCAATAAAAATCAAATAAATAAAGTCTTGAAAACACACAGTTACGAAAAATTGTTTGCCATTTAGATTTTTCCAAGTTTCAGCGTAAATATTTTTGTTGAACGTTTAGTGACTTCCTGTTTTTATTGTTGACATGGAAAATTTGAAATTTTTTATATTAAACGTCGAGAATGTTTTTGTACCTGAATTTTCAAACAGAAATGTGTGTTTCATAAAGTCTCGTATGAATTAGACGATTTTTAAAGTGAAGTAAACATCGTTTTCATAAAAGTTACGTAATTTGATTTAAATTGGAGTCAAAATTTTTTAATTTGATTTATATTTGGTTTTCGTATTCAACAGTTATTCCTTTATAGACTTTTTTATTGTTTTACTGGATCGAATGTGAAACTACGAACGAATACAGACGAAAATGCCTGAAGGTTCAAATTACGAAATAAGTGAAGCTGCAAAAAGTGATGGATAAAAGCTTATTCAGAAATCTAATATTTGAGAATCGAACTGGAAACATACTTGCAATGTAAAGCTTGGGGCTGGCTCACGATTTTTTTACTCATTTTTTTCCATTGTTTCATTTTTAAATCATAATTTTTTTATTATCTTTGTGAATGCATTGTTCAGCATTTTCTTCACTTTAGCTGATTGGCCACTGCGTTTATTCGGGATATTGTATTACCCATAATTAATCTAATGTTCATCCTTCGACACACATATATATATGTGTGTTTTTATTTCAATTTATGCATAAGATAAAAAAAGACGAGGAGAAATGGAATACCTCAAAATCGTACGATTGGGGAGAACAGAGAGACGAGAAATAGCAAAAACTTTTTAAAAACTGTGGGGCTCTTTTTCGTCTCATATAAATTTGTACAAATCATATAAATTTGTAAAACCTATAGTTTTTCATGCATGATTCAATTGGTCAGAGTCGCCTGATAAGAATCTCTGAAAAGTCTGATATTCTTCTCGTTAGTAGTTGGAATTTAATAACGCAGCTTAACACGATGTTGAAAACTAATTATCTTTGAGCTTTCTGTCTATTTCAGGACAAATTATTATTCCGGAGCATATCTCGTGATACATATACAACAAAGTGTCTATTTCGACGAATGCATTTTTACGAGTGAAGAATTCGATTTTTTTTTACGAAAATACGAATTTGCTTCTTTATGACACAGTTGGACACATGAGTACTCTTGAGAAGTAGAGAAAAAAATAAAAACCGAAAATTCTGTATATAAGCACGGTTCAAGAAAAAGGATGGGGGGGGGGAGGTTCTACAGAGTTGTATAGAAACTCGCAAACACTCACGATTAGTACGATATTTGTAGGAGACCGGAGATGAAATCACGTTGTGGTCGAAACCTCGTGAATTCTTGATTCCTTCGTGGTTGATTCCCTCTGGATACTGGAACGAAATACACACACATTTATATAGCGTAGAGAAGTGGCAGATAACTCATGGTCCGAAGAGAACGATCGAGAGAATTTCATTCCATTAAGTTTTCTCTTGTGCATTTAGTCTCTCGCACAGTCTGGTGTAGAAAAGAGTTTACTCCTCTGACCTCACGCCATGAAAACATTTGCTCTTCTGGTGTTGGAGATCGACCATCACGTAAATGTACACAACACTATGCATTCCTTTCTGTCACCTTTGCCCACCAAGAAGCTTCTTCTAACGTAACACAATTTTCAATCTTCATCAACCAAATCCACTTTGCCCGTTTTCGATAACGACTTTTTTTTTGCTTTTCTTTCGCTTGGAATTTTCACTATTTTATCACGTCTCTTCGTCTTTTCGATCTTCCGCAACATTCTTCTTTCGAATTGATATTTTTATCGTAATGCCCATTTTGCCATATTGCCATTGTTCCTCGTAAATTATCGAGACTGAGAAATTTTAATTTCCTTTACCGATAAAGCAAACAGAAACACTCGAAGACGGTTGGATTTGCGTTTTATCTTTTACGCAATAATAAAAAATAAAAAAAGCGATAAATATATCGAAAGTAGGACACGTTTTATCTGCTAATTATCTTGCGTTCACGATTTTTCATTCAGCATTTTTCGCGTTAAATCATTATCCGCTTTTGTACCACGGATTATTGACAATTATTTACAGTAGAAAGGAAAAAAAAACAATTAGCAATAATTTCTGGCCATACAGGAAAATTGTCATATTTTCCATGTCACTAGAAATTATTACTAATTATCTTTATCTCTTTATATATTCGTATATTTACGCATATACATAAATGGATATCAAGCCAAAAGAACCCTATACAAACACGATTTAACGTGAGCATTCATTTGGTTGATGCTTTTTCGTTTGTTATATCGCTCAGTGTACACGCATGAATTCAGATATCATTTAACAGTAGGCGGCGCCACGTATATTCATCAGATAATCCTTGCTTGTAAGTTTTAATTCGAGGATAAATTGCGCACACTAGTCAAATTACTAATGTTATATTTATATATAAATGTATAAATATCATTAATAATGCAGATACTGTACCAATTTATTGAATTTGAAAATTTACATGAGCCACCAGTATCTGGAATAAATAAATGGTCGTATTATACGTTATTATATAGTATTGGTCCGGTGACTTTTGTTAGGACAGGGACGAAGTGGCATTTCGTGTGTACGAATAAAATTAAGCCAACAGAAAACTTATATATTTGTATTCTCAATTTGTATTGTTTCAACATCTCAAATTGCTTGAAGACTTAAGCAAATTGAGGGTCAATTAAAGTAACTGGTAAATTAACAAAGTTTTGGTGGGAAAACTTGTTTTTTTTTCCTGTTTATCAAAATCAGTTATTCATAACAGTTATATCCACTGATCTTTAGTGTGATCGATATTGTGCTACAAATAATAGAAATTGCATATTGATTTATGAATAATTCAAGTTATTGCCTGAATTTTACATTAGAAACGAAGCTTTGGGAATTATCATGAATCTTTAGAAACTTTACGTGAATAAAATCCTAGCTTACGAATTTTAATATTTGCGGAAATGAAATAACTTGTTCGGAACCGAATTTATTTCATCTTCGGCACATTCAGATTTTAAAATCTATTAAGATCGCAAAAAAATATAATAAAATCTAAAGTTGCTTAAAAAATAGCGAAGAAAATCGATTTCACTTTATTACGTTTTTAAACAATACCCTTTTAGATTACAATCAAAAAATGTGATTCGAGTGATCGTTCAATATTTTTTCACATATTCTCATACGAAAGTGTGTCTTTTAAACAGAAAACTTCGCACGAATTCAATAATTCTGAGGAAAAAATAAAAATGATCACAAAATATGCAACTTTTTTAACAAGAATCATGGAACGAGAATAATGTTATGTACAAAGGATGGAAAATGCAAAGCGTCCACTAGCTGGACATGGGATGTTCGTTTATATCCATAGGTTACGTCGTATGACAGGTTATTATGTAAATAAATGTACTATCATGAATATTACGTGTAAAATTGCGAGTGTAAAGCAATATAAAAATGAGATGGTAAGATTTAGTACTAATTTACGCTTTTACGTTCAGTTTGTTGAAAAATTCAGTTTGTATTCATAAATTTGTGGAGAAACACGCTCTAATAGTTTTTCGAGCCCCAAGCCTTTGTTTCTTCTCAGTTTACATCCTCTTTACAATTTCCTGTTTTTTTTTCCATGTGCGTGTTTCTTTTTTTAATGCACTGTTTTTTTAAATATTTGTTTCGAATCGTTGTAGCGTTAAGCCCAAAGTCGATATTTATATACGAAAAGATGTGCAATTTCAACAAATAACCGGAAGTTATCCGGTCGTTTCGTTTGATGGTCACGTGCCAGGGGCTCGGATATAATTATTAGCGTAATTGAGTCAAGCGCACTTCCCTGAAACCGGAAATCCTTCGTCCGTTTCCTCACAAAGTCAATAAACTTCGATTGACGTTTGCTACCGCCTCATTCTGTTTTCTCTCATTTCACTTATTGCGAGGAACACAATCGCAAAAAATAACATAATTTTTGTTCGATTTTATTTCATTTTAATATGGAATCCAAAAATCCACGATTATACGCGTTTTTTTCTTCCTGTAGTGCTGATTCAATACGCGTTCATTATTTTGTATAACAGCACCAGATTACTTTCCGATGATTGCTCTCCAAAAAATGTGCTTTTCAATTGATTGAAAATGGCAATTATGGCGAATCATTCATGTAAATTTTTTTTTCCACACGATTTTACGACGAATTGTGTTCCTCGCCGACTATAGTTGAAAAGCTGCTCTTTCAATCATCTATGTTTCGTATTTTATCCTTTTCGTAGCAGAGAGACAACGAATATTTTGCTGCATTTCTCGCTTTTCATGGCGGTGACAGTAAAATTTAATAAGCGTTGGCATTTCTGATAATACCAACTGGTTTTGGCTACTTTCCCATTCATTAAATGAACATATATTTTACATACGTTGTAAACTTGCTCTCTGCACACTTCAATTAAAAATTTGAGACGTGTACAAAATGGCAAATGAACCTCACAATGAATCACACTTTATTGACGTTCCAAATATTTCATGTTTCAGCGATCAAAAATTCAAATGTAGGCAAAGAAGTTTTCAAAAATAAAGCACCACTGAAAATATTTATTTTCTTATAAAAACATCTGAAAACCACAACGAAAGACTAAAGTGGAAATTCTAATTGAGGTTGTTTGCAGTTTTTTCAAATTACGAAAAATCCATAAAAATAATGTTTTTAAAGTTAACATCGTTGGCATACAATAAATTCTGTTCTTTTCAAAACGAGAGTCAAAAATTAATGTGCAGTTTTTTTTCACGATGTTTTGACGACTTTTTTATGAGACAAGAAAAAAAATTGCTAGGATTAAAAAAGTTAAAACAATACTTATTGAAATAAATATATATTTTTTGATGCATTCTGATAATTAAAAGCATGTTTTGAAGAAAAGTGCAAGAAAAAAAAACAAAAAAAAGCTTCAATGCAGGAATTAATTTTGATATTCGATATTTGCGTTCTCAGGATTCATTTCTAAACGTTCGTTGAATTCGAAGTTTTAATGTTCGGCGTTTTGCGTCGACTCTCAAATAGTCGAAAAGTTTAATAATAACCATTACCGATTTTACGGATATTCTGGCATAAAGTGTCGTGCACAGTTGGGTCGGAAATATCGTTCTTTATTCAAATTCGTCGAGGGACATTTTATACTTCGTTGTCGATTTCCAGAGAATGGCCACGATTTCGGATTATTTTCATTCGGTCGTTAAACATCGAAATCGTAGATAATCGAAGTAGAATGGAGATCGACTCGAGCGCAGTGAGAGAGAAGAAATTCTCGTGAACCAAAGGAAGACTTTAGTGTTTCCTTTCCAACCATATTCTCATAGATATTGGTACAAACATCGAGTTTTTGTCAATAGAAGGACGTTGTTCCGATTCTTGTGGTTTGAGTTCGACGAGTTACGCCCTTTCCTTTGTAAATCATCGATATGGACTACTTTGGAATATTTACAGATATATCGGTGGTTGCGATATATATATATTTTTTTGGTCTCTTCCTCTGGTCTTCATATTCAAAAGACAATGTACCCTCGTCTCGTTTCCTTTTATTTCTTGTCTTTTCTCTCCCTCTCTCTCTCTTTCTCTCTCTCTCGCTCCTTCGTCCAATGTACATGCACGAGGGGCGACACTTTTGCTTCAAGTCCAAGAGCAGAAGATCGAGAGGGAGATTGTCTGCAAGCTTTCGGTTGTGAGTGCACTGTACTCCGAGTAAAGACAGATTGCTTTTTGGCTGGACTCTGTGGTTGATCGAATAAAAGCTCCCTTTCTCACTATCTCTCTTTCTCTGTCTCTCTCTCTCTCTCTCTTCCTTCGCCTCTTTCTCGCTATCTTTCTCTACCTCTTTATCTTTGTCTGCAGTAGAAGAACAATTTGAGTTAAGAGAGTTCAGGGGAATTCGAAACGTTCGCGATTCTCTCTTCCAAACCTCGTAACTCACCAACTCGAAGTACCCAGTCTTTTATTTATTAAGTTTATCCTACGTTAGAAGTGGTTCGACAAAGCGATCTTTCTTCTAGAACGCCATGCGCATCAGGATACTTGCAAACTTTTTCTTTGCTTTCGTTTCTTTGTCTCTCTCTCCGTTTTTAACAAAAAAATTGCTTCATCGAAAATGATAAAAGTGCCTCCAGTTTGGTGCTAGTAAGCGTAGCAAGATTACGGTCTCAATAACTCGTCGCTTTTCTGTCTTTTGAAGGCATTCGTTAACTTATATCGCAATAATTAGGAAATTAATTAAATTTTCAACGCATTTTTCATTTTGTATCTTTTTTTTTATTATAGCTACATGTTGAAAAATTTAATAGATTTTGTATCGATGGATATATAACAGTAAATAAATAATGCGCGGCTTCGATCCTAAACGAACCATGGCTGGTTGCGTTAAAAGGTACAAAAACATCTGGGCCCTCCCTGTCGTTGTTACGGTTATAGATAAATGTTGAGTATGTGCTTTGGGTATATACTTTTCTGACTGAACAGCTGCGGGATCGTGCATTATTAAATTGCCTGATGCGGGCATACGAAACATGAACAACGTTACGGCCGAGAAGAGCCTCTCGTAATGTTCGTGTAAACCTCAACCATACCCTTTTTTTCTTGCCCTTCATCGCCATTACGGTACGCATGTAAATACCAGGGTACTTTGGTCCTCCACACTTTTTATACGAGATGTGTGCTCATGGGGTTCGTTCTCGAATACGTCACTATGTGGAGAGCTTTATTGCTGTCCCTCTCTCTCTTTCTCTTTCTCTCTCTCTCTCTCTCTCTCTCTTCCTCTTTCTCCGGATCGAACACTTCGATACTGTAGTAGCCACTTGATTTCCATCATTTTTTTCTCGATAATCATTGACTTTTCATTGATTTGTACTCATGATTTGGATAGATGTATTTTTTTTTTTCATTTTTCACATCCATACTGCGTTTATTAATTAAGCGATTGCAATTGAGATACAATATGTGAACAATCGTGAAGGACTGAACGTATTATTAATCAAAGTACGGATCAATATAAATATAATGAAACTCAATTAATAGAATCGATTAGTTTCATCAACGAAATTAATCAATTGAACTTTTAATTGATCAATTACTTTTCACTGTTCTCTCGTTTTTCCAGGCATTATCAATATTTAGTGGATACTTTATTTCAATTAATTTTCTCTGCTAAAATTGTTCAGTTTATATAATTCTTATTATACTTTATAAAGTGTCATAAAAATATGCATTGTTGCGGGGACATAAATTTTTATAATGCACATGCATAAATCAGACGTGAATCCCTTTTGTGTAATGGTTTTGTGTGCATCTCTAATGGCCGCGGAAAATTAAAAGCGTCCATAATTCAAGAACCATTTTACCGCCAGAAAAGCCATTTCATCAACCGAAGAAAAACATAAGTATCGTTCAAATAATGTGCACGCATTAATTTCACTCGAATTCATACTTCATTTGGAGGGAATAAATTGTTTTTTCAGTCTCGTTGACGTTGAAACCGATTTGAACAATCTCATTAGAATAATAATTAAAAAAAAGAAAATAAAATTACAAACTTCGTCGTTTTTTAAAGATATATCGGTGTACTTCAATCTACATTATTAATTTTTTGGTTGCACGACCATCCAATTTTTTTCTACGCTTTTTCTTTTAGATTTAAATCGTTAAAATTTCCATTTCTCAGAGTAGATTTCCAAATTTATAAATGCAGCAACTTGAAAATGTTCGAAGATAAAACGACCGAATTTTTCATGTTTTAATTTCGTAATGTTGTTCGTCATTCAACATTCGAAATAAATGGCAAAATTTGCTTGCTGATTCTCAGTACAATTTCCCAGTGTGAAACAAAAATTCGGTAGAATTAAGAAAAAAATTTTTATCGAAATTTGACGGATCAAAACATTTACGTAGGTCACTTTTCGTTAATGACTTGAAATAATTAATAAATAATAAAGAAAATAAATATAAATATATATAATAAATAGAAATGATAATAATAATAATATACATAAATATAAAAATAAATAAAATATAAAAATAATAAATGAGTAAAATAATGATAAAAATTTCTCCTTTCCCCTAATTTTCCTCGAGACCTTTTGGACACTCTGTATATTTGCACGCTTCGGACATTTGTATTTGTATACAAATATGTACACAGAATGTACGCCGGTATAGTGACACGTCTCTTCAAGCACCTGGTGTGATACATATAAGCGTGAAAGTGAGGAAGCAATTAGCCATATGTGTGCGTTGTCACGCTCAAACGAATATCGCCTCCTCGCCGTGTCTCTCGTTCTTCAACCCTGCGAAAAAGTTGACGTCCGAGTGGTCATTCGTATATAGAGACAGTCGAGTGTATACTCGTCGCACGACGATTGTCGAAAATTGTCGACATTGCGAAAATTACGCAATAAGGGAAGAAAAAAATATCGATATTATAAAGACAATGTTTTTATACATATCGATATATTCAATGAATTGAAACGGAAATAGTATAAAGATTGTTGAATGATGTGAGCAACGAAAAGCGTGTTGTTCAATTAAATTAAATTATTAAATAATAATAATAATAATAATAATAATAATAATTGAGCTAGAGAATCGTCCAGAATTATTTTATGTTTCGTTTTTAAATCGCTCACTTATCAGATAATTGTGAATAAATCCCGAGATTGAATGAAATAATTAATTTCAAGGAGCATGTGTAGTACTTTTTGTCATTTTCGCACTGTCTGCCCCGTTTCATACACAAACTTGCCTATTTTTTTGAGCCTCTCGAGTGACCTAAGGCCTTAATAACGTTTTTAATTATTCCTAAATTATATTTCTACCGAGATTTTGAACTGATAATAAAATATCGCTGTTTCATCGTCGGATGTGTATCGAACAAAGGAATTCTCAAAGGAATTCGTAAAAAGAAAACATAACTCAACAGTGTCAACGTTTTGTCAATTGGCATTGTTCGCTTCATTCTACCCCCGAGATATTTGGTCATTCGTGATTACGTATCACGTATTCTATTACCTGGTACAAAGTAGCACGACACGCTTCGTTGAGTTTTTTATAGTCTCCTTTCGGGTCAACGAGGGTTACTCACCCATGGATACGGAAAAATAACAAAGGTGGACACACCTGCTGTAGGAACCGTTGAACCTGTATTGGGTTTAGTATTTAAAAAACAGGAATTATACGAAAAACTGAAATCGAACACTTGTTCATAGAATCGAGGTCACGAGATGTCCAACGTGTCGGAAGAGCATGATTCGTTATTGCGTTTCAATAACCATATGAATTAACAAGTAGATCCATTTTGTCGTTCGTTCGTTCGTTCATTCTTTCTCTGATGGAATAACATTTTTTGATAAAATGTATTGTTGTGCACGAAAAGTCAGTGTGCAAAAACCTCGCAAAAAACCTCGTCACTAATATTTAGATTTTTTTGCTCCAACTGTTTGCTCGTGAGATCGATAAAAACTTTGTGACGTCAGGAAACCGGCATTTTCAATAAAAATCGAAGGTCGAAATAACAAAGTTTACATTCTGTAAATGATTTTCGTATCCAGTCCATTTAACGTTTAAGAAGGTGTTGGAAAAAATGTTCGATTACCAGGTCGAAAATGTATTCCGTGTTCTGTCAATAATATTTAGTCGAACGTAGTGGATAGACCCATAAATGATTCAACGAACATTCGGTTTTCAGTTTAGTTTGCACGGAAAATACCTCAATGAAAATTTTGACGTTGCGAAGCACAATAACCTCTGCATGACGTTCAACCACACGATGATTAACCTTTGACACTTGTAAAACAACAACGTCTATATACTTGGACTCTCCGCTTTTCTGTTTGATTTTCCGACTTTTGAAAGGTGAATTGTTGCAAGAAAATTGTAAAGGTACTAGTTATCGTACGCGTAATTTGTAAACATTTTCCATGTCACATCTCCGTCTCTCTCGTATTCAAAGGCACTACTCATGTATTGAAATATTTTATCCAAGTTTGAGGGGTTAAATAAAATTTCGCATCTTCATTCAGAAATATTGCATATTTTTTTCGTAATTCGTCATTATTAAAAATATTA
This sequence comes from Campoletis sonorensis, assembly GCA_013761285.1. Classification (NCBI taxonomy): domain Eukaryota; kingdom Metazoa; phylum Arthropoda; class Insecta; order Hymenoptera; family Ichneumonidae; genus Campoletis; species Campoletis sonorensis. The sequence goes on from JACEOJ010000090.1 coordinate 877,188, forward strand.
TTTATCGTACGGTGAATTTGACTCGTATCGCGTTATGTTTGAATTTTATGTTCCATGTTTATAATATTTGCCCGTACATCCAAATGTTTCAGTCAAGTATTTTATGAAAAACTGAAAAAAAAATGTTTTTTTTTTTTTTTTCGTAATTTCATAAATAATTCGATTTGTTGAAAATCGGAGACGAGTCTCAAGAATGTTGCATTATTGTTCGTACGATTTTTATGGTAATTCAACAAATTCAAGTTAGTATTTACGCACAGAGTATTTCTCCAGCCCGAAAATATATGAAGGAATTTCAACTGCAAATGTCGGTTGTTATTTTGGGCCGGACAAGTACTCTGTGCATATCCGCTCAATTTTTAAGGAATTTTTTCCAGCGAGTTATTTTACTTATACTTCCACATGATATAATATTAATTCAAATACTTTGTAAATAAGACGCAATTGGCCATCTATGCATTATTGTTTTTATATTGATTTATTAGATTTTTGAGAAGCACCAATCTTTCTTTCTGCGAGGATTTAATTATCATTTTTGGTGCGATTTGTCTCTTTTGGATAACTTCTTTATCAGGGCGGTCTCTCTTTCCACATTTTGAGCCCTTCTGCACGGAGAGGTTTTTTCAGAAGACAATTTTTTTGCAAACATACTTCGAAGACCGGTTTTTTGTTTCAGTTTTTGTGTGGATTTGGATTTTCGGAAGACATTATTTCACCGAAAATATGCGCTTTACAGTGTACGAGATTGTATCTGAGTCAGATATTGGTTATTTTGCTGTACCTTCAGCCAAAGCACGTGCTCAAAGTTTCTCCTCGTTTTCCAGTCCGTGTTGCTATGTATGAAGCAATTTTTCGGAACGATGTGATGCGTATCACTTCATATCATCTTCGTGACGCGAGATATGTCATTTTGTACGAGTCACTTGAGCGGGTAGACTCGATCGTGTCTCGAACAGAAGCTAAAGTTGTCGACGTATCCGTGCTCTCGGATTTTGCTCGTCGTTGGTGGTTGCTTGTAACATCTCAAATACCCTCCTTCCATCTCCTCTTCACTGGATATCCCAATATCGTTTCGAGTACGCTGTACGCGATGGACTTACTGCGCTGTGTACTAATCTGTATTGCGCTTCTTGCTCTCGCTACTGTATCTCTCCACAGAGTATCTCATCTTATGCATACATACATATATAGATAAGTTTCTCTGGGTTCGAGCAAGAATAGGGATTGTAGGTAGAAGCCAACGTAGAATTGGAACTAGATGTTGTATCTCAACGATCGCCCAGAGCCCTGTTTACCGTTTGTGACTCCTTGAAGCAATATATTGGTTCATTACATATACATATCAATGTATATCGTTGATCGATTAAAAACAAACCGTTTGATATATACTCGTACAGATAAAACGATTATTACCACATCAAAGTGGTTTAAGAGTTTAGCTTAGTATACTTATTTGAAAAATGATTAAAGTTACGTTGTATTGATCTAATAACAATAATAACTAATGCAATTAACGATGAAAGAAAATATTAGTTGAATATTATATTATGAACCGTCGTTCAGGTTAACAATTATTAGATTATTACATTGTCTTTGCATCGAACAATGTAGGCGTAGAGCACGTATTTTATTGATTTGTAAATACGATCACATCACTAGTTCGACGCTTCTTACGAAAAGTAGCACGTTTACATGCTAAATAACATATAAACGTGCTACTATTCGTAAGAAGCTTCGAGTTGCACTCATTCCCATATGGAGCAAACCTTATTACATTCTGTTGAGAGAGAGAGAGAGAGAGAGAGAGAGAGAGAGAGAGGAAATGCGAGTACATAGGGATCAGGAATCCTGTGGGTATTGACCGCATTGATCCGAATCGTTTGTTGCAAAGGATGCTTCATGCAGGAGATACTCGGTACATCGTTGGAACGATTTGTTTGATGTAGTAATTGTGATGAACGGATGATGAGAATCCTAATTGCACTGATGAGGCAACCTCGTAGTCATATGATGTGAGATCTATGCAATGTATATATACAAGTATATATATATATATATGTAGCTAAATATCTATATATGTATACATATACAGATAGTGGCAGCCTTTGCATGGTGTTTGTAGACGTTCCATTACAGCGTAGAATATGCAGTACTGAGCTCAGCAATAGCAGGAGCAGCAGTGCATCAGCATGAGATAGGCTACCACATCTCCATATACTTCGTTTGAGCGAATCGAGGTGAGCTATGCAGGCTGGATGGTTAAGAGTACGGAGCTTCTCTTGCATCCCACCAATTCCACGCCCGGCCAGTTCGCTCTCTTCTTCGTGTATACGTATATATCTTGATATCTATATATACATATATATATACATATATATAGATAGATCTAAACATCCACATTATGTACCCTATTGTATCTCGTATCATATTGGCTGGAGAGTTCATACCCTGGTGGATTGCAGACTCACGAGCCAGATAATCGACGCAACGACTACCAATCCAAATCTCTGGTCGAATATAAAATATTTCCCTCACTATGCATTGGCATATGTTGCACTGTGTACAATCATAGATTTGAACACATACACATATATACAATTCGGAATTTTGGAATATCGATTTCGATCTAACTGTGTCAGCTTCCTTAACCCACATTCATGCGGATATTGGCATTTCGATGTATCTATCAGATTATACCGATTTTCATCTCCATCTCTTTTTCTTATCTTGGTTTACGTTATCAATGACGAAATTGGGATAGACTTGAACGACTTATACGTTTGAACTCACAGTTATTGCGTATATTTCTACTATATAGTGGTTGCTCGATGGTTGAAATATTATTGATGTTTATTTAAGTGCAATCAGAATCTTGGAAATTCTCTCCATTACTAATTTCGTATTCAGAATATCGAATGTAGGTCGGGGAGCTCAAGTCGGCTCTACCGGTGGAGAAATAACAGGAATATGATGGTCGGTACTCTTGCGTAAAACGACGTGGACAAATCTGAAGGTGGTGGTAAAAGGGTAGAAGAGCTAGGGAAGCTGGCTTAGCCAACAGACCGAAAACGCCGTACATGATACAAGCCCAGGCGTGACTGCTTCACTGCCTTGCACGATGCGAGTTAAGCCACTTTGGCCCTTGCCGCGAAGCGTCCGCACAATCAAGGTGGATGAGATGAGGCAGGCAGGCGGTGGAAATGCCATGGGCGGCTTGCGAGGAGAAAGAGCAGCCATTTAAGCGTTTAATAGCATGCTCCTATACGTATCCTCGTTCCGGCTTTAGCGTTGAGTTACGCGCGGGGTCTATGCTCGTGTGGTATCCATTGTTTTCCACGGTAAGCACGCTCGAGTTGTGTGGAACAGCACAGAACCATCGTTATATCTCCTTCCAATAGTCCCTCATTTTGCCCGACCATCCTCATCCCACCTCCACTCCTGCCAACTCTACCTTGGGACTCCATCCACTCTTAAGCCGCCCGGGTTTGGGTTTCCTCTTTCCTCCTCGGCTACGTACCCAAGCCTCGGATCCTTTTTCACTTATGGACAGATTTTCCTTATTTTGTGCTCTTTATTCTTCTCAATCCCAGAGGGGTACCTAAATGTTACTCTGACTCCCGTCCCTCAAAAGCTTAACCGCCACAACCGAGACGGCCTACTTACGGATACGATATTTTTGCTGAACCATCACATACTCCATCGCTAACTCTCCCTTCTCAGATACGATAATACCACAAAGCCGGGGTAGAAAGGGAAAAAAAAAAGATATTGTTCTCTTCAAATCATGGCTTTTATACCTTTTTTTCTGCTCTCTCATTTCCCTTCCGCCGAATTCAAGCTGACTGTGATTAACGCTTTAGTTGATTATCCATTATTCGCCTGCCCAACTTATTGCGTCCTTTATTACAAACCTGCCAATGGTTCTGACGAATTGGAAAATATCAAGTTTGACATGAAATCTTGTTTGGCAATATTGTAGAGAAACGGGAGGCGTTTCCACTGGTTTCTTTGGTAATATATCGTCCTTTCGTGATACGGAATCACTGAAACTTGCACATCCTAATTATATGAATTTGACACTTCAATTCGACTACCCACGGTATTTGTATTTAAGCAGAGAACGAACTTGATCACTGAGTGCATTCGCAGCGCCCAAGCTTACGCACCCAGGATATATAAACACGTAGATCTGTACATTAGCGGATTATTATTAGCACGAGTAGTTCGCATGAATAAGCAATTGGCCTGAATCATGACGAAAGCTCTGTAGAATTGTAGATTGCATATACTCACCTATACATAAAATGTAGCAGCAATCGTCGAAGTAGTAGCGCAGCTGGAATTGTCGGAAAAACCGAGGCAATGAGATCCCTCGCTGACTCGTCGGATCTTCCCGTTTAATCGCGTAATACCCGTGCATCCAACCAGCTTTTTACCGGAATGGAACTGTGGCTGTGTTTGGAGCTCACGTTTTTAAAACTCGACGAGGTAGCATGATGCGAACGGACGAAAGACCAACTGATGGGTTTGTAAAAGTGATGAAAACACACAAATGCACTCATTTATATATACACAGGTGTATACGGAGCGAAAGTTTTTTCTACGAACATGTAATACATCTATGTTTATTAGGGTGGGTCAAAAAAATCGTCTATTTTTTTTTCTGCCACGCGAAAACTTGTTGCTAGGTGCCCCTAGAAAGTGCTCACCAAGTATGAGCTCTTAATATTAACGGGAAGATGATGCTCATCGTAGTTTACCATTTTTTATTTAGTCTCATACAAAAATGGTCATACCTTATCACCAATAGATTGTTCAACCAGCTGCATAGTCATTTTTCATAGGAAATTGAACGCTCTACAAAAATGATCTTTGCAATTTTTTCATTAAGCTAACCATTTAAGAGATATTCCAAACAAAAAAGTGTTTTTTTTTTAAATACTTCAATTTTTGAACTCGAATATCTCTCAAATGGTTAGCCTAATGAAAAAATTGCAGGAGATCATTTTTGTAGAGCGTTCAATTTCCTATGAAAAATGACTATGCAGCTGGTTAAACAATCTATTGGTGATAAGGTATGACCATTTTTGTATGAGACTAAATTAAAAATGGAAAACTACGATGAGCATCATCTTCCCGTTAATATTATAGAGCTCATACTTGGTGAGCACTTTCTAGAGGCACCTAGCAACAATTTTCGAGTGGCAGAATTAAAAAAAAATAGTCGATTTTTTTGACCCACCCTAATGTTTATATATTAACGCTGAATTTGATTCACAATGACATAACTGTTTTCGCCTACTTGACACGAAATGTAGAACACTGAGGGGGATCATCATTAAATTGGGGCAGGGAACTGCGATAGGTCAAGTCCGCCGAGAAATTATCCGGCAAGTCGGCCATCTTGAATTTAAGAAGATTCCCCTTGGGCTTCCGAGCTTTTGTTGATTGATGAGATAATCGCATGGAACCTCCCACATCTTGGGGATCTTTATTGGAGTATCCGCGTAAATGTGATTGTATGATGAGCGTTTTAACGTCATAATATCTTGCGGAAAAGTTTGAAGCTTCAGGGAATCATTGTTTTGATGAGTTGCCACCGTACGGTTTTCGATCTTTTTTCAGTGAAGCATGTTAATATTAATTTATTTGAACGCCATTATACAGATAGCCTGAAAATTTTCTTTGGAATATTCGATTATCATTCTTCGTAGCTGATTGATCGCTATTTATTAACGGGGCTTTTTTAATGAACGGTATTTTTTAGTTTCGTGGGGTTTTTTTTTTTTTTCAATCGTTTCTCTCCTGAATTTCTAAACGCTCTTCATTTTAAACAGATTTAATATTCGCTCTCGGAGCTCCTCATTCAGATTTCAATGTTGTTTCATTAGTTCAAGGTACACATCGGAGTTGTCGAGCTCCCCGGAGCTCGAATTGATTACTTTGAAACAGCAAGGTATTCGAAGGCAAACCGTTACAAGGCACAGGTCCGGGTGCATGGTCGATGAAATTCATCAAACGCATATTTATAGCTACGCAGTATCATAGTACGACAGTTTAATACGATTGGTGACAAAAAAAAAGCGAATACGTTCTATACATTGGTCGAGGTTACTCTTTTCAGTTTTCATCGGAATTGAAGTTGATTTACGCGATGCGATTCGTTATTTACAAAAAAAAAAAAAAAAAACTGGTCCAATTTGATTCTCTTCTATCGAACGGTTTTCGCGCAATTTTCTCCCGCTCTCCCATTCCCGTTTTCCATGTAAATGCTCAATCCAGAAACTTTAACTATTGCTAGAACATCGTCCATCACATATCGGTGAAAATGGCGCTATTGTACAGAGAAGGGACAGCAGGAAAAAAATAAATAAATAGATAAATAAAAGTGCTTCGAGGCAGGAATGCTTCGCCGACACATGAACATTTTATCGTTCCACGAAAAAAGCAGTATGGGTTCTGTACTTTCACAACTTTTCTGAAATTTCTTTTCAAGTATTATATGCTGCATATCAGAATGGTTGAATGAACTGGCATTGATCTTTTTTTTTATTTTTTATTTTTATTTTTACTGAGCTTCTTTTTGCATTCAATTCAATTGAATACCATCAACGGCGCATTTTTTGAGTTCGGCTTACCGTACACATTTGGTAAACTGTGGGCATTCATAGCATGGATGCTATAGTCGTTTTGTATCCATTGAAATAGCTGTATATGCATTGTTATCTCTGTATATGGATGTCTTCCTCTCTCTCTCTCTCTCTCTCTCTTTCTCTATCGTTTGTTCGTTTTACTGAGTACTCGATGATGTACAACTATCCACACCCCCGGAATGCGAATATTGCTACCACTCTCGCGAATCGATCGAATGCTCCGTTGAACATTGGTACCCAACCAGTCTTTTCCATATCGAACCAACAAAAGTGTTTCCAATTGCGACAAATTGACGCAACGACCGTTACGTATCTGTTACATGCCGTTGAATATCGAATAAAACTATTGTTACCGCTTGTATGAATGTACCGCGTATCATTTACTTATCGACCATTTTCATTCGGTGTTTGTTTTAAACGTGTGATCCTCTTGCATCTTGAAATGAATCTTCGAATCTGGTTCGATTACTTTCGCACTTTATGTTGTTGAGATTCTCCTAAAATTCGATTTTCAACTTTCACTTATGCATGGCAGCTAATAAAATTTGTAAAAAGGTCAGCTTAATCTTTTGCACAAATCGCAGTGAATTTAGGATGACGATCAGCAGGTTACTTTGCATCTTCAATTAGTTGGCTGTTCTCCAATGTTTAACAGAACTACTAGAAACTAAGTTCCCAAAAATAGTGACGTGCGTATCTACTTCTTATGTGTTTGAAGATGAGTGCAATTTTTTTTTTATCCGTTTGGGAGAATAAAAGATACAAATTTAATGCTTTTGAGACTTTTTCCACTTTGACATCCATTTTTAGAATGGTAGCAGACTAAATTCCCTTGGTACTCATCTTTTATAGGAAAAACTGGATGATGATAACTTTTTTGTTTCTTTTTTTTTTTTTTTTTGATGATCTTGTTTTCTTCAACGCGTAGAATTTCTCGTAGGAATAAAATAGAAAGCGAATTCCTTTGGGTAGCCGGGAAGGAAGATCTTCCGGAAGTGGTACGACCCTGCACGAGTAATCCGAAAGATGAAGAGCTAGCAAAGTCCGGGGGAAATATATTCTTTGAAATGAACGTGTAAAAATAAGAGAAATGACGAATGAAGGAAAGAGTCCAGACCAAAACAAGCTCCACATGGATTAGTCCTTTCACAAAATCAGGTTTGAAAAGCACCATGGAAAAACAATGATCCAACGATAGTCATTCCTACCGATTATCAGTTATTATTAAATATCATGATGAGTTCGCCCGATAAAACTGATCGATCAATCGCCAACTAATCCTTTTTTATTTTTATTTTTAAAAATATTTTTCGAAGGCATAGTATAATTTTTCACTCAGTTTTATTTATGCAACGAGTCTAAATCGTGTATGCAAAATTGCCTGACTCTTTGCATATTAAGCTCCCCATGCACACGGGCTAAGGAAACCCCATCAACCTTCGTTTATAATGCAGACGGAGGTTTCTCGGTTTATGGATTTTCGAAGTCCATCGATCACCCTAAGCTTCTCTCTTGCTATTACATACTGCATGCGGGGAACAAATCCATAATGGATGTGTACGAGTCAATAGATATGGTTGCTGGCCAGGGCTCGCGAGAATCTCATATGTGTGTCACTTAATCTTGAATCCTTATATGTATCAGCTCTCCACAGCTTATATAATCATCATGTCCGTTTATTAATTTCTTCACTTGTCTACTCGTCTGCGCATTTAACTGTGTATGCCGTTTCTACAAACCCCCAACTATAGACTCCCTCCCTTGTTTCTGTAATCCTTCGGACCGGTAATCCCTCTTGCGGGTATTACGCTACATTATTACCGGCTGAGGTTCCTTTTTATACCGCTGTGTTATATCCTTTTGACGAGGATTCACTCGGGATTACGAAATATCTCGAAGAAATCTCTGACTCGCTTCTTTTTATCTCATTTCGACTGTTAAAGAAGGGAAAGAAAAGAATCATTTTGTGCTACGTTGTGACCCAATCGTGTGCTTCGTGAATACATTCTTTGGAACAACTTCTTCACAATGGCAGTTTCATGTCAGCATCATGTTCAATACTTTGAATGAAATAACAGTCTGATCCATTTACAACCTTCGATAGTTTTGACAGTTTAGTTCATATTTCTTAGGGAGCTCGTAGTCCTAGAGTCGATTGAGATCGATTTTCGACGGCAGGGATATTTCGCTTGTTTTCTCAGTTACCAAGTTACATCGGGCAGTTTATTATCCGTCTATCTGTTTATCTATCTATTTATGCATCTCTATCGCTTCTCTATTTATGTTTAAAACTCAATTGCAAAAATGTGTTTGGTCGCTTTTCACGCGATAACCACTCAACCAATTTTAATAAATCTTTCGCAGGAATGAAGCCCATGAATCAAAATAGGCTGTAGGCCGTATTACATCTCGATAAATTATTTATTCAGGAAAGGCCAAGCGAAAAATTCAATTTTTCATAATTTTTTTACTTTAAAATTTCTCGTGTTATTGAAAAAAAGACTATAAATGAAAAACACTGATTACTCATTTGAAGATAATTCCACAATAAAGAGAATGACCGGTGGCTGGAGTCTTAGCTTCGAATGGAAAAAAGTTACAGTCATTTTCGTGAATTTTTTCAAATTTTGTACATTTCTATTTTTTCGTCATTGCTCATCTCTATGTATATAAAACTCAATTGCGAAATTGCAAGGAAAAAAAGCTATCGTACTTCTCAGCGCGAACTAGGCGTGTTGCGGGCTAAGCCCGCTTGCACAGCCAATTTTAATATAAACCTGTCTTACACTTCCGATATTGTTACATTGTTATTGACTATACTCTTCAATGAAAGAAACTATTTTTGTTGACATGAGTTTTTGACGTGAGACCGCTGACTGAATTTAGCAAAAGTGGGCATCGGCAAAAGGCATATTTCCCTTACGAAGGATAGTTTCGACTTTTCGTCCCATGGGAGAAGAGCACTCTGTATAAGCAGGAGAAACGAGAGTCACAACTTTGAGTTTCACGAGTGTTTTGGTGACTCAATGGTAGTTTGGAGGGTTGAGGAGTGGTATAAGCTTATAGTAGATGGAAACGAAGAAGAGAAAGAGGCAGATGAGAGCGAAGAGAGAAATTAGGAAGCTGTAGAGAAGGACAAAGAGAGAAAGAGCGAGAGAGAGAGAGAGAAAGAGGGAAAGAGAGAAAGAGAGAGAGAGAGCGGACTGCTGTGGGGGGACTGTTGTAGTAAGGTCGTGTTAGGATGCGGATGTATAGTCTAGCTCGTCAAGGGAAGCTGAGGATGGCGCTGGGGGTTACATCCTCTTGGTAGTAGTAGTGGTACTGGTGGTGGTTTTCTTGGATCGATTGCCCCATATACTGTCTGTAACATCTCCGTACCAGCGGCCCCTGAGCACCAGCTAACTACCTCACTCCATGAAAACCTTCCACATAGTAGTCTTACTCGTAGTACTACGTTTCTTATAATAGAAATCTTTCAATAAACGGAGCGAATCAAAATAGAAAAATCAACGTGTAGCGATAGAAACGGGGCGCAAATAAAATGAAATCTCTTCCATAATATCGGAAGGTTCATTTGATTTTCATGAAAATTTGCATTTCACCCAGTAATAATGAGAAAAAATCTAGATTGCAACCTCACGCCGCTTATCATTTTTTTAATTTCATTTTTTTTTTCGTGTTTTTATGGCAGAGAAATCTTTACAGTATAACTCGTGATTTGAAGTTTTCTCGCAGCAACCACTGCAGATTAAAGGTTTCTGGTTTCTAGATATTGTCATTTGAGTGGTCTTTCAAAGAATTTAATATTCGAAACGCTTTTAATTTGAAAAAAAATAAAAAAAACAATCAGGTGTCTAGCAGAACTCAGCAGTGGCGTTCCTTCCAGTTGGGTTTATAACACAATTCTTCGGCGTGTAATGACGTTGTAAAAAAATTGCCATTGCATCGTTTATAGTAGTTTAGTAAAAAGAATTTATACATTTTTATACATTTTTATACATTTAAAAAAAGTACAAAATCCCTCCATTAAAATATATTATTTGTGCAATTAACAGGCATCGACTATTCGTCCATTTTATCATCTTTATAAACGTCCCAAGGATATTTAATTCCGAAAAATCCAAAATTTGTTGTTAAATTTCGAAACAGTCGTTCAATAATAATATAAAAAAACTGTAAAAGGGACGACAACGTAAGTCCCTCTATCGCTAAAACAGTTAATTAGGAACCTTCGTAATGCAAAATCGAGTCGATTTATCCATATATTCTTGATTTCAATGATCGAATTCAAAACTTCATTATAAACCTTCAGTCCCACGACACTCCGTACGTGTTTGTAAAGCATCTAACACTTGTGTATCTACAATAAAAGCAACAGAGACTAATGCATTATGTAAATTCTCTCAAATGTGTCTGGTGGAAAAGCAACTACGATGAAACTACTTAGATTAGCCTATAAATAATCATAAGTTCACACGGACAACTGCAAGCATTTGGTACAATAATATACACACGTGTACGTATATATAGATAATATGTGCAGCAGATATGAGCGTGGTGTTACACAGTGTCGCGTACACACACGAAGTGAAGGTGAAAAGGGAGATCGCAGCACACAGGAGCTCTCCTTCTCATACTCCCTGATATATATGTACGTTATCTCCTGAATTCTGGTGTATTACTCGCTGGCATCCTGGAGAGTGCTTGCACATACGAGAGAGCTTATGATACTATGAATGCTAGTGAACATTAAGTCTATCCACTGTTATGTGCCAAAACCTTATACCCCTTTTCATCCTCGACCACATCCACCTCCTTGTAATATACGTATAATCATTTGTATCATGACGAATACGTTAGACATAACCAACGTGCATTGAAAATTTATGTGCACTATGTGCACATGTGCACCTGTGCTTTTTCCGAGATTGCAATCACATATAATGCCGCAATTTATATCAATTACAAAATATTCCAAATTTTTATCGTTCAAACCCATCAACACACACATATTTGATTGAAATAGTGACAAAATTTATCTTTTTTTTCTGCAAATTTGTTGTTTTTTTTGAACGCAACAAAATTAATACGTAAAAAAAACACATAATCAACCGTTGTGACTGTTAAGGAGTTACTGTACAAGTCATATATACAATGTAATAAATCAGGGGGGTAAATTCTATTGTTCTCAAGCAAAGCGCCAACCACATACAACAAAATTTCGTTTAAAAATTACATGATAACTGAAGAGTTGGTCATTTTCATTGACAAAAAATGGATAATCGATAAAATATGTAGACGAATTATTTCTCTGAATCTTGAGTTCGGTTGATTTCGAACATGACTCTGAATGCATAACAGACTCTCTAACGTCTGCAATATCATTTATGTTGATATACTTTGCAGGAAATCAACTTATTCTTTATTGACACTTTTTTCTGGGTCATACGACTTTTGAACCACGAAGTAATAAGACGTTGACAGTGTTGACGGAAATCGTTAAAAAATGTAATCCTCCATTGGCATCTCACTTTGTTCTACATGCGTAATGTACAACGTATTCAACGTGTATGTTGGTGTATGAAATCTCTTTCTCATGCACACAGATACGTTTATATATGCGCGCGCGCGCGTGTGTGTGTAATGCTTACAACAGGCAAGATGTATGTGAAGTTGCAAAGCTTTCTCGTACATTCACGGGCTTACGTGAGGGAAGTTGCAGGAAAGGGGTAAAGTAGAGGGTGAGCGATTGCTAGTATGCGGTAAAGTCACGACTAGGGGGTTGAAGAGAGAGAGAGAGAGAGAGAGAGAGAGAGAGAGAGAGAGAGAGAGAGAGAGAGAGCGAGATAGGGATGAGATATAGAGCCAGCAAGGGAGCCCTTTTTGTTAGGGCGCGTTCGCAGTGACACACGTCGTGGCAGCATCAGCCTAAAATGTCCCCGGGTTCGTCGCCCTGGGAATTTCAGTCCTTGCATACACCGCGTATACACCCGTACAAATTGCAGCCTACACACCAAATACGAGTTCTCCACTTTTGTTTCGTGAATTCGTTTGGGAAAATAAAAACAAGCAAGCGACGGATGATTGAAATAATGTTTTATTGTGATGGTTGTCTTTTTGTTGTTATGTTGCAAAAAAAAAAGAAAAAAAAGTCGATTGAAACCGGTAAAAACAGTTGTATTATTTTTATTAAAAATGATGAAAAAATGGATAATTATATTTGAAACAGCGTGAAAAGTGAATTTTTTCGATGCTGTCACAGTCGTTGAGAATTGTTTTTAATAAAATGCTTGTCCGAGCTGTGATATATTTGTAATTGGTTGTTTTTTTCATCCACAAATATGACACTTTCATTAAATTTGCAAACGGAAAATATTTATCTTGCGTGGTGGTGCCATATTTGCTCGGTTTTTTTTTTTCAACTCGACGAATATAATTTGTTTTCACGTCTGTTACAATCTCTAAAAATCGATTATCGTCGGTTTGTGGATATATATTTTTTCTCTCGAGTAAAGGGCGTCTCAGGGTCGATGGAAAATATCGAATTGCTGTCAGCGACCTTTCCTACCGGAACCGGAAATTGCTTTGGGAATGCTCGATCACTCGCAAATTGGCGCACGAGCGCGTGAGAAAGAAAAAAAAATAAATGCGAGAGAGAGAAAGAGAAACTCGGTTCGCTGTCGAATGAGTTTTATTAACAGAAATTTATTATCGCCTTTTCCCCCCAATCTACGCTCTCGCGTTGTGTTTCACCGACTTTCTCTCTTTTATTTTTTACGTTTGTCAGCTCACCGCCAATCCCTGTCTCTTCTCTTTTCGGTGCTTTTCGTTTGCGCTTCGGTTGTCTCTCTCTCTTTTTTTTTCTTCCTCTATCTTTTTGGATTCAGTCGAATAGCTCCGATGGCAGTTTCGCTGTTTGAATGACAGGTTTTCGTTGTCCAGAGGACAGTCGAGATATCTGTTAAAGTTTGAATGAGGCCGAAGTGTCAAACTGGCAGGGGGGAACTCGATCCAACCTCCATTCTATATATACATAAAACTTTATGAAAGATTCATAAAAACTGGGTCATAGGTAAATCGAATGACCGTACACGTTCGTACATTCCATTATTTATTGTACGACCTTCATTCGCTTGGACAATCTGATGGTCATTGTTGAAAGAACTCTTTTCAAGTTATAATTGGTTCAGGTTGCCTGACTTTCAATACAATTCACTAAATTTGGAATTGGATTTTCCCAAAAAATACTGTTTGAGTTTCCTTATCGACGTCGACATCGCGTCAATTTTTAAGGCAAGTTTCGTATGTTTAAGCAGTGCACGAAGGAAATTACGTTGTTTTTTTTACTTTTCTCATGAAATTCTGTTATTTGAAGAAGAGTTAAACAAATATTCCATAATTTCCGCCTCCGTACGTGTGAATAAGGCTCATAAACGTTATAGTCGATTTCTGAAATCCAGATTTGTATAAAACTGGTGAGCAAAGATGAAAAAATAAAATTTTACACCGTTTAACATCAAATCGGACGTCGATCTTTTATTGTCGTTAGTTCACGCGAACATAAAATCCGCGGGGATACCTCGTTAGATTGGGAAAACAACATTTGGTTTACTCTAACAAATAAAAATTTCTAATCACTGCTCCATGAAGCCCTTCTTGTCTCTTTTTCTTCCTCTAGAGCTACTCGTTCCTTCGTGTCCCTTCTAGAGGTAGCAAAAGAGGCACGTTTTTTTCAAAGTGATCATATGAAAATAGTGTGTATTTAAGTTTTTGGTCGCATCCGAGCTCAGACGAAGCTTCTGTCTGAATATTTGAGGGTGTGCAATGCTTTAGAGTACTAACTCGAGCAGTAGCTTTTCTACCTCGCCCTTTAAACTTGCCAACCTCGGTGACACACGTCACGAACGACCCTAGCAGATTCGTTGTCAAGTCGCGTCGCGTTTCCGTTAACCCGACGCGCGAACTCTCCTACCGCAGTCCTCTTCTCGTTCTCCCTCCTCAGTGCAAACCAGCATGCACTTCACCATGTTATGTATAAGGCTATATATACAGCATCGCGTCGCTTTGCCGTCACTCGTACACACATCACTCTGAGAGCAAGGATTTTAAAGGGAAAGGGAGAGAGAGTGAGAGAGAGAGAGAGAGAGAAAGATAGATGGAGCAAAGCATAGACCACCTGAGGCAAAGAGCTAATGCGTTCCGTGCAAACGTCATTAAATCGAATCAAATGCCGTCGACCATGATGGCGAGAGTGAATCAGAAAAGGAAGCTGCTTCTGTTGAATCTGTACATACTACTAGTTCATCCTACTTTTTCATCCACTATTCCATTCGTAATAGTATTTTACGACCAATCTTCCGGATATGGATTCATATTATCGTCACTTTGCTGCTCGTTATGTTTTTCGTGATTTTCCAATACCTTTGATTAATGGGTAACACCACTCTAGCGCCAGCAAAAAAGGCCTACATTTTTTTTTCTTCTTTGAGGATATGGTCGAAGGGATCGGGTTTCTTTATTCAGGGTTCAGCAAACACATATTGAAGTATGTAAACAAATTTTCTTCATGACAGTTTTTAGACAAAAAACAGAAACATAATTTTTTTTCTTAAAGTACACGTTAGTGGCTAAAGAAGTACAGCGAAGTTTTTCCTTTAATCTATTCTTGGAAAAATAACACCGGTTTTTTAAAATGTTCACTTTTTAGATGTAAAAATCTGCAGTAAATTATTTATGAAAAAAAAGTTTTGATGTAATCCAAAATCCAATCTTGACGTGGCGGCAAGATTGAAAATTGAATCTGTTGCTATTTTGTTTTGACCACAGGACCAATTGTATATTCTTTTTATGACCCTAAAGTATTCTTCAAGCAGATTTAAAAAAAAAACGATTTCCCCAAAATCCCAGAGTGGTATTACCCCTTGATCCCTGAGCACAGTTTCCAGGAATCACAAATCTTGTCCAATTTTTTTTCTCTGTTGTATTTCATAACAACAATTCATAATTCATAATTTTTTCATTCATAATAACAATGTTCCACAAGCCCGAAAAATTTTCACATTTCTGATGATAATGATTGACAATCAGAGTTTCCTCCCCCTGATTCTTGTCAAAGATAATTCATTCCAAAACTCCTTGGCTATAAATTTTCGTTTGACATATATTTTTTATATGCAATTATTGAAAATTTAATACCTAAAACGTCGTTTCGAACGATGAAATGTTGACGAATTTTTATTAATCGTAATATATAAACGTATAAACAATATATTTATATATAAGTATACGATCTATAAAAAATTCCATTGTAAGCGGTGTGGTATCAGTAGTAAAAACCCGCATGCGGTCAGACCCTCGTGCTCTGCTTTCGTTCTCTAGTTTTATTTTCGTGCAAATAACACTTCGTTCTTCCGAGATATTTACGTTGAAGTGGTCACATTCAACAAATGTGTGGCTGGGAAAACATGGTTGGATGTGAAGTGGAGAATTTTATGTGAGCGTTTGATGAGGGTGTTAAAAATGAATCTTTTTTAATTCAAAAACCTGTTTACCTACCAGATCGAAATTCTGTACACTGCTTTAGAAATTATTTCCAATTCTCAAGTATAATATTTATCAAAATATTTTGACGAAACTCGCATAATTTTAGATTGATCGAAAATATTGAGTGAAAACCTCTCCAATGAAAATTTCATGGGTGTCTTTATTGACGGATTTATTTCCTTCACAATGCATTCCAAAAATTCGATATTCAGCGTCGCTATAATTTCAGTAAGAAAAGAATTTGGAAGACAATCCCTCATGAAGATTTCTCACTTGTGTCTAATGCGACTCATTTATGTTTACGAAGGTTCAAAAAACGTGTTTTATTATTTTGCGTGCATCAATTTACACGAAATTCAATGATTTTTTATACGAAAGAAAATCCATAGAAAATTTATAACCAACCTCATTTTTTTATCCTGTCTCTATGGAAACTTGTTTTCAAACTTGGGACGCGAATGTAAACGGCTAAAAGTATGAAAACTCGATTCTTCAGCTTTGCTGCACAGTGTAAACGTGAGATGTGCTCTATTGAACCATTGCAATAATAGCTTGGTTCACCTTCGAAGCTCTACTCACTTTTGGTCGTCCTGCTTTCGAATGTACTCAACGGTTAAGCCCTCTCTTCACTATATAAATAATATATCTATCTATCTATTCGTTCTTCACTCTCTCAACGTCGAGCCGAGAGCACAAAAGACATCCTCTCGTGTCTCTTGTCGCTGACACAAGCCGCACCATTACGCAGCGTGTAAATCTTCACGTTCAAAGTACACGTGTTAAGTTTATACATATATTTAGTATATACCACGTAATGCGCTTAACTGTCATCCCAATGGATAATGCATAGACCTTATAGTTTATCCAGAGCTGGGTTCACGACAGCGAAGACTTACATTTACTGCTATTACGTTCTTTAAGCTGTAGTTTTTTTTCAATTTCCCATATGACAGAGTCATTTATTCGAAATATGAATGTTAATATTTTTACCGTAATGTTTTTTTAAATATCCGATAGAAAATCCAGTTGTTAAAAATGAAACTAATTCGATTGTAATAACTGTGAAGTAATAACCTTATTTTGGTACCTGTTTAATGTTGAAAAGTTGAAATACATTTATCTGGATCATTGTTATTGGATCGGAAATGCTTTGGGTCGTGGTCTGATCGGTTCGGCGTGAAATGCCCTATTTTAACCTCCGCGACGATCGAACATGATTGCCTCTCCAATCAAGTGTCAAAGAATGATAGATCGGAGATACGTCGATGAGTAGGGTACACTTGATACAAGTAGCAGCCTTGAAAGCCACGACTTGAGAGTACTTGCAGGTCGTGCCTTGCCTTTTTACATTCACGTTGAATGAAACGGTTGTTGGATCGATCGAAATTTGATGTTTTCTTTTTCAAAAGCAGTTCTCTATAAAAATCTTATGGTTGTAGGAAAATTCGAAATAAAACGAAGTTCTTAAGATTGAATATCTGAATGAACAAAAAAATACTTCGATTCATATTTTTTCCTTGTTTGAAGTTCGTGATCAAGTGGCCCCAAAAATTGCAGTTTTTTACGGATTTTCTTGTGTCAAATTTAGGTTTTGTTCTACCTTTTAGCTTCTTTCTATGTCTTAATGTCACAATGACAGCTGGCGCATCAAAATACTTTGAGAGAGAGAGAGAGAGAGAGAAAGAGAGAGAGGAGAGAGAGATAGATAGGATGAGAGAGGATCAGGGAAATTGAAAAGGGGCAATGTAGAAACGTGTACTAGCACTCAATTGAATTTCACTCTGAACTCTATCGTGGTATTCGCTAGCAATTACTGGACCCTCATTTACATGAAAATCGACTGCGGACGTACTATCGTATATTTTGAGAGAAAGAGAGAAGTGAGAGTCTCCATAGTTTCTTATCGTGTCAGCATCCCGCGTATAAACTTCGCTTCGATTGTGCATTATTCATTGTTTTACATTTATTTTTTCTATTATATGTTAATGCGATAGTCCTTACCAAAGCGTTTCGATAATTAAGCTTTCAATGAGTTTCACGCATTAAAATATTCCCCAGTAAAAAGCCTCGGCGATTTAAATGACGATTAATCGCGAATACACGATCCTTGAGAAAAAAACTCTCTGTTTCGTCTTGTAAACCTTCTCTATCTCTTATCGCTCTTCTATTAAATCTATTTGGAAAAAAAAAAACACGCGGACAAAAGTAATGAATACAATCTCAAACGCTATTCAATGAAGTGCTTTTTCACCGAGGTGTAGAGTTTCTTGAAGTATTTGATTGAATTCACCAAAATGAAAAAAAGTACAAAATATTATTAGACAACGAAAAAAAATAATCGGTGATTGATAATTATTGCAAGGTCTGTTGCTTCATTGATTATTTGTGAAGTGAAGATATATTGAGTGAAAATATTTGTAAAAACGCCTCGCGTGTGAACGTTTTTTAAATATTGTTTTTCATTTTCTTCATGAAAAAAGTTCTCCAGCTATATAGGAGCTGATTTTAAAAGGATGAGGATCAAAGCTCTCATCACCTATTCACAAAAGTTTCAATCAAGCAATGAGAATAAAGGTTGAAAATGGAAGGATAAAAACAAATCGACGCGCTGCTTACGGAAACCCGAGCAGTCTGGACAGGAAAACAATACTTTGGCTAGCACTTCAACAAATGGATGAACCGTTGAATTTTTTTTATTCTCTCATCTTTCATCTGCGCTCAGTGAATGGTACATTTTCATTCGTTCAACGAATTGTTGTCGACAAAATCGTTTTCATTGGCAAGCGAGCAAAAAAGTCGTTGTTTGATTCCCATTCGTTTGAGCTAGGGTGAACCGCTAAAAGATTTCGCCCGGAAACTGAATTTCAGTAGAATTCTCGCTGTAGCTTTGAAGACGATTGCGAAAAGAAGCGAGAAAGTAGATAACGGAGCGAGGGAAGAGGAGACGGAAAAAATTAGACTCCCTGCCAGTGCGAGTGATTGATGGCTGCAGCAAAGTTGGAAAAAACTTCTCTGGACCTCGTCCGTTCAGGAAAGTATCATCCCACGTTTCTTTCTCTCTCCTCTGCTTTTCATCTCTCTCTCTCTCTCTCTCTCTCTCTCTCTCTCTCTCTCTCTCTCTCTCTCTCTCTCTCTCCTTTTTTCATCGTATTTCTATGTAGAAAACATGTATAAAATATAAACCTCACGGAGCGTTGAGAAAAGTTCTTGAGGACGACACGTTTCCCCCTCGATACCGTGACTCCCAAGAAGTTTTATGGACAAAAACAAAAATAAAACTGATAAGGAAAAAGGTCAAGGACATGAGGTAACGTGTATCCTCAGGTCAGTGAAACCAAAGTACTTCAAAATCAATGTATTTATACAAATACAAGCGAGCTTTACTGGAGTAGGATTGCTCACGTAGTTCTGCCGCCAATTCAGGGTCAATGTTATAGGAAATAAACCATTTCATCAAAAATTGATATGAGAATCATTTTCATTGTATTCATTTCCAAAATAATCGATTTTTACGAATGATATTTCGTTTAGTTAGGAGCCTCGGCAGAAAAATATTTTGATGAATTACTTCCTATAGATCGAGGTGGAGAGAACATGCATTAAAAAGATTTTCAGAGTCATTGCGAGATGAACAAAATTATTAAAAATCGATACACAATTTGAAAGATTGATTTACGTAGAAGATTGATATTTCAGCATCGATTCCTCGGATGATTGTCTTTCAGTAAAACGTTCTCTTTAAACGACAACATTTCGTAGCTCATTACTAACTCTATGGATGACCGAAGTCTGTTTTCGTGATAACGATAATTTGCCATACATCAAAGAATAACAAATTAAGCAGAACGTTGATGGTTCTCATAGCTTCTAGATTCTTGTTGCTATAATTTTAAGTTTACATACCCGGAGAACATTAAACTTGAATTTTCGGCAATTTTTTCAACGTGGAATATGAATTGCCCAAAATTCGAGGTTGTGCCTTTCGTTTTTTTTTTTGTAACAGTACATTTTTGTCATAAATTTCTCTGTACAATTTTATTTAGGAGTTTTCTAGTTATTGTTATTTATTCATTGTTCAATATCAGTTAAAAATAATGTTTGAAATGTATTCAACTACATAATCGACCTTTGTCAACAAAATATCGTTCTCCTTCTTTCCATTGTATTCCACACTAGTTTCTTATTGCTTTATATTTATTTTTTACTGTTCAGAGAAGCAGTAAGATCAAAATACGATTAAAGCCTTCACTTGAGTATGCTCGTTTTTGTATAATTAACTACACTTGAGTGCATCTCGTAGATTTGAGTTTTCTTTTTTCATTATTCGAACTGCTCATTCTCTCGTCGGTGACCCTTCGTGTAATCTTTGTTGCGCTATTGGACTTTTTAACATTTTTTTTCTTTTGGGTCGTTGCGTTTGAACTTGGCTTACCTGAATTTTCCAAGCTGTCAAAGATAGGAAAGCACCCCTTTACGTGCACCCAAGCGGAATTGCGAGAGTAATTTCAAAGTAGCCAATTCTTCGCTTCGGTATTCCCCGTCGAATGAAAATCTACTGTGAGATGAATGGAGAGAGGGAGAAAGAGAACGAGCGAGAAAAAAAAGAGAAAAAGAGAGAGAGAGAAAGAGAGGGAAATGGAAAGTAGAGAACAAGTAAAAGACTCTGTAGTTTTCGTACGGCGATGAAAATTTACGAACCCTCGGCACGGTTGCACTTTAGACGGAGGTTAACGACTTTTCCGGACCGCGTACTTAATCGTTCTTCCATCGACATACCAGCGAGCTTTCCATACTTTAACATTTGTTTTATACGTATATATTGTAGTGCGAGTAACAGAAAGCGTTTCTATAACGCTCCGATGTATTTTACCCTGGCAATTCTTCCGATCCAGAGTAGATGCGTCTTAATCAACGTCTGTTTGTGCCTTCGAAAAAGCAATATATTTCAGCTCGAACCATAAATACAAATGTCCCTTTGAAAGTCCGATGATCAATCAATACAAGTGAATTGTAAGAGATGTTTGAAATATTGGATATTCAAAAGTTTTTTGTACCCTTAAACTGACTAAAAAAAATTCATCACTTATTAAAGTAATCGGCACATTTATTAAGCTTTCGAACTTTTTCAGGTTTTTTTTTGTCGGCTTAGCAACTTTCGAACAGCAATATTTTACCGTTCATTTCACGAGATCTGCGATTCAATTCTACAAATTATTTCAGTGTCTCCATCGGGAATTGGTCGAAGTGAAATGAACCGAAATTCAAGATTTCATATGGTTTATCATTTTTTTACTTTGTTACGATATTTCAAAAGAAATTCAATTGACAAAGTAAAGATTACGATTAACCAGACAATGATTTGTTAGATAATATTTTAAACATACTGAGAATTATTAAGGGATCAGTGTGACCTTCCAAAAAATCACTAATCTTTGTGATTTTTTTAATGGTTAGGATAATCTAATCGATCGATCGATTAATTTGACAAATTGGCGGCGGTTTGAACAAAACGTATCGACTTTGGCCTGTTTTTCGACAGTTTTTCGTGAAAAAAAGGAAAATTAAAAAAATTGAACGATAGAGAATGACGTGAAAAATGTTTTGTCAAAATTGGAAATAGATAGCTTCAAAACTCTTCTTTGAAAAAGAAAAGCCGATTTGAGAAATACCATTCTGAGAAAAACGTGTTTAAAGTTTGGAGTAAGAAATTTTCAGATAAACCGTTTACTTAGCGACCGAAATAATTCAAAGATCGATTTCAAAATTTGAGAGAATGTTTATAACGGTATATACTATCCGATAATGCAAAAAGAAAAGCGATTTTTCGAAAATTTTACACGCAGATGATCCCTCAACATATGAAACTGCTTCAGTCAAAGGGGGTTTCAGAAATGATCAAATGTTGTGTGTTTTTTTTCTGTCGTCCGAACCGTCTTCTGATAGTTTTCATATCTCATACGTTTGTATGGTTTTTATATAGTCGTTACTTACCGTTTTCTCAGACGGAAGACTTTGTACGTAAGACTCGTGAAGTTTTTGAATAATGTGTGTATATATATTTATCCGTCAATATATACATATGTATACGATATATATAACTGTACAAAGTATACGCAGGGACGTAAATTCAAGACCCGTAGGCCGCTTTTGGCTGAAAGTTCACAGGCAGTTTGTTTCCGTACTTTTACCAAAACGCTCCTGGCAAACCGTATATAAAACTGCCGCAGGGAGGATAATGATGGCGGTCCAGGAAAAAAAAAAACGCTCAAATAGTTGAAACGACATTCATTGGCGGTTTTTCCTCAGCGGGAAAAAAAGTTCTGCCATTATTAATAGCTCTCGTTGCCGCTGAAACGAAATGTGAAAAATGGACAAGTTTGGATACAGTTATGTGAATATTGTATGTATGTAAATGATTATATATGTATATATATATATATATTTATGTGTGTGTGTGTGTGTGTGTGTGTGTGTTCTTAAATCACTGCCAGGCTGAATGGTCGCTGGTTCGTTGGTAGAGCCACAGGGCATTTTTATATTTGCAGTGACAATAAAAAGTGGCCTTTCGACGGTTCAACTTTTTGAGCTTTTCTCTGGAATACTGGTGAGCGTAGAGAAATGTTAGAAATTCATGAAATAACGAGGATGGGAAGAAGTTTATAATTTTTCACATATTTCTGTAAAAGAAAATAATACGCAAGATGAGCTACGAACACGTAAATAGTGTTGAGACATTTTCTTATCGTGCGGCGTATGATTGTGTTTCATCGATCGGAGTAAAAGTTGGCTCAGACAATTCGCTGAATTAATAAGTTATTGGCAGCGGTTCCGCCGAGCGAAGGATGAGCTGACGATAATTTTTCCGATAAATAAGTTTTCTAAACTGAAATCACTTTGGGAAATTCGTTGGTGAAATATTGACAACATAATCCATAGAGGAACAATTAAGGATCATCAGACAGGTCGCCCTTCTACCAATCATGGAAGTTAGTCTTTCGACAAGAAATATGATGGATGTGCTAGAATCGCAAGAAGATTCAATTCCATCGCTAATACAATCAACGGCCTCGAGTTTCTCTTCCATTATCGCAGACTCTGGGACTCCAATTCACGTATTAGATAATGACGTTTTTTTACGTTTTTTTTCCCGCACTATTCATCGTTATAAAAGTGTTTTGTTTAGGTGGCATTTTTTTTCGTGTTTTTAGCGATTCTCCTAATAGGTGAGTCTCCTGCGAAAGCATAACGCGCGGAATAAAATAGAAAAGTGTGGTGGAGAAATAGAGAGAAAGAGGAAAAGAGAGCGAGAGAGACGGAGAGTCACACTTTTTTTTTCAATTGATTCAGCTGCTCCCACATCGTGGAAAGAAATTGTCCCTGAGATGGGAAAACATGGAATCGACAGAAAGAGAAAAGCGGATAAAAATGAGAGAGAAATAGAGGAAGTGGGAGAAAGAAAAAAAGATAGATAGAGGAAAAGACAGAAACGAAAGCGAGCGAATTTTTTCCGGCTATGAGTCTCTTATCAGCATTTCGGGTATATTGCTCTCGACGGGCCTCTCCATGCGATGAACGAGAGCACCACACCCTGGCACATCGCGGGTGAGCCCGGGCTTTTCTCGTTTTTAGCTCGCTTTGTGTACATACACGTCGGTACCGAAAGCTCTTTTATCGTGACAACATGCTCACGTTTTGCTTTTGCAGCAGCTGCTGTTGGCTCCGCTAAGAACTCGAATGTGCGCATTCCCCGAGAGCTTCAAACTCGCTCTGTGGTTTCGTTGAATGACGATTACCCGAGAGAGAAAGGAAGATAAAAGAATTTGCAAAAAAACACACAGTATTTCCCACAACGAATGCTTGCAATTCATGTTCCCGACGGGGCCTCAAAAGAACAGCGAGCGAGTGAGACAAAAAGCGAGAGAGGGAGACAAATAGTGACATGTATAGTTGTAGTAAGGGAGGGAGAGAGAGAGAGAGAGAGAGAGAGAGAGAAAGCGGAAGATGAAAAAATAGAAAGAGCGAGAGAGAGAGAGGGAGAGAAGCGTTAATTAGTAAGGAAACAAACTGGAGGAGCATTTGAGCGTTTCTTCATGCGATTTGTAATTCACGGACGGACGATTCGGAGTAGCAAATTCGCGCATCCTGAGATTAGGAGCTCTAGATATATATTCATTTAATTTCTCTGTTTCACCATTTATGAATAATGCTTTTATCATATTTATAGCAAAGCTCGCGTTGAATTATTTATTTTTTGCGCTTCTGCCATTCATCCGCATTTTATTGTGCCACAGTCTTCTCTGCGTACGCTAGGAATTATTCGAAGCTCAGTTTCCGATTTTACTAATCCGTATACAATCGTTTTCGCGCGATGTTTCGCTGGCGATAATTAATTTTTCAATTTCACTGCGTTGTATTTTTCACTGTTAATTAGTTTTTTCATATTTTTGTACCGATAATATATTTATCAGATCGCTTCACCAACAACACGTATTTTTAAAGTCAACTCTATACCGGAAATTATTGTGCTGACGTTGTGCCATTGGAATGCAATGAAATATTGATTTTTTTTCACATATTTTTGTAGATTTTTCTATATACTAACGCGATGTGCATATTTAAATATTCGTGGAAACTGGGCTTTTTTAGCTGAAAATTGCATCGATTAGCTTTAGCCTGCATCTCATAGAAATCAAATATTATTTTTCGGTTAGCTCGAAATCTAGTTTCGAAATTAATGCAATAGTGTCAGTGTGCGATCACGATTGGATCGTTTTTCGATACAATTCTTCCACGAGCTTCGATATTCATGGCTCTCTTTGTCGACGTGAACATATTTGGTGTGCGTTTGATTCTATTTCGGAAGTAGTACGAGGCTCGTTTTCATGTTTCACGTATATTGAAGCCAAGAGAAAAATCGATATTACATACGTTATATTTTCGTATGCAAATTGGCAACAAGTTGCAACGAGGTGTAATTTTCGCCCAACAAAATCCATGATGATGGAAAATGACTTTAACCAATTGGGTCGTCGTTTTGCAATCGCGCACGTCCCGCCTGTAATTCAAACGGATTCCATGCTCATTCGTTGCTGTTACTAGAGATCTGACGAGCTTAAAGTCATAAACAAAACTGCGCGTTTCCCGATCCAATATGTCGGCCTAGATGCGGGCTTTTGAAAAATACTTCCATCGAGAACTAACTTTATTCATTTGTTCGTCTTATGCTCGTTATTTTATTCTTCTGTATTGAACATTAATAAGAATCAAAGTATTCATGCGGCTATACAGCTATCGATCGACTGATAAATTATTCGGAGATGCCTGCAACGACTAAGGATTCGAAAAGGGGGAAAAGCTCAAAAGAGTCTCTTTGATTTGGTCTCTGTATCTGCCGAGGCTCGGGTGCTCTTTACGGGTCAGTCGCTTACAAAGCGAAACGAAAATTTGCTGCTTTAGCTATACGACGCCAAATAGCTTCCCAACCTTTCGGAATTTCTATCTCGATACAACTTCCTTTATAAGAGAATAAAAATCGTTACGTGTACTTGCTATATAATGTACCAACTACCAACGATACATTTTTTTTCCATACATTTCAAACAAAAACAACTTTTTGAAAATGTTGTACACGATCGATGTTCAAATTTTGCCTTTCTTCACGACTCTCGGTGCAGCATATTGTGAATGAATTCTTTAGTTCGCAAAACCGCATTGCATATGATTTCTTTGCCTCCATTAATTTAACTTTTTTTCTATATATAAAATCCTTAATCAGTCGATTCATAATCAGTTTCAATAAAAGGAAGAAATTTATAAATATTTATAGACGTATAAACGTTGAATAACATGTCATTCTAATTGACATACATTTTGTATTGACAAAAAACAAATTAATTCGATTGTTAACAGCTAAAACGTTTTGTGAACAATTAAAACGAATGACTTATTCATTCGAAGTCTAAAATCTGTTGGTAAACAAGTAAATAATAAAATCGCTGGTCGTTAAAATATATTATTACCATCCGTACAGTGTTGTTGGTTTACGACGCTTTAAAGCTGTTAATTAGTGACCGGTTTGGGCGCAAAGGGGTTAAATTTAAGGGTCTCGTTATTTCGAGCTCGCCAAAATTAGGTTCCGTGTCTCTGTACAATTATCCGTGTACTGTTTTGTTGCTCGATGAAAATTCGAAACTATTTCATGATTTGTTCGAAGAGCGAGTCCAAGTCATTGATTTTATAAGTATTAATGTTTTTTTTTTCTCTTTCGGTTTCAGAAACTGCAAATTATTTAATTGTTGTTGAGGCCGGAACGCCAACCGAGAAATATTCCGATGGATGCCAGCGGACGAATACACTCCTTCAATGGTAAGTTTGCGCTACTTTTCCTCTGGGATAATACTTTGAAGTATATTCTTTCAAATGAGTTGCAAATTCTGCAAACCTTCTCAAGGAGGGAAATGACACGAGGAAGCTCACTTTCTGTGATATTTCAGGACTTTTTTTTGGGTTAGTAAAATAATTTAGAATTCAAACAAGTTTCGATATCATTTAAATCATATTTCCATGAAATTTAATGAATTTTTGAAAGTGATTCCAACCAAAAATGAAAGAGTTAGGCCCTGAAGTCTGCCGACGGTCGCGGCCGAGAGTTTTTCGAATGCAGGCCGTGCAGCCATTAGAATTTCTGTCTAACAAAAAAAAACAAAAAATTTTATGTTGATAACTTATTTTGTAAGATCAGCTATCAGCAGGGAAGCCTGTAAAATGCAAATTATTAATGTCTCCCAGCCTCTCTATGATGTTTAAATACATTTACCAATTATTTGAAACTGTAATGAATGGTTTCGTGATATTTGTTTATTTACAATTATATCGTTGGGTTTCGTTCATATATAAAACATTCATCCACTACCTGAAACCCTGCAACATATCGGCGAAATAAAAATGCTCACTTCTCCACTCTCGATTCTCTCATTTATGAACCGTATAATATTTTAAGTTGAATACTTTTCCAACGAAATCATTGAATCGTTTTTCTTCCCTAAGAGCTCAATTCTATAAGCTTATAGAAAATGAAAGAGAAGCATTGTGGGATGTTCGAATTTCTACAACGGTGCTCATCAATAGCTTTTGCTGAAACCACATCAGTTCGCCACGGTAGTCAATTTTAATGAATAAAAAATTGATTTTCTCAAGCTTCATGGCTAATTGAATTTTACTGTTTGGAATTTATTGGTATCGGATTATTTTAAATACGTTCATGTGAATGTTCTTTTATTTCTTGAAAAACAACTATAATTAAAAGTTCAATCGATTTCTTATTATTGAATTCAGGCACACGAACATTAAGTTGTATTTTGTGTTATCGATAACATTTATAAATATATAAATAATATATTGGAATAACATATATTTCCGATATTTTTATAATCTTGAAATATGTTTTTAGATTTATTTCTTCTCGGTACATAAATCTTGAATGATTTTTCAAAAATCATTTTTTAAATCAATGATCTTGAGACTGTATCTGTGCTTAATTTATTTTCGAACGATACGTACATAGGTGTGAGGGTGCGAAAAGAATACATTTCATCATTTTATTCTGTGTATCAATTTTTCATGTAAAAACTACTGAATGGGTTTTTATAAGTTTTCGATAGAAATGGAGGTCATGAATCGAAGCATTCACTCTGTATAGCATTCTGGTAAATGGTTTATTGCGGGGATGCCACGAAAACATTTGAATTTTGCATCCCATATGCAGCTTTAAAATTTTGCCGGTGATTCAAAATGCAGATAAACAAAGTATACGAGTAACATATTTTAAGATAATTCAAAAACTAACAGAGTGAGCGATGGCCACGATTTGAATTGTCATTCAAAAAAAGTTACACCTACTTCTGTTGATTGATTACATTTTTTGGATATTTCGTTATTTTTTATTGTTCAATTTTGATAAATTAGTTCATCATTTTTAGTAAAATCAGGTGCATATTTTCAGCATAAAATATACGGAGAAACGTTATAAATAAATGGAGGAGTGTTTGAATGTTTTTACTTCACGAAAATGAAGTCGATTCATCCATTACATAATTGAATATGGAAGTGTAAGTGAACAAGCAGGATTGCAAGCTCTCGCATTCGTATATACAATAAAATTTTTATGGTGTCAGGAGTTATGGATTGTCAGTTTCATTTAATTTCCAACCGTTTCGATTCATAACTGTCAAATGGACAGGAGAAATTTTATGGAGATTTGAGAATGGAAGTCGCCACGAAATTTTGAGTCTACGTTACCATTGTTGACTTGTTGCTCTCATGCCACATGATTAATGGGGTTTTCGACCGGCCAGAGCTTTACATTGTGCTGCAAAGCCCAGGGCCATTGGCGTGCCAGACGAATTTAGTTGTTTGTTGTTCCTTATCACTGAACGAATTACGACCACGATGACCTACTTACTGGCATGATAACCACGTAAAATAGCTGCTTCGGTACGAGCGATTTCTTCCCGCCGTTATTAAAGGACGTGTGTGTCGTAGTTTATCCCTTCTTTTGAAATTCAGGATGAGATCGAAAAGAAAATGTGTTATTTAAAAAAAATTAATAATAATAGGAATAATTCATTTAACACCAATTATAACAAGGAATCCAAAAGTTTTTTTCCACAAACAAAAACCACAAAAGCAGAATAATTTGTAAAAATGGATAAATTAATTGATGGTTGATTAGTTGGACGATAGTTATCGTTCAGTTTTAATTAAAATCGAAATTATTCGGCTATCGAATTCCCTAGTAGAGAGTTAGTAAATTAATAAAAAAGTTATTAAAAAGCCCAAAGAAAATGAGAAGCTTGATTGGTAACGTCGCCGGAAGAGTGAGAGAAAAAAATGATGGTGTTACGCGTAAACGACGAGTCGCATGCTGAAACCCAATTAACAAAACGAGCGCCCACATACACCTGTACGTAGCCCATCCTCCCGTCCTGATATTGTCGCTGTAAGGGTAATTGCATTCGTTAAATGAGAGCGAGAAAAATGTGCCTTCCGTATATCCCTTAATTTTTCTTCGTCGCACGTGTCCTGGATTGTAATCGAATATCGCAGGATCGTGAAATCACTTTCAATCAATTTTTTTTCTCTTCTACTCTTTTCTCACTCAGATTTTTCCGTTTTGTTTCTCCTATTCATTTCCAACATATTTTACTCTTTTCTTCAGCTCTCGACGTACGAAATGGTCGCGCACGTTTCGCGATGCTAGTCATAACGCTCTAACGAAGCGCCTGGTCAGACAGAGCCCGCGCGCCCGTTTTCACCTTCTCTCTTTGCCAATTTTTTCCCTCCGTCCCTGCCTCTCTCTCTCTCTCTCTCTCTCTCTCTCTCTCTCGCACCGTGCCTTTTTAACTCTCCCATTCCTCTCTATACCCGCCCGACGACAATCAGTTTTCGCCGGGGAAAAAGGGTCACGAACCAATTCAATCGAGGTGAGTAGAGCGGTGTCCATCCTCTCGATAAAAACGTTTTCACCCACGAAAAATTTTACACGCGCCTGGTAGGCCTCACGGGCTGGTCAATTTTGGGCTGCATTTTTTCTGCATACGCATCTACAACTGACATTTTTTCGTCGAGCCTCACGCATTTGTGTTCATATCGTCAGACGCTTTTTTCTCCTCTCATTATTTCGAGTTGATTAATTAGAGTTATTACAATTTAAGCTTTTTCCGATGTATATTTATTTTAGTCACGCATTCACTGATTTCGCACCAATTCAATACGTTCTCACGGCTTCCAAATTATTATCATTGTTTACCTTTTAAAATTTTTACGCAGTTACTGTGACATTCCCCAGAATGTTGCCTAGGACCGTTTTTTTTTTTTTTTTTTCCGAATGCCCTTTGTATCGCAATCGCACAAGAGCCGAGGGGAAAAATTTGGCACTGAGTTCCAATTGGTTTGTGCTGCCAGAAACCTGAAAAAACTGCCCCAGGTTCAGCCGTTTGCACGTCAGCTCTCAGGTGGCTGAACGGTCACCCAACCAAGTATTGGATTCGTACGAGACCGCGTAACTTTAGTGACCGCTGAAGCCACCCATGGACCGCGCACCCATCGCTGTTCCCTTTTTCATACATTTCATTCACATCGATTGATAGGAAAAAAGAAAATCCTGAGACCGTTCAATTCTCGAACATTAGATTGTTCCGATACTAATAAAATTTGGCTTTTTCATTTTGATTGACGATTCATGTATATCCTGCTAAATGACATATTTCAAATATTCAAGTAAATTAAGAATTGCGACCATTACGTAAATTTGATGAGTTTCGTTGAATTTCCATTTCATTTAAATCATGACACTAATTAATCTCGTACGATATTGAATACGTATAATTTAAAAAAAAATTGACTATGGTACTGTGGCTGTGCACGCATAATTGGAGCTCTCGATGACGTTTCTATACGCGTAAATCTTGTCTACGTATTATCACTGTAATAACCGGTGTCAAATGCGGTTGGCAATGATCCAGAAATAGTGAGTTATGTTGAATGTTGCCTGCGAAATCATTAATTCCGGTCAGGCCGAAATTGCAGCAGGCTAACCCTTGGGTACGGAAATTATTAATTTTTCAATGACGAGTTGCGAATTTTCGGAGATATTTTCGATTTTGTTTATGCATTTCTTCATTTCAACTGCATTTCGAAATAATGAAGGAAAATCTTTGTTTAAAGGTCTAAATGAAACTTTATAATATGAAACATGGTGCCATAAAAATGTTACATTTGAAAAATGTCATAATGCCATAGACATTTCTGAAGATAATTATCATCGTCGCGTTGTAATATATAAATCGACGATTTCTTATAAAGAAAACAAAAACATGGAAGCAATTGCATGGGCTGAGTGAGATTTACATCAAAGTTGTAAACAATGCCTTTATAACTCGTGACGTTCTATAATTTCATCATAAGCGAGTGGAAGTGACTTTTGTCCTTTTCTCGAAATTCGAGGGCTTTAGTGTTATCTAAACGATGCAATATAACTGAAGGAAATAATGGTGTATGCGTTTGCGCAGACTCGAGGCACAAACAGATATTGTCGTTGTCCTGTCGCAGCCCCCTCTGCTTCCTGCGCCAACTTAATAAGCTGATAGGATATGATCTCGAGGTGGATGCTGTGCTCTCTCTCTCTCTCACTCTCTCCCTCCCCTTGGTTCGGGATATTCACAACCCTGTTTGCGTTTAGGTCGGAAAGTTTCTCCCTTACGCCCTTGTTTCTCCCGTTTTCCACGTCAGTTTAACAAAGTATTGTAACTGCAGCCTCATTCCATTTAGTCTATAGGGCAGATCCATAGGCAAGCTGGTACTGCGGGTATATGGTCACATCGTCGTATCTTCTGTGTAGATATGACCAAAAGTATCGTTATATAGTAGCGATATTTGCTTCAGGGTTGCCATCTGCGTATACGTTATATATGTACGACATAAAGTTCCTCCGTATCTATATATATATATATACAAATATATTATACATGTAACATGCATTCAGTTCCGTTAGCTTTCCCGTTGACCAATAGTTGTTCGTACGAGATCGTAAACTTTGACTGCTTTATTTACCATCTGAAGAGACGTTTAGTCTTGCCAATCAACCAAGAAGTTTCTAAAAAAATAAAAAAAATAAAAAAAGTTGTTTATAGCCGTTTCATTTAATTAACTTATTTTATCACTTTTATCCTTTTATCTATTTCATTGATTCACTCGCCATTGAATAATCAAGATAAGAAACAAGAGACTATATATTTCGACGAATTTTCCAGGTTGTTGGTGTTTAATGTACAGTAATATTTCTTAAGGGGCCGCCCAAGTAACACCGAATCTTGTGTTTTATATAGGCTCAGGATTGAAGGAAAAAGAAATTGTTGTGATTGAAAAAGGGATTTGAAGTTAAAAGTTTTACGTTACACCACCTTATTCGATTTAAATCCATTTTCTAGACCATTTGCATCAGTCAATGGTACTTCATGGGTGTTTAACTCGACCCAGAGCTTTGCCCTGGAAGTAAGTCTTATTGCTTCGGATTCAAACTCCCTTTTCACCTCCTTTCTCTGCCCTTAGCTCACGTCCTTCGTAATTTTTTTTACGTATTACATACCGAAGCTTATTTTTGCTATTCTGCAGTCCTGAGGGTATTCGACGACAAGGAAACGGAGAGGGGTGCAAGCACTTACCTCACTCTTCTTTATTTCTTTCTTTCTCTCGTGATCTCGGAACCTTTTGCTTCTCGATGTTCGTATGTGGCACTGACAGGCCATATTATGGTCCGTACAGTCGTAAGAAGCTTTTTTAAGAGACGAAAGGAAAGTAGAGTTTTCCTGGACCACCCGTTAGCTCAAGCCCCGTATAAAAATCACATAAAAATGTACGTATATATATAAACTGTGTGGTATATGTATGTATAGTTTAAACCATTCTTGACTCAAGAACCATACCTTCGTAGAACGAAAGAAAAATCTCCTTAACTCGTGATGCTACGTAACCCGAGGGATATGAAAGTGCGATGCTATACATAAATGTATATACCTACGTGCGTCCATGTCTACATAAGTTCATGCGTATTTTGTACATGAGACGAAACAGACGAGCGATTTTAAAAATCCATCAAACATTTTACTCCCAGCGATTCTGAGACTACACACTCTTCAACAGTTTCGTTTAATTTTGTTTTACTTTTTTTTTTAATCTCAAATAAAATTAATGTCATGAAAAGCTACGTGAGAATAATGAGAGGAGCATGCGATCGATGAAAATTTGAAAAGTTTATTAATAATAAATACGAAAAATATGAATAACTTACGTTATTTAGTAATTTTTTTATGACGTTGAGTTTATTCATTTATTTTTTATTCGTTTTTTTTCTCGTGTATCAATGTTTCGTGTAATCCTGTTTCCGTTGATTGTTTATCATGAAGCAAATGTTAATGAGGAAACTTGGACTATACAAAGTAAAATGGAGGGAGTTACACACTCCGTAGACAATTAACATTATTCATGAGAGCCCGTAGCATGGAAACCTGTATTGCATTGGGAAATAGACTCAAGCATCATCAAATTTAATTGTTTTACTACTGTTTACAACTTAGAGAGACGATAATTAATAATTGGAACAGCAGAGTTTGTGCCTGTGCTATGAATCGTTGTCATTTGCAAAAATAATTTTGCTCTCCTGTATAAATGGAGGAATTTGGAGAGGCACAGAATCCCAGGAATATTCACATTTATCGGGTGAAGTTGACGTCCAACTGCGGAAATTCTCGGCGGCAGCATTGAATCGATACTCTCGTGTAAACAACATCGTATATGAGCGTTTTTATCCTATTTACCTTTTAGTATCTCGCTTTCTCTGGACGTTCCACCATTTATCTGGTTCATCATACTATGAAGTTTAGTCATTCCGGGTCAAATGTGTGCATGTTTTTCACACCAGATTTTCACATAGAAATACTAGGACGTAAAGGTATATGCCAATGGAACAAAAAAAAAAAAAACTTCATGTCTGCTCATACGGAGATTTAAATGCACTCTTCAATAGAAATGTAATCAGGCTTATGGATTAATCACAAATGGAGCGTCAAGCCTCCGGCACCTTTCAGAGGTGACCAGAAATGATTTATGCTTTCCGTATGAAACAGATAGTTTTTGCGTAGTTCGTGAAAGGGACAACGAAATAATGAACGAGTCAGCATGACCGAGCTTGGAATCATGTTCTAGCTGAGGTCAATTCGAAACTTCAAAAAGTTCTCTCCTCCGCTTTCTCTTCATCTCCGTTCCCTTTAAATTTCACATGGGTGGTACATTCTCGAGCTCACGAATACAAACGATCCAATGTCTGTCGATTCCAAAGCCACATTCATTCGTCTCAACTCTCGCAGATTTTTTTTTTTCACCCTCTCGTTTTGCCTTGTCATGTCTCACGAAACGGAATCAGTCTGATTCCCATTTATTCATTCACATGTGGCATTCACATTGTGTCGTTTCTAAAGAGAGAGAGAGAGAGAGAGAGAGAGAGAGAGAGAGAGAGAGAGAGA